>PVJI01000094.1:0-395804 GCA_004026765.1 Micronycteris hirsuta | reverse complement strand
GCTATTGTTAGATTGTTCTTAATTTCAATGTCTCTGGTTAAGCTTTGCTTGTTTTTTGCTTTTGTTGATTATGTTCCAGTTAAAGGTGAGATCATATGGTATTTGTCCCTCACTGCCTGGCTTACTTCACTTAGCATAATGCTCTCCAGTTCCATCCATGCTGTTGCAAAGGGTATAAGCTCCTTCTTCCTCTCTGCTGCGTAGAATTCCATTGTGTAAATGTACCATAGTTTCTTGATCCACTCATTTATAGATGGGCACTTAGGTTGTTTCCAGCACTTGGCTATTGTGAATTGTGCTGCTATGAACATTGGAGTGCATAGGTTCTTTTGAATTCTAGTTATATTCTTGTTTTAAGTATTTGCTAATATGAAAATTTTTGAGTGTATGTTGCTTCTGCAACATACACTCAAAATAACTGATACTAAAAATGTTTTATTGTCACATAATATCCAAGAACACTCAGTCCAGGGTTTCACAGTGTTGTTCTATCCAATTTGTTGCTCTGCCATTTTCAACACGTGGCTTCTACCCATAGTCCAGAATGGTTGCTCTAGCTATTGCCACCATGTCCACCCTGTAGCCAGCAGCAGGGTCAAAAGAGGGAAACAGAGATCCTTTCCTTTACTTTAAGGGAACAATAATAAAACTCAGCATCACTTTTGTGCATGTTATTGGCAAGAACTTAGTCAAATGGCAACGCTGAGTGCAAAAGAGACCAATGGCCCTATTCCTAACGATCATTTTTGGGTTTTATTGCTAAAGAAAGATGTGGAGAGTAGCCCTGGCTAGTGTGGCTCAGTGGACTGAGTGCCAGCCTATGAACCAAAGGGTTGCCAGTTCGATTGCAAGTCATGGCACATGCCTGGGTTGCGGGCTGGGTCCCCAGTTGGGGGCGTGCAAGAGGTAACCACGCATTGATGTTTCTTTCCCTCTCTTTCTCCCTCCCTTCCCTTCTAAAAATAAATAAATAAAATCTTTGAAAAAAAGAAAGAGAACATGTGGAGGAAAATGTGGAGAGTAAATATCAGAGGATAATTAATAATCACTGCCACAGCCCACTCCTCTAACCACCCAAGTATCTGTGCGCATGCTTTTCCTCACAAATAAGGCACATTCATCTCTGTTCCAAAGGGGAGACAGCTCAGAAGTCCTATCTAATCACTACATCTCAGACAGAGTCCCAGATTCCTGGGTGAGGTGCAGTCCCCTCATTATGTCTGGATGTGGTTTCTCATGGGCTAGCAACCTATGAACTATAAGACAAGTAATCTCTTCTCTGCAACATAATAACCACAATTAAAACTCCCATTTCGAGAGGGAAGAAGGCTGTGACCAGTCGGATGAGTGGAACTGTGAGGACCCCTTGCTTGGGACTGGATACAGTTCCTTGCTAAAGTTACACAGCAGCTTCTTGCTCTATTTTCTGAAAGAAACTCTGTCCATTGTCCTCTATAGTCTCATCTGGAGTTGTCATTGGAGAATAAACCATTCTTGGAGCCAGCATAGGTTTTGTAGCCCATTTTCCTGTCAATGTAGGTTTAGGGATGTGTGGGATATTTTTCATTTGCTCCTCTAGATCATTGTTTCTCTTCTATCCTGATCTTTTTTCCTGGAAGACTGACCTGTGTGGATTATGTCAATAGAGCTTCCCCTGTTCTCTGTTTTCTAATTAGTTTCAGCAGGCAGGGAATTCCAGAGCCATACTAGAGGAAGGAAGAGCTCGGGGTTCTTCTTCCTTCCCCTGCCTCCTTCTTGCAGGCTTGCTATAGGCTGGTGATGCCCCTCAAGCAAAGGCCACAGCTTCTATCAGGCAGTTCTTCATGTCCCGTTTCAGTAACTGCTATATCTCCTCAATTACGGCCTAAGGGTGGTAACCGCATTCCCCCATGCCTAGCCCAAATGGATGCTGTACTCTCCCCAGTGGCCCTGTACTCTTCCTATAATTTATAAATAACTTCTTTATTAGACTCCCCTTAAATTACACAATTTGAGTATTTCCCAATGGACTCTAAATAACACAGGGAAAGAGTTAAACAAAATATTTCTAACTCTAGTGTCAATCCTAGGCTTTTTCTTATTTAAGCCTCTTTCTGGTTATAATACCTGGAGATTGTGATAGTTAATTTTATGTGTCCACTTGACTGAGCTAAGGGATGATCAGATAGCTGAAAAAATATTCTTTCTGGGTGTGTCTTTGAGGGACAGACTAAAGAAGATCACCCACACCAATGTGGGTAGACATCAACACATCATTCAATCTGTTGAGGGCCTGAATAGAACAAAAAGGCAGAGGAAGGATGAATTTGTTCTCTCCTTGAACTGAGATATCCATCTTACCCTGCCCTTAGATATCAGCACTCCTAATTCTCAGGCCTTTAGGCTTGGACCGAATTATACCACTGGCTTTTCTGGTTCTCCAACTCACAGATGGCAGATGGTAGGACTTCTCCATCTCCATAATTGTGAGCCAATTCTTTATTTTATATCTATATATATATATAAAGAATTATTTATGTATTATTTATATATTATTATATATAAAGATTAAATTATATATGAAATAATTTCACATATATTTATAAAATATATAAAGAATATAATATAAAAATTATATATAAATATAATATAAATATATATTTCTATGACAGCTATAAATATTAAATACAATATTTATAAATTATCTAATATACTTATAAATATTATAAATTATTAAGTATTTACAAATATATAATATATTTATAAAATATATTATATTTTATAAAATGTATAAAGAAGTCTTTATAAATATATAAAGATTATATATATATTTAAACACATATAATATATATTTTAAATATATATATAAAATAGGTTCTGTTTCTCAGGAAAAACCTGACTAATACAGAAATACTTGCCAGAAAATAAGTTATCTGAAAAAACATGTTTTAAGTCTTGCAATACCATTTCAAACTCTGGCTGAGGCCAACCTGGTTGTAATTTACCCAGCTCACTTCTGGCCTCCTTGTTGTTATAGTTCCTCACACATTAAGAAATGAAATTCCCTTGGAGAGCAGAGAGCTCCATCTACCATTTCAACAAAATATTGAATTATGTGATTCTTGGTAGAGAGTAACAAAAGCCCTCTTTTAAGGGATTATTTTCAACATTCAGAGGGTTCCAAAGGGCTAGCTAGATTTCTAATCTGAGTGTTTTTGGAGATAAAATATTTGAGACTCTGAAGAAAACTGGGGAACCAATATAACTCATTATTGTAGGGTTATAGACATCAGACTTTTAAAAGAAATATGTAGTTTCTTTTAAACATTCTTTCAAACATTTATTCTCTTTCTTAATTGGTAGAATCCCATAATTTCAGCTGGCACATAGCCCCCCAGAGTAGAACTATCCTTTCTAAGCTCCTTTAAAGCTGCGTGGGACAGTGTGACCAAGTTCTGGCCAATGGGTTTTAAGTAAAAGTGACATTTACAACTTCCTGATTATATTTTTTAAAGTGGGTTATGCTCCCCATATGGATATTATAATAAGAGCTATAGAAGCTATCTTTGGCAAAAACATGGAAGTCACATGTTAGAGAAGTCACACATCAAAGGCAATAAGATAGAAGGTATTTGGGCCCTTTCTTTCTTTCGATTGTTAATATGTTGGATTATAGCTTAATTAATTAATTTTATTAAAGTTATTGGGGTGACATTGGTTAATAAAAGAAGGAAATATATTGATTAATTTTAAATATTGAATTGCCTTGTATTCCTGGAATAAATTCTTGTTACTTCTGGGGTTTTTATGTATTGCTAAGTTCAATTTATAATATTTTGTTGAGGATTTTGTTTGTTGTTGAGGATTTTTATACCTGTGTTCATGAGGTATATTGTTTTTCTACTTTATTTTTCTTAAAGAGTTTGAAAATTTATGTGTATATGTCATGTCTAAGACATACTGACATAATCAAATAGGTCTAGAACTTTATGTAAACTATTTACCACTTGATCTAATTATGCCTGACTTCAAAAGAGTTTGTGAATGAGAATTTTGTTAAGTTTCCCTGTGTGGTTTTTCTGTTATCTGCTTTTTTTCCATTCACACACAGTACAGTGGCCACTATTTGCTACACATTTTATATGTGTTATCTTCAATCTTTAATTCCCCATTTTTCAGATGAGAAAACTGAGAATCAAAGATTGCACAACACGTATAAAAATATCACTTTGAACTTTGTCTACAAAATTCAGAGATTGTGAACATCCCAGAAGGGGAGAATTCCAAAATCTTCAGAAAGTCTGTAACAGAATTTAGCTAGCTTTTACTATCTGATGCATTTATGTAGTATAAATATTTACTTCTGGCAAATCACATAGGGATTCTACTTCCTTTAGTATTAGATTTTTTTTTGAAAACCGATGAAAAAAAACCCCAGAGGCACAGATACATGGAACAGACTGATAGCTGTCAGAGGACAGAGCGAAGAGAGGGACTGAATGAGAGAAAGGGATTTGCCAAAGAACACATATGCATAACCCATGGACACAGGCAACAGTGTAGTGATGGCCAGAGGGAAGGGGGTCGGGGCTGGGTGGAGGTGGGCAAAATGGGGAAAACAGGGACATCTGTAATATGTGAATAATAGCAAAATAAAGAAAAAAACTGTATAATTTCGTATGTACTATGGAAAATTCAAAGTAAATATATTTTTAAATCATAAAAAATCCAATCAAAAGAACACAAAGCAAGAATAAAGTCTAGTAACCCCCTGGCACCCTGCACTGTTGTCACAATTGTTGACTATATTTCCCGCTGAACTTTACATCCCATGACTACTTGGTAATACCAACTTGTACTTCTTGATCCCTTCACCTTTTTCATCCATCCCCTCTCCCCTCTGGCAAATATCAGTTTGTTCTCCGCATATGTGAATCTGTTTGTTTTGTTTGTTTGTTTATTTTGTTCTTTAGATTCCACATGTAAGTGAAATCATGTGGTATTTGTTTTTCTCTGTCTGACTATTTCACTTATCAAAATACCCTCTAGGTCTATCCACATTATGGCAAATGGTAAAATTTTATTCTTTTTTATGGCCAAGTAATATTCCATTGTGTGTACCACTTTTTTTTTAAATATATTTTTTAAGATTTTATTTATTTTTAGAGAGAGGGGAAGGGAGGGAGAAAGAGAGGGAGAGAAACAGCAATGTATGGTTGCCTCTCACATGGCCCCCACTGGGGACCTGGCCCGCAACCCAGGCATGTGCCCTGACTGGGAATCAAACCGGGACACTTTGGTTCCCAGCCCACGCTCAATCCACTGAGCTACATCAGCCAGGGCTCTGTACCACAACTTTTTAATCCACTTGTCTGATGCATATACTCACTCTTTAGAAGTTATTAATATTTTGATGTGTTTAGTCCCAGATTTTTCTGTACATGGTACATAAAATTAGGCTCATCTTATATTGCTATACAATGGAGTGTCTGGATAGCTAAAACCTAAAATGTTTGACATTGCTGTGTTTTAAGTGGAGACAGCAAGTCACTATGAAGCAATTTTTGTTGTAAGTTCAGAATCATTTGAGTGATTGTCCTTACTTATTAAAAATAAGGCAAGAAGATGGTTATATAGACAAGTGGTTTATAAGGATGTGGTTTTTAAGAAGTGAATTATAAGTTTTGCTCTAAAAGTGATTGTTTGGTAAAGGAAGTTTTAAAGAGCTATAATATTCATTTATTTGTTAGTTCATTCTTTATCTATCTTTTCATTAAAAAACTACTTATTGAGAATCCATTATGTGTTTTCTAGGTGTTAAGGTTATATCAGTGAAAAAAGATACCTTGAAACATAGTCAATGAGAAAATTATATAGCATTTAAAAAATAAGCAACATTGATAAATGCTATGAAGAAAATAAAGTCAGGTAAGGGGGTTGAGGAAAGCCAGATAGAAAGAGTGTGGCAATTTTAAATAGATCTGAGTAAGAAAGAGATCTAGTTTTGTTTGGCACTGAACTAAGAGAATATAATGCTGGGGTAAAGGAGTGGACATTGTCTTGCTTTGAGACTGTGCCAGAGACTAGTGACGAGCAGAACTATCTGAATCCCCTTGTGGCAGTGTTAACCTCACTCCCCAGACTGGCAGTACAGTGACTTAATCAGAAGCCATTATTGGTAAAGGAGCTTTTGGTGGTCTCCAGACATAGATGGGGGAGGTTGTTTAAGGTTTCAGTGAGAATAGCAGACTGCCGGTCAAGATGAAGGTAGGTAGACATGCTTCATCTTAATGTGCAAACAAAGAAAGAATTACAACTATATCTCAAAACAAATATACCCAGAACCATCAGAAAATTGAGCTGTATGGAAGTCCAACCACCAAGGATTTAAAGGATTTAAACCCATCACTATTTGTTCCCGGTATATTTCTCCTTATTTCACTTAGTGTAGCCTTCGTTTTTTCATCTAATTTGTGATCAAATTCAACCAATTCTGTGAGCATCCTGATTACCAGTGTTTTGAACTGTGCCTCTGATAGGTTGGCTATCTCTTCTGACAGGTTGGCTGGAGGGAAGGGGAATACTGAGCAGAGAGGAGCAAAGGGGAGAAAATTGGGACAACTGTAATAGCATAATCAATAAAATATATTTAAGAAAAAAGATTTCAGTGAGAATAGAAGGAAGTAGTCAAGTGGCAGTCACTCCTGTCACCTTCCCTGAGAGTCAAAGATTTTTCAGTAGCTTATGCACTCTCACCTAGAACACTAATAATTACAAATAGAAAATTACTCAAAGATCCATTTCTAAAAATAACTCTCATTCTATACACACACATATAAATACACACATGTACACTTGCATTTCCATTTTATTGAAGGGATACCCTTACATTATTAAAGTTTCAGAATGATGACTTTTCATGCCATCATTTGGATGTATGCTATGTATTTAAATATTCTGATTATTGGACTTTCAAGCTTTTTTCCTATTACTGTGTTATTATATATGATGTATCAATGAACATGATGGAATATAACTTTGTGTGAATCTGCATAACTAAAATGTTATAAATTCTATTTGCTAAATTGTAACCCAAAAATATTATACCAGTTCATACTTCTACCAAAATAAATAAGAAAGACCATTTCCCTGTATCTTTGCCAATGTTGTACATTAGCAATTTTACAATTTCAAATCTTTTTTAGCTTGAGTGGCAAGGAATGGAATTATTATTTTATTTTCCTTTTTTTTGGACACAGTTTGAAGAAAACTTCATTACTTGAAATCTTACATAGGAAATTTGCTGAGTGACTCTGTTTTTGTATTTTTAAAATATTTTCCTATTCATTTACAACCAAAGTTTTTGGTTTGGGTTTATATGCTAGATTGATATGTGACTTTGGATAATTGATAAACCTCTTTGGGCCTCTTCTTAGTCAACTGTAAAATGATGATCATTAATGTTCCTTCTGTGATTTTTAAATGAGAAATGTGATTTGTTTTATATATGATTTTTGACTGGATGATTCTAAAATACAACATTAGGATTGGGTTGTTAAATTAACTCATATTAAAAATTACTATTTAAGCATGAATAGCACAAAACTGCTGCAAATTTCTATATTTCATATTTTAAAAAATTTACAGTGTCGGCATCGATTAGTGTTTAAACTTCACTTCTTTGTGATAAGAAGTAACAAATATTAATTATATAAAACCTTTATCTTTTTAAAAGTAATTTTTTTTTGTAACAGAAAGAGGATTGGACTTGCTTAAAAGATTCACAATTGCCAATTAAACATCATAATGTAATTTTTATTCTATTTCAATCATACCTGTATGCACTCCCTCTAGTGGTTCAAGCTATTTAAAGTATTTGTTGAACATTCCAGGCCAAGTTAGTTTCTAGCTGTACTGTATCGATGCTTACATTTTTTCTCTACTAGTCTTTCTTTATCTACCCAGAACAATTACTGCATTCTAATACATCATTTAAGGCAAGGGTGAAAAAAGAGATGGGGGATGATTTTTGTGCCATTTCAATTCAGCACCAAAGAAAACGAGGTAATCCATCTACTCAATTCAACAGAAATGTGTGATTCAGGGTGTGTACAGACTTAGGTTAAACAGAGAACTACAGGACAATCTCTGTCCCCAGGGAGTTGACAGTTTAGGTCGTCATCATGGTTTTAGTTGCTGGCTTCCATCCTCACTAGCTTCCTCTGAGATGTTTGTGATCCTGTTGGGTTTCAGTCCCCTGGTCCATGCTGCCCTCCGCAGTTGAGTCCCTTCAATACAACCATGAGACCCCTTTGAGTCTTAGGGTCTTCTCTCAGTACGTCTTTATCTCTCTGGGGGTAGGGGAATGGTGAGCGTGGGAAACATCCTGTTGCTTTATTGTGCCATTGCGGGGTCCAAAGGAAACTGTCAGAGGGGCTGTGTCAGTCTGCCATGGCTCATTGCCACCTGACTATGGGCTATAGATTAAGCCTTGATGGCTACAGGAGGGGGCCCTGTTCCAGGTCTCCTTCCAAAGGGCTGCTGCACGTAACTATCTTGCTTCTCTTTCTAGATCTTCTCCTTTTCCAACTCTGAGAACTCAATGCAGGCGAGGCGTGGGGAGTCACATGTCTTTCTGCCCAGACTTTTAGCCGAAGGGCCCCAAATTAAAGAGTTTGTCCCTAGTTCCTTCCTGACACTTCCATCCTGCCCCTTTGGAGCAGTGCCAAGTCTCACGGCCTGGGTAGGTGAGGGTCATAGGGAAAAGAGTTAACTCTTCCTTTATCCCAAGACAAGCGATACCTCAGTAGGAAGGGTATCAGCCTTATAAAGCTGCACAAAGTTTAAGAAGAATGAGGGGAAAAAATGAGAAACAGCCTTTCATTTTGAAATAAGGGGGCCATTATTACCTTTAAGAAATTAATTTCAAGCCCTGGTAGTCTGGGGATGAGGACAGAAGAATAAAGCAAGGGGCGTACATAGTGGGTGAGGAAGTTTAACGCCTCACATTTATTGAACACTTACTACAATTTGTACCAAGTACTGTTTGAATGCTTCAGGTGAATTAATCCATTTAATCCTCAAAACCTATCTGTTAACCACTTACTTGCAGATACAGAAACTGAAGTTCAGACTAGTTGTTTGTCCAAGACAACACACAGCTAGTAAGTGGAAGAGGCAGCCTGGCCCCTAAAACCCTGCAAGATGCCGTGGTGGGTGAGGACCTGGTGAAAGATCACAGGAGAGCAGAACCCAGGGATTTAATTTCAGATTAAGGATATTTGAATAACTGTAGAGGAAGAATAGGAACCAGTGGAATAGTAAGAAAACCTACCTTTAATAAAGATTAACTCAATCATTAACACAAGAAAGAAAGGGAATGAAAGGTGATAGAAAAAGCAGGTAGGAGACAAGACCACAGTAAGGAGGTAAGCCTGGGTTAGGGGTGGAGATACCTCTCCCTGAGACCAGACAGAAAGGTCTGAGTGAAACTCTGAGAAATTCTGAGTCTGACAAGGGTGTCAGGACAACTGAACCATTCATAGTAAGGAGGCTATGAACCACTGGCAGGATGACTTCAATTTTCTGGTTGTACAGAGATCAAGCTGGCTGAGAGTGAGAAGGAAGACTGGGAATCTTAGGGCTGTGGAGGCTGTCTAGGGTGGCTCCTGTAAGGAGTCAAACCAAAGGGAAGGAAGCAATTGCTGAGGCACATTAAAGTATTATTACTATGGCCCAATGGGGTACCAGACAATGCTGTGTACATTATATACCTTTCTTCACAGTTGCCTTGCATGATAATGACTGTTAGTCTAATTTAGCTGAGTAGGAAAATGAGAAGCAGAGAATTTAAGTAATTTGCTCCTAGTTACTCAGCTACTAAGTGGTAGAACTTACACTCAAATTTGAGTGTTATAGCCCTGGCTGGTGTAGCTCAGTGGATTGAGCGCAGGCTGGGAACCAGACGGTCCCAGTTCGATTCTTGGTCAAGGGCACATGCCTGGGTTGTGGGCCAGGTCCCCTGTGAGGGCCATGTGAGAAGCAACCATACATTGCTGTTTCTCTCCTTCTCTGTCTTCCTCCCTTCTCCTCTCTCTAAAAATAAATAAATTTTTAAAAAAATCTTAAAAAAAACAAATGTTCCAAGTGTTTAAAAAAATTTTTTTTTGAGTGTTATAAAATTTGGAGGACTTTCCAGCCCAGGACAGGTAGCTGTGACATAGGGTACCAAGAGATGACATTTGACACTGTGAGAATGGGGAGACTGCAGAGAGAGTGGAGGTGAGGGACTGTCTGTCGCCAAAGCCACGTTTCTATGACTCAATGGTACTTTAGGATGAACCTGCAGAAGGCTCTGTCAGCACACTTTCTGACTTTCCTACACAGTCCTGGCAACTTGAGAGCAGGGAAAATAGTTGATGAGAGGCAACTGGCGCTGGGGACTGACATGAGTAATGGCTCGGTGGGTGACAAATGCTGGAGGAGAGTACTCTCAGCTTTGGGTCCTCTTCCAGTGGAGTCATGTGTTATTCCACTTCAAGGCAGCCTACATTTAGTGCCTTTAAAATGTACACTTTGAGGGTCCCGGTTCGATTCCCAGTCAGGGCAGATGCCTGGGTTGCAGGCCAGGTCCCCAGTGAGGGCCATGTGACAGGCAACCATACACTGCTGTTTCTCTCCCTCCCTTCCCCTCTCTCTAAAAATAAATAAATAAAATCTTAAAAAAAATGTACACTTTGGTCTAAGTTTTTACACTGTACAGAGTCTTGGCTCTTTAGATATCTTTCTGTGAGTTTTTTACCTTCTCTGAGATCACACTGTGTAGCGGGAGACCACAGGTTTAGCAGATCTTGGTTAAAACGACTGCATCTTCAGAACTGGTTCGGAGTACGTTTTTCTAAAAATTCTGTGGTTGATATCTATTTTCTTCTCATGGCCATGTAGATGAAGAAATTCTCACCCTTTATCTTTCTAAACAAAATAAAATATGATATCTGTTCAAAAACATTGAATAAGGAAAAGGAAAAGCCAGTTAAAAAAAAGGTCAGCAAGACGTGAGGATGTGTGATATTTGCTGAAAGCGCCTGTCAGAAGTCTGAGGAAGGCAGATGGGCCAAGGGAAACAAGACACAATTAAGGCGAAATTCTCTCCCCCAAGATCGCGGAAAAGTAAGTTTATAAACCCTGAAAGGTAGGAGGCCAAATGAGATCTAATTGTGTCTTATTTAACTTGGCCTTTTAAATGGATAACTCTTGGCTCTCTCTACAAATATCACACTTTTGTCAAACTGACCTTATGCGATGTCCTTTTATTTTTGTAAATGTGAAGTATTTTTGATCATACAATAGTTACTCAACTAATAAGGTTTTCAACTATAAATGTAGACTATGCTCTAATGGAAACCATATTACCAGTGGAAAGAGTTCTATTTTTTATTATCATGTTCTAACTCAAATACTTCTCACAGCGGGACCTTTAATAGGGCCCAGAAAAACAGCTCAAGAAAGAATACTTTTGCAAAGATTCACACACTCAGTTTAAGTATACTGGAAAAATAAGAGACTAGGTCATCAGATAAATAGATGTTCATGATTAGAAAAGAAAGTTTGAAATGTTGTAAATCCCAAGTTATCTTTTTGCTGCGCTATGGAAAAGGATTGCCCTATAGAAAAATTCAAATCAGACAGTTCTCAAGCTAATTATCTTAGGGTTTATATTGAAATATATAATATTTCCTAAAGGAAATTTAACTTTTTTTTTTGGTCAGGGTTTCCATGAAAGTCTTAAGGCCTCTGCCCTGAATGACTAGGGTTCTAGTCTAAAATTGGCCACCAGCTCATAACGTGCATTTAGGCAGATCACTCATTCCCCCTGGGACTCCATTCCCCTTCTGTAAACTAGAGTTCTGAACTAGACAATTGCCAGGTTCTCTTCCAGTTCTACCTCTGTGTAGCTTGTTTTACTCTGAGCCTTGTGCATAATCTGAATTTGAATTAACGTGGGAAGGAGAAGGTAGTCTCTCAATGTCTTTAGTTTTGTTCTCCCTCCTCCTCCCTCTCCACCACTCTCACCCTCTGCTTTCCCCCTCCACTCTTGTTCTTTGGCTTTAAAAGAACTTCCAAAGTTCTTTCCTTTGAGAAACCAACATGTCACATCTATGAGAACTGGGATTCTCACATGGCTTCTTGTGGGAAATACTCTAGACCTGGATGAAAAAAGGAAGAGGAGACCATGATAAAGGCATGGGGTAGGGATGCTTTGCTTCTGAGGATTTGTAATTGTCCTTAACTCACACAGACTGAATTCTTGCCTGCCTATCTACCAGGGCCTTGTGTAAGAACATTCTGCCATAAAATGTTAACAGTGTGAGCAACCTTCACTGGGTTTAATGATTCACTGATTGTAAAAAATGTTTTACCTTGAATAACAATGAGTTGGTATAATATTTCTGGAGCCCATACACACCGACCTGGAGGGAGGGCCCGAGAAGTGTGCTAAGTGTAGACAAGGGAAGCAGGCTAGAATTTGTATTTATCTAATGAGATAACTGAGTGAACTAAAAGGCCTTTTATTATCCTTATGTGGATTATATACTTTGTAGGGTATCCATAGTTGTTATTAAAACCATGCGTATTGCTGTCTCACTTCTGAGCACCTTCTCTGAAGATTAATCCATACAATGCCCAGAGAGGCAAGCCACACTCAGGTTATAGTCAGTGTAAACAAACATAATTAAGGAGACACATTTACTTCACATTGTCTCATGCCTTCTTCATTAAAATAGAATTGACTTTTGGCTGCTCCCATGGAGTCATGTGAATCATTGTTAAACTCAGATCTGATTTTCCTGGAAAAACAAGTTTGAAGCTCAGCAGGCTGAGTCTAGTCTCCCATCCCCAAGTTCCTCACAGGATAGGTCATTTATGCAGATTACTGTCTCAGAACTTTAAATACAACATTCTTAAGATTAGAGTCAAGATAATCTCATGCAGATAAGATAAAACAGTTTGAGAAGTGGTTCTGAAGTGAGCAGAAACTCTCACAGGATTTTTGAGTCAAGTATTTTGGTTATATAGGAAGAAGAAATTTGCAATTGTATTCTTCATTATCAGGAGGAAGAAAATAAAATAGCTTCAAAAATTGCCATTAAAACTGTATTTTAATATATTCTTGCCAAGATATAAGGACTTATATAAACTAAGTAAAATTTTTTTAAATTACTTTATTGTTGTTCAATTACAGTTGTCTGCATTTTCTCCCCACCACTCCCCCCAACCCCAGCCAAACCCACCTCCCTCCCTTGCTTCCACCCTCCCCCTTAGTTTTGCCCATGTGTCCTTTATAGTAGTTCCTGAAAATGCTTCTCCCCACTGTCCCCTCCCCCTCTCCCCTCTGGCTACTGTCAGATTGTTCTTAATTTCAATGTTTCTGGTTATATGTTGTTTGCTTTTTTCTTTTGTAGATTATATTCCATTTAAGGGTGAGATCATATGGTGTTTTCGATAGCATGGATGGAACTGGAGAGCGTTATGCTAAGTGAAATAAGCCAGGTGGTGAGGGACAAATACCATAAACTAAGTAAAATTCTTAATCTGCACTGAATCACACGCTGTATCATCCTCTTCTGTTCACTGCTCTTTCTTAATGCTAGAAGGGACTAGTATTCAATGCCCTACTTATCTCATGCTGCAAAAACAATTCAGTCCACAGTGGCTGATGCTTTTCTGTTGGCAAAGACATTTTAGGTTGCAAATATTCTTTTAGAAAATATTAAAAAATCAGTAAAATATGAAAGTGAAACCTAGGACAATAATTTGGTGAAACAATATTTCAAGATAATTTAAGGATATTAAATACATCCTTTTTGATAGCCGTTCTTATTTATTAAATACTTTTGTTTATTCATTTTAGGTCTAAAAATTCAACTAGCATGTCAGTGTCCTTTATATTTTCTTTTAAGGTGTTAACATATTTAAAGTTAAGTTCAATTTATTTAAAGAATGTTTAAATTTAGAATGAATGTCTAGATTCATAAATATGTTCTTTTAGTCCTTTTAATTTAAAAATTGTTTGAAAAGTATTTGAAGTTTAATTTTACAAGCAATGGATGGATACATTCTCCTGGTAAATATTAAAACTCTAATGATATGGATATAGTCCTTTACTAGCATCTGAACCTATGTCTCCCCTTGCTTAGTGTGTGTCCTTCCAGAAAACCACTACTTGTATACATATTTCTTTCAGAAAGTATAGAGTATTTTGAAGTATTTTAACCTAACTGCTGTGAAATGCCTTTGTCATTCCATAGCTTGCTTCTTCACTTGGTAATACGTCTTGAGAAGTTTTCCTGTTAGTACATGCAATTAGCTTCATTATTTTAAACTGCTCCTTAGTATTTCCAGGAATAGCTATTAAAATTCATTTTCTACTCTAATTTTAATAGGCGTTTAGATGGTTTTCATTTTGTTTCCAATGACAAAGAATGCCGCAGTGAATCTTGTGCCTCCTCACAACTGTCGGGTCTGAACAGCATCTTAAGCAGTTTTGCTTTCTCTCTGAAGAGCTGGCAGAGCCAAGGCCAAGTCTCTGGAAGCAGAACTCTTCACTGCCGCTCAAGGCCTTCTCCTCAACAATGGCATTCTCACTCTGGGAACACTTTGAGGAGAGTGGCTACAATAACGAAAAAAACCTTCCAACTCATTTTGCTGATGTCCTAAGTGCTTGGCACTGGGAATAACCAGTGGTTGGTATTTGATGTGTTTTCATTGAACAAGTAAATGACGTATGTCAGGCACAAAAAGCATTGCATGGGGAAGGAGATGAGCTAGGCTTTGGTGACTTGGGTTTGTGATCCTAGATGTGGAACAGATTGCTTCCAGCTTTTTCTCCCTTCTCAGGAGAGAAGTGGTGAGCAGATTTCAAAGGTCTTGACCACTGCTCTACCTTGTCGTTTTTTTTGTTTTGAGGGGGCTGTAGGTGCTTTTCACAGTGATGCATATTTTGGTAGGTGCTAAGGAAGTAGTATTTGTTTATATCATAGTTTATCTAATTTTCAGATTATTAAAATGTAGGGAAATTTAAATATATGTTTGTAAATTCATTTATAAAATGTGGGTAATATAAAAAAGTCAGAGCTTGCAGTAATTTGTCACACTAAAAGGACATATTTATAAATCTAGGTATTAATCCTAACTATTAAAGGCAGAAAATACAGATCTCTAGGCATGAAAGAAAAATATATTGGTGATCATTTTTGAGAAAACTATTATACATCTTTATACATCTGAGGAACTGTGATTGAATTCCCATTTTTAAAAGAAAAGTATGTCTGTATTGGACTTGAGACAATAAGTTGTTTGTTAGGTGCTTCCTTTATTCCCTCAGACTGTCACGTATTGATTACTTAAGAAGGCATCTATACTAGCCCTGGCTGAGGTGGCTCAGTTGGTTGGAGCGTCGTCTTGTAAGACCAAATGTCACAGCTTCGGTTCCCTGCCTGCAGGGGAAAGTACAGGTGGCAAACCATCCATGTTCTCTCTCCCTCTCGTCCTTCCACTCTCGAGCAAAAAATTAGCTACACACCAAAAGAACCCATGATACTCTCTGTTTCAAAGAAGTTAGTCCTTTTAGAATTGCTCAGAAATGCTCCTGAGAGCTGAAACAGGGGGCTAAATTTAAATTTATAAATCATGAGGAAAAAGGGGGATATGCATGTACATGTAGGACAGGATCCGTCACAGTAAATGGCTCATTTCTATAAATCTCTTTTCTACTTTGTTGTGAGAGTAGAGGTCAAAATGAAGGAGGTATACTTTACATAAATTCTTTTACTGAAAGGAAGGGCTTCAGGAATTTAAAAAGCTAACAAGTAAAAGGTATAAAATTCCAAATTCTCATATCATTGTGTAGTTGGGTGATTTATTTTTATGATTTAAAATATTTGACGCTTGAGCATGTTGAATATTTTTACTTAAATGGAACTCAGTTATGATTACTTAAATTACTATTTTCTAAGAGTCAATATGGCTATGATTGAATCACTAGAGTTTTACTTGAAACTATCTAATTAGAACGCCTTCAAGTATTTTATTCCTTCATTTTTTATATTAGTGTACTTTTATTACTTTTTCAATAACAACAGTCTTTGCTTAAAATTCTTATCTAAGAGTAACATGGTAATTGTGTTGTATGGTATAGAGTAATACTCATTGCTATATTACAATATTTCACCAAACTGATAGACTTTCATCTTAGGTTCTCAACCCTCTTTGAAAACATTAATTTAACAAATATTCCATCATCTTTATAAAACAATTACTTTGTTAATTTTAGAAATAGGAAACAGAGGGATTCAGTAGCTTATTTATGTCAATACCATGCTTTTATTGCAAAGGAAAAAGTATATAATGCCATTTATCTCTTCCTGAATGTTTAAAAAGTAGTTATAATTTGCTGAGGGCTTACTGTGTGCTAGGACCAATGTTAAGGTCTATTAAGCTACTAAAAAGAGACTGGACAATAAATTAATGATTTAAGGAATGTCAAAATGTATTACCTGTCAGGTGAGAGTATAGGCTAGTTGTTTAAGTCACTCAGGGACTTGGGTTCACAGCAGTTATGTGGTCTTCTAAGATTTCTCTGATGCTATTCTAGCAAACAGGACTTGGAAATTCAGTGTAGAGGATTGTGTGTGCAAGGTTTATTGTCTAGAAAATGTCATTTTGCTTTTAGACCATTGCCCGGGACTTAGTCACATGACCACATCTACTGCAAAGGGGGTTGGGAAATGCAGTCTCTAGCTGGGCAGCTATTTCCCAACTGCAACTCTACTACCATAAAAAAGGGGAGCACAGTTGGCATAGTTGGTAGGTCCTGCCATGACATTTTATGTAATTATCTGATTTCACTACTGCTTTGAACAAAGAAGATTTTATAGGAAGGGTAATCATGGCTCAAAGGCTATTACATATCCAAGGTCATGCACTATTCTAAGTATAATCTACTCAATTAATCTTCGCCAAAATGCTATGAAGTAAATCCTAATATCCTCATTTGATATATAAGGAAAATATGCAAAAAAATTCAAAGTCAAAGAAGTAGCATAACTGTGATTTGTTGCCAAATCTGGTTTCAGCATTTGGACTTATAACCACTATAATACTGCCCCTGAGTTAGTAAGAATTCAGGGGAAATATTCTAATTGCTCATCATTCTAAAAGGACTTTTTGAGTGTTTGGGAGTATTGTGCTAGGTACTAGAATAACATGGTTCAACAACTTCATTTTTGGTTGAGTTTAAGAAATTTGTGGAGAAAAACTGGGACAACTGTAATAGAATAACAATAACAATAAAGAGAAATTTATAGGACTGTCCTTTCCTGAAGTTTTAGAAGAGTAGTGTTGTCATGAATTTCTAAGGCGAGCTAAAGAAAGGGCACAGGTGATTTGCCACAGTCCTTGGGCTGTACAAGAGCTGGGCCATGATATGGTCCATGAGATTCTAGATACTCGCTGAAAGACCGTTACTTCCCCAGATTCCAAAATGAATCGTCATGCATCTTACCTTCCTCCTTGTCCTTTTCTTTCCCCTCTTCTTTTTCTTCTAATACCACTTCTCTCTTCCTTTGCCTCCCATCTTTCTCTGCCCATATATTTTCATCTTATTGCCTTAAAGGGAATTCAGAAGAATGAATCAAGTCTTCCCTACTAGCAAAAAAACGTTAATTCAATAATTGCACTAAATTTATCAAAAACAATGCTAACTGAAATATATAAACATTTTACTTCTGAAGGCAGAGACTCAAATTGTGTTTTATTAAATAAATTGGGTAACCTAAACTCGCTCTTTTATGGTCCAATAAGTTGAATATGCGCCAAATGAACTCACAGAGGATGCAGTGTAAGAAAAGAACAGGAACGTGGAGGCAAAAATCCATCTGTAATCATCATGTTCCTTCTGTGTTACAGTCTCAGGCCAAAGAACTTCTCAGTGAACATATTTTTCCTTTTAGGCTGATCTATATTGACAACCACCCATGGACACTGATTTTTAAAGCGTAGACTGTGGCTTGAAGGACGCAGAGGCAGCCCTGTACTGTATTTCACTGAAGCACATTTGCCATGAAAATAACGGCTATTGCTGTTGCCACTCAATGGTCAGTGCCTTTCAGTATGAATATGGGGAGTTACATAAATTATGTTTATACTAAGTTCCTTGAAACTGTGACAAGTTGGAGGTAGGGGGATGGGGAAGCCCAGGTTGAATTATCCCTATGTTCTGCAGTAGTTGTTAGGGGGAAAAAGCTGAAATGGCAGGGCACACCAGGGTGAAAATGTAAGCAATATTTAACCCAGTCTGTTAATAAAGAGCGAGGTTGGCTTGCTGGTGCCCCAGTAAGCCATGCCTCATAAGCATTGTGGTTTCCAAAATTATTCCAAGTTAGGCACCGCTACAAGTAAAATATGCTGCTGGCTGTGAAATAATGAGAGGGATAATAAATATATAAAACTTGGATCTCCTGATGAAAAATGAAAGAGATTTTATGAACTCAATCAGTCAAACTCATATGAAAAACCCCCAGTGTGCTCACCATGATGAATGCCCTGGCCTTCCATGTGAGAAGCTCAGATTCAATTTCCTATTCTGATATCTTGTTCAGGAGGCAGCTATGGTTGGGGTCATTACTGAGACAGCAAAGTCATCTGGTGTTGGTCAGTGTGTGGCTCTGCGGTCCTGGTGGGAGAGAATGAAAGCTAGAGACCATGGTATGTCAGCAGGTAACCAAGAAAATGGCCATATGTCTCTTTAGAATTGGGTGCAAATATTAGAGGGGACATTTAATGACAGTAACTTTGAACTGTGATATATCAATACAGAATATTCTTGTTAATTATATATCTGTTCATTACTGCCCTGGGAAGAAGTCAAATGGGCCGCATAAAATCATCTAATGGTTGAGGAAACAAAGGCAGAGGGAGTCTCGCCCAAGGTCACACAGTTGGTGATTGGGATGTGGTGGAGCTGGAGGAAAAGCCTAATCTGGCTGCTGGGCAGAGCCTTTTCCTTCGTCTCGTCAGTGTCAAAGTTTCCCTAGCCTGCTGTTCACACACACACACACACACACACACACACACACACACAGAGTGGGGTCTGAACAAACCAGGCATCCTGTCTAAATTAATTTATTTCATGAGATCATTTCTCCACACTCCATTTCACACTGCCTGTGGAGACATAAACCTAGTCTTGAGTAAAAGAATGAGGACTTTGGTCCCTAATTTGGTCCTAAATGTCAGGCAGAAAATGTTTTCTTAACTCAATGTGAGGCCTGAAACGCTTGTTTGCCTGACTTTCAAATGCTGCCAGCCATAAGACACATGAACTCTAAAAGACGTTTATAGGGAAGGCTGAGTCCTGATGGAAAATTTATGCCTGGGAGATGTTACTGTACAGAAATGATTTGGGGGTACCTAAGTTTTGGTAAAAATTCTTCCTCAGCTGGAAATTTTGGCCTGTGGGTTCACAAGCAAGCTTAATTTTGAAGATGCTCGCTTTTGTGAATGATCATAGTGGTTGGTACAGCCCCATCTCAAATTTATTTAGTAGAGGAATGTCTCTTATTAATCATTAAGAAAAATAGAAGAATAAAGCAAGAGGAAAATTACCTGTTTTTCTTATTCTAGATAACGTTTTAAGCTCTTTGACCCTGCTGAGCCCATGGAAACATATTTGTGACACCAAGAAGTAAAATAAATTGCTAGGCCATCACACCTTGCCCATAGCAGACCTCCTTTCACGCGCAATAAATGATGTGTGATTACACGCGGGCCATTAACATCGGGAAGGAGGATGTTTTAGGAGTTTTTTTTTCTCTCTTCTCAATGTTGGAGCTGTGGGTAAGTGCCATGGTATTCTAATCTACCTGTCAGGAGCTTTAAGAGAGATGTTCTGATGGCTTTGAGAGCACATGCCGAGGCCCTCATCTTTGCAGGGCAGTGGGAGCCACTGGCCACGATGTAGGATGGTTTCTGGTGCATGATGGGTACCCTCTCCCCGATTGCTGCATAGCAATGCTTTTAGAATGAGACTTCAAAGGCCCCTTTAAAAAGCAGATATATGTCTGAAAGTGACAATAACCCATTATCTCTTATTTTTACCCTACAACAATGTTTCTCAATTTTAACAGTACATAAGAGTCATGTGAAGAGCATATAAAGGCACAGGTTACTATCTCCCCCTCCCACAATTCGTTAGGTTGGGGATGTTTAGAAAACAGATAATTTTATAAGTTTCCATGTGATGCTGATGCTTCCAGCAGGAACATCACACTTTGAGTAGTACTGTTCTAGATTAAGTTTTCAGGTTAACCACTTGCCTAACGGGTGTTTGAAGGAATGGAAAAGACAATGGTAGGTTGTAACAAGAAAGGAGAATAAGAAAAGTTTCAGAATTTTGGAATGGTGTAATGGAGGACAAATACAAATACAGGCTCCCCAGAAGGGAGCTTTGGGAAGTCTATGAAAGAGGGAAGAGGACCTCATCAAAAATGATTTCTTTTCACAGCTTTAAGCAAGGCCAATGCTGGGAACAATTGCCCCCCATGCACTTCCTGTTTCCTTCACTTATGAATGGAAGCCCTTCAGAACATTGAGTACCATACTCTTCAACAGTGAAGTAAACTTTAAGAATGACAAACAGTGAAGTAAACTTTAAGAATGACAAACCAATTTTAAGAATCAACTACTGTTCTTGAATGACTCAATAATTCTACCTGCCTTTAAAGTTGAATTTATTCAAATGAAAGATCGGAAGAAATTGAGGGGGCATTGAGGAAGGAGGGGAAAGGAATGGCACACTAGAGCATTGGGATTCTGTATACTGTTCCTTTGAATCTACCTAAGAACTCAGACGTGGATCTGCCTAGTGGGGGTCCTTCGTAAATTCTGATTGGCCATGTTGTCTAGACTGGCAAAAGTTCAGTGCTGTTCTTTGTTGCTTCAAAAATGGAAAGATTGAGAACAATTGCCAAGTCTTTGAAGTGTGTGCCTGTGGGTCTGGGCCTCACAGCTGCTCAAATCTGAAAATAATTAAGTATTTCATCACTGCAATGACTCAGCTTGGGTTAGAACACCACCACATAGGAGCCTGACTATTTTAAATGCATGAATTTTAATAACATTTGAGAGGTGTGGCTCAGAATATAACCCATCCGGAAAAACTCATACCCTTATGTAGTTTCTGGCAAGCCAAGGTCTTTATGGCACACTTCATACCTACCCATCCTGCTTCCTAAGCAACACCAAACTCTTTAGGCCTCGCTGATTTCTCCCTGTTCCTCCTTCATCAAAAATTGCCTCCTATGCCCTAACCACACACTAAAATAATGTGATCATGGTTAGGAAATCTGATGAACACTGTGGTTGGCTTTTTCTTGTCATCAACGTCTTAGCTCACTAATTACCTTTTCAGAGAAACTTTCCCTATCTTTTCTTTACCATCTCACATTGTTTCATTTTCTCTACATCATGTACTACCCTCTGAAATGACCTTGCTCTCTCACTTACTTACTAGCTCCCTCCCCACTTTCAGTATAAGCTTCACGTGAGATGAGAGCTTGTCACTCTAATTGACTACTCTATCTCCAGTGCCTGGACCTATGTTTGACACATGACAAGCACTCACAAATGTTTGTTGACTACATGAATGCATTCAAGCCAAGGTGAAGATTAGAAATATCTATGGGTTAGCCTGGCAGGATAAAATACATTTTAACAAGATCCTTAATTCTTTAACTCAAAGGAATAAAAGATGTGGGAATTTTGAGTACTTCTCCATGTATTTCTCAGCTGTGTCAAGGTGGTGATGAGCCCCAGCCCCATGCAGATGCTGCATGCTCCATCACAGAAAGGACTTTCTGGCCAAGAGGACTGATTGAAGTGTCATGAAGGAGATGAAAAGAGCTCATCAACCTAATTCACCTGCCCCCACTTTGTGAGTGCCTCCATAGAGGGCGTTTTGTCTGACAGTGGTTACTTATCATTAGGCTATAGATTTTAGAGAAAAGTGACATTATTTCAAAACTTTATGCCAAAGTAAAATAAGCTATAAATTCCAAGTACACAGCCTCTTCTTGTCTTTGCCTAAAATGAGCCCTATTTGTCTGTTTTAAATTGAAGACCTGCAGTGTCCTTTACCCTTCATGTCCTTTCTGTTTCCAAAGAGAGCAGAGAAGGCAAATAATAAAAGACAGTGATGGTGATCTTCTCTAAGATTTGTGGAGATGCCATATTTTTACTGTTTGCCAGAACTCTCTAACAAGTTTGAGAAAATCTAAGTTCTGAAAGCTTGCTTTTTGCCAGAACTCTCCAAAGAGTTTAGGAAAAAATAAAGTCAAAGTTCTGAAAGACATTTACTTCTCAATGATAACACCTCCCCAAGAACATGGCCTACAACAGTAATGTACAAAGTGTGGTCCTGACACCAACGGTACCCTCGTCACCTGTGAATTTGTTAGAAATGCACATTCTCAGGCACGAATCCAGACTCAAGGTATGGGAAGGGCCAGGTTCTAAGAGAGACTCTAGGGGAGAATTCTATGTGTTTTTTTGTTTGTTTTTTGCCTCTTGGAGCTTCCGGTGGCTGCCCACTTTCCTTTGTGTGCAGCCACATCAGTCCAATCTCTGCCTCTGGCGACATGTAAACCAGAAACTTGAGTGGGGATAGCGATTTGTGCTTTGACTAGCCCTGCAGGTGATTCTGATGCATGCTGAAGTTCGTGTGCCCGTGTCTAGAACCTTGCTACTCGACTTGTGGCCTGCAGTGTAGCAACGTGAGCGGTACCTGGGAGCTTATTAGAACTGCAGAACCATCGGCTCTGCACCAGACCTGCCGAATCACAGTCAACATTTTAACAAGGTCCCCAGAGGATTGTTACCACTAAGGTTTGAGAAATTCTTGATCTAGACTCTACCTAGACTGGCATGTCCTGGTAATAGGTGGTATAAAAAATAGAGGCTATTAAAGTATTTTATCATAATTTTACAGTATAGTTTTAGAAGTTAAGATTTTAATTTTCTTAAACTAACACACTTTAAGAATAGAGTAATCAGGATTTGTTTCTTTTATGCAGTTTTTCTTAAAGTGTGCTCTGCAGATAAATCCTCTGGAGTACATACTAAAGTGCATATTCCTCGACCATACCTCAGTTCTATTAAGTTACAGTTTACAGAGACATGCCTTGAAATCTGTATTTTTTTAAAGAAGCATCTGGGTGATTCTTATACATTTTGATCTAAGGATTATAATTTTTGTCTTGGAGATGGTTTTGTAAAACTTCGGATTTGCCCTTGGACGTTAACAGTTGTCAACGTTCTAAAACATAGATTGGCACGAAAATCAACACTATTAGAAGAAAAGCACCAAATTAATTTTATTGCAAATAAATAATATGTTTATAGCTTTAATAACTATTACTTAGGTCTGTAATCTCTTCTCTTGATATTTCTGACATTAGTAGATCTAAAATCAGAAAGATAACTTTTCTCGCCCTGGCTGGTGTGGCTCAGTGGATTGAGCATAGGCTTGCGAACTAAAGGGTCACCAGTTCGATTCCCAGTCAGGGCACATGCCTGGGTTGCAGGCCAGGTCCCCAGTAGGGGACACTAGAGAGGCAACCACACATGGATGTTTCTCTTCCTCTCTTTCTCCCTCCCTTCCCTCTCTAAAAATAAATAAATAAAACCTTTAAAAATAAATAAAAGAAAGATAACTTTTCTGAGAAACATAGCAACCCACGAAGGTCTTACAAAAAGGACCCCATTTATGTTGCGCAAGTGCCTCTTTCCCTCTTGTTATTATTTTCCTATCAAATTATTTTTCTATCAAGATTGTAAGTTGTCATGAAAAATTACAAATGAGATGCAGGAGAACTCCCCTTCATCCTTGGTTATGCCGTCCTTCCTTCATTTTGTTGAGTTGCATGAGAGCTGCCAAGACATGTACGCTAGTTAACAAATGGCTAATTGACAGTCACCCATCTGTTGATGTGATTTTGGCTGTTTTCAGACAGAGTCAATGATCATTAGATTTTGTTTCCCCTCATGGGGGAAAGCTGTGACATAGTGATTACCTGACAGTGTTAGAAAGATTTTTGACACTGGTTGTGTAGACTAAATTAATCTTTTTTTTTTTTTTTTTAGGTTAGTGGTCCTGTCCCACATCTAGTTTCTATGTAAGTCCATAAAGTTTTAATTATGTTTATAATGGCAAACAGGTACTGCAATTTTTAATGGTAGCAGTGCATAAATTGTGGCTTATACTGTGAAATAGTGCAGAAGTAAATAATTGACAAAATTTCATGATTTGCCTTTCTAAGCTTAAGCAATTTCCCTCTTTCACATTCTGTGTTTTCTCATATGCCTGTGATCTTTCTGGTACGTAAGATATACAAAAGCATTTTCAGAGTGAGAGGGGAAAGATGAAAGAACGATGCCCTAATCTTTTCAAGGTTGAAAGCCTTGATTGTACTTGGCCCAGAGAAAGTCTTCTTGAAGAAGTGCACAGCCAGGGACAGCTAAGCTTTGAGGCTTGACATGAACATAACTTTTCTCTTTGTGGAGCTAGTCCTGTTTCTCTTCCCTATTTTTTTGGACTTAACCAATGACCACCCGTTCTCCCTGTGAGATTGGCCTCTTGTTGAGAATGTAATCCATTATAGAAATCAGTCTTCTTTCTAGTAATTGTCTCTTTTTAGGAATAAACATGTAGGTCTGAGCAGTCTGTAAAGTGGAAGAGAGCCAGTGGGACGACAGCGTGGACTGTGATGGGAGTGCGGTAGGAGGAAGGTCGGGGAGCTAGGTAAGGGATTCGCAGGTTCTTGTAAGGTACGGACTTGAGTTTTTATCCTAAGACTAGTGGAAGCGATACAGGTGTTTCAGGAGAGGAATTAGAGGGAAACAAGAAAGGAAAGAGGTAGACCTATTTAGTAGTCCCCCCAAAAAAGATGATGGAAATTTGATCTATAGTGTTCATTGTGGGTATCACGAAAATTAAATTTATTTTGTAAGACATGATGAATTTTGATAATGGGTTGGACATGTAAAGCGACAAAGAAAAAGATGTTTTAAAAAAATTGTAAAAAAGGAATACCGTGGAGCATATAGTTTTGAGGCAGGAGGATTGTGAGTTGAATTTTGAACTTGTGGAATTTGAAATACCTTTTGGATACATAAGAAACAATGTGAACTGGGAAGATGTCTGGACTGTTAGTATAAATTTGTGTATAAATGGAGCTCAAAACCAAACACCACAGGCCTCAAAGGTTTTTCTGTTGTTGTTTTTTTTAAATGCAAGATTGGAGGAGTGCTAGTGTAATGAAATGCTGCCATTAGACATTGGGCTTTATTTAAAGCCCGTGGTAGAGGGGCACTAGGAGAAAAGATTCAGGATTTGGAGCTGATGGTTTGCTGGTTATGAAGTATCTATGATGGAGAGGAAATGAGCTCAAGTACTATTGTCTCTATTTTTTTTTTTTTTTTTAGCAAGTGAAGAAATAGAGGCTTCGAAAAGATTAATGACTTTCTCACATCTACTGAACTAATAGGCAGTGAAGCCAGGACAAGAATCTAGAGCCTCTGATTTCTAGCCTGGTTCACTTTCCACTCCCTCATGGAGCATTAAAGTCCAGCAGCAGAGCCAAGTTTTCCAGGTCCGTGTGTTTTCCAGTCTCTTCAAAGGCATTTGTTATTTCATTTATTCTGATTAAAGTCTGTGGTGACAAAGTTTGGTTTGTTAACTATACACCCTTTTTATAAATGTTTTGAATGGCTCTAAATGATTCTCTGAATTCGAGCATCATTTATTTCAAATGAGCAAATTGGAAACCAAGAACTATGATACCTCTGAGGCATGTCTTGGAGCAGGAAGGGAAAAGAGCAACGAGGGTTATATTTTCCACTGAAAAGTACTTAAAGTCTCCTTATTCTGGGGGCCGAAGTGAACATGTGCTTAATGAATACTTTGATGTAGTATACTCTCTCCTCCCACCCCTGCCCAAATGAAGAATTAGCCAAATTATAGAGAAAACATAAGTAACTTAAATTTTTTCTTAAAATAATTTATGGTTTATTATTTTATAACTATCTCCAAGTACTAGATGTAAATCTACACTTTCATTAGCATCAATTTTATTTTACTCAAATGTATTTGGGGAATAAGATATCCATGTAAAATTTGGCATTACACTTTGCTTTCCACAGCAAAATATCTGGAAGGACAATTAAAACGGAAAAATTTAGAATGAATTTATCCACGACTCAGGTCCTTAAGGCATGTGTATTCTGACGTGTGTGTGTGGATCCCACAGCGCATGTTTCAGCGCAGTGAAAGTCATCTGCGGAAATGTCTTCTCTCCATTGAACTGTCCTCCTCTGGCAGCTAGTCTGTTGCCTGCATTTTTGCATACTAAATTGGTCTAGGCCTGCTTTAGAAGCAGTGATAGAACTCAGCTCTTCCTCAGAGAAGTATTTGGTTTGTTGGGACTCAAATCATTTAACTGCCCCCGCAGTAATTACATCACTGGCATCCATCAAACAGTGTCGCGGTCCCACTTTGAGGCAGAATATTCCGACTCCTGTATTTCAAACTGGAGTGGGGGTAAGAAACTACAGTTGAGACACTGAGACAAAAAAAGTACCGAGTGGGCAGGGTGTCTGAAAAATACTCTTTATGCCTTGCTGGGAAATATAGTAGCCTAACCTTTTGAAAAAAGAATTTGGTAGTTCATTAGAGGTTCAAGCTTACACTCATTTTTGTGTCAGGATCTATGCTGATGTCTAGCCTTGTGCATGAAAAGGGGAAGAGGAATAGAACAAAGGTTTTCATCAAAAAACCCTTACCGCTGGGTTTTATTTTAAACTCGTGATTTGTAAAGAATAAATACTCTAATTTTATACTTTGTAACAGGAGAGTTTATGTCCTTTCTTTTAAAGGTTGGAGGAAGTAGATAATTTAAAAACAGCAAATTTGTAATCAACAAGATGATGAGACAAAATAAAAAGAACAAAATCAATAAGATTATACAGGATCTAAGAGGTAGGGGTTAGTGTGGTGTGAGTGTGACACCCAAGCACATTTGTAGAACTTGGTTTGGACTGATTTTATTATTTCTACAAAAGAATTTCCACTCTTACTGCTGAGAACAATTCAAAATTATGTATGTATATATAAATAATATATATTATTTATATTTATCCATAAGATGTGCATTTAATTCCTGTATTAATTTGTATGAACATCTTTACACAAAACAAACACCCATGGTCTATTTTACATGATTTGATTAAAAGTGGGTATGAGTTTATTTATTTATTTTATATTTAACTTATACTATTATATCTAGGGATGTAAAAAACACTGGATAACCACAGTTTCTTTTAGTAACTTTTTCCTTTTTTTTTTTTTAACTGGCCTGGCAATCAGGACAGCCTCTTTAAAAAAAAAAAGATTTTATTTATTTATTTTTAGAGAGGGGAAGGGTGGGAGAGAGGGAGAGAAACATCAATGTACAGTTGCCTCTCACATGGCCCTCACTGGCAACCTGGCCCACAACCCAGCATGTGCCCTGACCGGGAATGGAACCAGCAACACTTTGGTTTGCAGGACAGCACTCAATCCACTGAGCCACACCAGCCAGATCTTTTAGTAACTTTTCAAAGTACTTTTTGTATTGTTAGTAATGTTACTGGCTTTTAAGAGATTTTTAGTTTTCTTCTTTCTCCTTAGTATTTGAATTCTTCCTTTATAAACATTCATATGCTACACTATTTTTATGGTGGCTATAAATTAACTAGTTTTATTCACTCCTTTGAATCTAGTTTCCTAATTGAATTTAGCAGAGGCTTTGGAAAATGAGATTTACCTGCTTAGTGTCCTTCAGCAAAGTATGTATTGCAACTCCCTTTAATAATTCATACCTTTGTTTCACAATTCTGACTCTCAATGAAGTTCTCACTTTCTAAATAAAGCTCAAATGGGAATCAATTCTTGCCCATAATACAATGATCTTTTCTGGGTTTTTTTTGTTTGTTTCTTTTCTTTTGTGGATTCTGTCCAAGGTAATCCTTTAATGAAATGTGAAAATAAATAACACAAGTGAATGCAAAAGAATCCCCCTCCAATTTTTCAGAATTCTTTTTCTCTTTGGTATATCAAATACCCTCCATTTCCTTAGAATTCTTTTCTTCTCTGATATAGCACAATTGTTTAGGAGGGTGAGAGCTGAGGTCAAATTGACTAAATTCCTAATCCCAGGTGAGTCTCTTATGATGGGTGACCTTGATTTTGTTAAGTTTCACTTTCCTTATCTGAAAAATAGGGAGAAAAATGGTATATTCTCATTTGACTATTGGAAGGGCTAGATGGAGTAATGCTTAGCATACTACTTGAGCACTTTGTAAGTGTTCAAAATAAGTTAGACAACAATTCTAGTCCAAATTTTTACTTAAAGTATATAATGTTGAATACTTAATTTAGTTTAGGATAAAATATTGGTACAGGAAAATAAGTTCTTATTTCGTATACCCATGTGTAAATGAATAGAATGCAGAGAATTTTAACTTGTTAGCTCATTTTCAAATAAATCCTTTACAAACAACTATGACTTACAGAATGGAACGATACCCTAAGTGAAAAAGTGTCCTCCATATATCAACTATATATGGCAGAAATTACCCAGAAGTGTTGTATAAAGGGATTCACTTCTCTGGAGCTTATTCAGCTTACAGCTGTGATGTTACATGGAAGTTGAGTTCTCACTTCTGGATAGTAATACTTTAATCTATATAGCATTTTACAATGCCTTTTACATATGTTAGCTCATTTTATCCTCACAGAATTCTTCCTAGACAGGTAGAGGAAAACTAAACTTATTATCTGCAACTTGTCATCTTATTTTTGCAGGTGAGGAAAACCAAAGTCCGAAGATGGTGAGTAACTTGCCTTTGGCCACAGAGCTCTTTAGGAGATGGAACTCACTTTCTGTCATTAGTTCGTGGATCCTCCCCCCGCACCCCAGCTGTTGCCTCTGCCAGCCTCAGCAATGACGAAGTTCAGAGTACATACAAGAGATCAGAGAAGGTGAGCTGTTCGCTCTTACTCTTACTGTCTTCTAGGCCCTGTGCTGGGTCACATGATAGGTAACCCACTGGTTTCTTGCCCCTTTGGACTCTACCTGTATATGGAAATGCCTCCAGATGGTATTGTAAGACTAAAATGGGAGTGCTCAGGGTGAAAAAGAGGGGTAGACAGAGTTTCAGCATGGAGAGGAAGGAGGGCCAGGGTTGGAAGAAGGAGAGGTGAGCGTGAGGAGAACGTGTCCTCCCTGCTCTTCTGCCAGCTGTGAAAGAACCTTCATGCCTGCCAGTTCTGGAGTGTCTACCACTTACTGAGGCAGATAACAGGTTATAATGACCTGCTCCTTCTTGGAGAGCTGATTGTTTTCCAGGATCAGTGGGTGTGAACAAAATCTTTTAATTAAGTCTTTATCTAACACAATACTAAAAGGACCAATGACCCAATTAAACAATGGGCAATGATATAAATTGATATTTCTCCTAAGAAGATCCACAAATGGCCAAGCATGTAAAAGATTCTAAACATCATTAGTCATTAGAGAAATGCAAATCAAAAGCACAGTAAGAGAGCACTTCATAGTCACTAGGATGGCTAAACTAAAAAAGGTGGACAATAACAAGTGTTGGTGAGATGTGAAGAAATTGGAATCCTCATGCATTGCTGGTGGGAATGTAAAATGGTGCAACGGTTTGGCTATTCCTTAAAAAGGTAAATATAAATAGTTTGCATGGGGTGTAGCAATTCTACTCCCATATACATACTCAAGAGAATTAGAAACATTTGTCAACACAAAAAGTTGCAAACCAGTGCTCATAGCAGCATTATTCATAAAGCCAAAACAATCCAAATGTCCATTAACTGATAAGTTGATAAACAAAATTCTGTGGTATATCCATACAATGGAATATTATTCAACCATGAAAAGGAATGAAGTACTGATACATGCTATAATATGAATGAACCTTGAAAATATGCTAAGCAAAACAAGCCAGACATAAAAGGATGCATATTATTGATTCCATTTATATGAAATATGCAGAATAGGCAAATCTACAGAGACAGAAAGTATATTAAATATTATCACAGAAAGTAGATTAATTATTTTCAGCTGGGAAAAAGTGGACTGGAGAGTGACTGCTAATGTGTATGGGATTTCCTTTTGGGGTGATGAAAATATTCTGAAATTAGATCATGGTGAAAGTTGCACAACTTTTTAAATATACTAAAACCACTGAATTACACATTTTATGAGGGTAATTTTTATGATACATAATTTATAGCTCAATTAAAAAATCCTTATCCAAGAGGATAATTGCTAACATTTATGAAGGAATAGTGCTGGAAACTGTACTATGAGTTTTGTGGATTATTTTACTTAATTCTCACAAGAACTATAGGATATGCACCCTTATTATTTTCATTTTACATAAGAAGAAATTGAGGATTATAGAGACTCAATAGTCTGCCTCAAGTCACATGATATTTGATGCCAGACGCTGGTTTTTACCACAGTGCAATCGTGCCTCTGTGGTAAGGGTGGCTAGACCTTGGATGATTTCTAGTTCTCCGTATAGTAGTCACTGGATTCAGCTTTGGTGTTTTTGGGCCTTTTGATATTTTGTTCTTTTAGGATTCCAGAATTGGATACTCTAGTGGCCAAGAAAAGGAATAGGAATAGGTCTAATTAGTAGCCTGCTCCTCCACCCCCATAAAGGACTTTGTTGAAGGCTGACTTCATTCCTTATTTGGTCAAGCGTCATTTCCTTGGAGCAGCCCTCGTGTTCCCCTAATCTAAATGAAGGGTCTCCCATCAGAGGATCTCAGAGAACCGTGCACCTCTTATTTATAGCACCTAGGATGGTCTAGTGGAGATTTAATTATTATCTGCCTTCCTCACTAGATGACAACCTTCATGATGTCAGGGGTCCTTGTCTGGTTTGCTCACATTGTATTCCCACCAAGAAGCACTGAACAAGAAACTCAGTGAGGATCAATTCAATGACTAAACACTGTAAGAAGATCCCCACAGTCATCATACTTCTCTACTGTCTCCTACTGTATGGGGCACCTTTTCAGAAATTTATATGTAATTGCTCTGGCTTCTGGATCCAGTGCTTAAACTCCGTGTGGGCGAGTGGGCGTGCTTCAGAACCACCGCTGGCTCTCACAACTGGAAAGTGACGCACTGGCGGGAAGCTTGGCTTCGGTTCTAACCTCGGATACCTCCGTAAAACATTCCCTATGTGCTGTGCTTCTCCACTCAAGACTGCGATTTTGGCTTTCACCTCATTTCTTGCCTCCACTAGCAACTTATGACTGTTCATAATAGCATTTCCCATTAATTCCCCCAGGATCCTAAACAAGTTTACACCTGAAAATCTAACACCACTGCCTAAGTGGTTAAATGTACACATGATAATATTCCCAAGGTTATAAACAAGTGGAGTATTTCCAGAAATGTGAAGTTAATTGCTTTAGGTTATGCAGCAATAAGTGAGAGGACCAGAGTGAGAAACTACTAGATTCTAAACATAACATCTGTATTGAATAACTGATTTTCTAACCATGCCCAGCACATGCCTGGAACATATTAAGAACTTATTAAATATGTATTGAACGAGAACCTGAAATTCTTACTGGAGGGGACTCCATTCTGCATCAGCTGATTTCCAAATGTTCACTTTATCTCCCCTCAAGTACATTTTCTAAGCGATATGAATTTTTGTATTGGAGTGTCCAAATTCTAAATGTAACTAAATCCAGAAAAAAACTATCCCACTTTCTCATTTTTTTTCATATTACTATTTTTGGCACCATCATTTTTTATCCACCTATGGAACTGGTTTTACCAACTGCTGTAGTGTCTGGATACTGTTTCTAGGTTAATTTTTCTTATTCTTATATATTCTTCACAAAAACTTTCAGCAACTCCCTATGCTATTTTGCCCAATTTCAAATTCAATGGAATTTAAAGTCTTTCAAAAGTGATCCCAGCTTCCCTTTGGATCCTTATTTTCCCCTTGTATGTACACAGTTTTTCTGGGCAGATGAAAAGCAACTCCTCAGTATTCCCTGGACATAACTCCTTTTCCCTCCCACGCTGCCTATGATTTATTCCGTATGCTCGAATGCCTCCATTTTGGCCTAAACATTTCAAATGAAAGCCGTTCGGGAACTTTTTCTTGATTTCTGCCAGCAGATGAAGTCTGGCCATCTTTCGGCTCCCGTGGAGATCTGCCGGGCGTCTTCGGCGGCGTATCCACTGTGTCTGTGTTCGGTGAGCGCGTCGTCACCTCCAGGCGGCAGTGAGGTCGAGATCCAGGACTCACACAGGGCTGTGCTCTGTGCGCCCAGCTCGTGCCTCGTACAGAGGGAGATGCTATGGAATGCAAATAGCTTTTTAAAATATCACCTATTTCTTCTATTTATATACCCAATTAAAATACTTCCTTGTATTCAGAATGTTTTAAAAGTTGATAAACCCAACTCGTGTATATATCTCAGATATATAAAACTGTATACTCGCTGTATGTAACTGAGTAATATTTATAAGAAAATATCAACTTCTAAAGAGGTCCTAACATATAGTAACTAAAAACTCTGGATAGTTAGTTCTAGTTCCAATTAATTTTTAATAGGAATATAATAAAAGGAAAACTTAAAAGACAACGTTTAAGGCCTAATGGAAGAGCTAATAGACTAGTCTTAGTGTACCCCAGGGAATGCAAGTTTCTGGCTCCTAAAATATTTACAGTTATCATTTTTGGCTGCTTTTGAGTAGAAGTGACTGGAATTAGTGGGATTCTCCTCTCTTGGGGATGAAAAATGAAGTTTGAAAGAATGTTCATTACCATCAGTGTATGTGTCGACCAAACTGATTTTTCATCTGCCAAAATGTGTATACTGGCTTCTGTCTCATCTAGAGACCTCTGGAACTAAAAGTAATTGATCAAATTAGCTGAACTATAATCTCCCACTAGTTCTGTTACGATTACAGCTTGTTAACCTTAGAAGACTGTTTATTTAAACCATGTGGATGACATCATGCAAACCACCCCCATTTCATCAAAGCATGATGCAGACTATGAAAAACAATTTGGTTTCAAACCACTCTAAGATATGGTCTTGTCTTCTTCTTTTTTCCCTATGTTGAAAGATAAGATGTAAAACCTCAGTTCTTAGTCATTTGATTTTTTTTTACTCCACCTGACCCTCCCTCAGTGAAATGGAAGCATTTTTATGCCATTTAGAATCAAGCAAACTAAAAATATCAAACAAGTTTGCTTCAGTCCTCGATAAGGTGAATTGATGACAGAAAATGTTAATTTGACTTTCGTCTTATCCTTCACTTGCCAAGTTCACTGTCCACGGTATCTAATGGTTTCCTCCACCATAGCCTGGCAGATAATGCCCAGCAAGTTATTTATGCTAGAATCAGCCACAGGACTCATAAGCTATTTTCCTGGTTTGTGATTATTCTTTTTGGTGTCCTTACATTCCTGTACAACCTCTGATCTGCTTTGATTAGGAAGGTTGGTGCAAGTACGTGCTGTTCTCAGCTCCGGAGGCAGGCGGAGATCCTGGCCCCTGCAGTGTTTCTGCTGTCACAGTTCCGACGTCATTCCACAGCCACAACTTCCTTCCTAGCATAACTATTAGCATCCATGAAGCCTGATTTTTTAATATTGGTGGAAGACAAATGGATTGGCAATTCAGAAGGGAACTATTGCTTTCCTGGTGGCACCAGTGTGAGCCAACATCCGGAAGAAGAAATAAAATACAAGTTAGTAATGGAATCAATGACAGATATGCTGTGGGCATAATCACTATCATTTTGGATAATCAACCCACCATTTAGATGGTAAGAATTCATTAAACTAACTAACCTTTCATGTGTGATTAAGCCTTGTTTAATTAGGTACTATGAGAGGTTAAAATGTATAAGGTCATGGTAATTTTTCTTAAGAAACTGATCATTTAGTTCAGCATTTCCAAAACTGTCTTCTTTGGAACACTAGTTCTAAGACAAGCTCTGTGGTACGAGAATTTCATGTACAAAGAAGTTTGACTTTGCTCCTAGAAAGTCATAACCTATCAAAGGCCTTGAGAAATTCTGAAGTGAAGAAATGTTATATTTGTTTAACCTAGAATTTTCCACATTTATTTGACTATGAATCATTTTTTTTCATGTAATACCTATAAATATCTCAGAATATATTTTGGGAAATGCTGGCTCAGTAAGCCTGAGAACAGGGATTGTGTACTCTATTTCTTTTGTAGTACCACAGAAATATTCACAAGTTTTTAGAAATACTTGGTTAAATTAATATACTGTCAAGCCTATGTGGTTAGAAAGGTGGTTTCTAAATTTCAGTCCAGAGACAGTGTCTGTGGTCTGTATTATTATTTTTTTTTAATTTTTATTTATTTATTTTGAGAGAGAGGAGAAGGGAGGGAGACAGAGAGGGAGAAAGAGCAATGTATGGTTGCCTCTCATATGGCCCTCACCAGGGACCTGGCCCACAACCCAGGCATGTGCCCTGACTGGGAATCGAACTGGGACCGCTTGGTTCCCAGCCCGCGCTCAATCCACTGAGCTATACCAGCCAGGGCTGTGGTCTGTGTTATTATTTCTTCAGGGAGGTGTTATAAATGCAAATTCCTGGATTCTGGTCCTGAAAGTTTCTAATTCAATAGGTTTGAGGTTGGGTCTGAGAATCTGCATTGAAATTTCCCAGGTGGTTCTCAGTTGTGGCTAGTTTGGAAACTACTGGTTAGTATGTAAAATAGTAATAATAATAAAACTAATAATGACATCGAAGTTGAATATTCAGTGTCTTTTAATTAAGGTTGTTAATTTCACGGTCACAAACTAAATTGTAGCTTTGAAAATGTACGCGCTGTAATCCAACTAGAATGTGAATGAATTTGGCCAAGTCCAAAGCATTGAGCCTATAGGTAGGTCAAGTTATCATCATGTACAGAAAATTTTCAAATTTAGGACAGACCCATGATTTTGAAGAACTTGGACTGGGCCAATAAATAATGAAAATAATAATAACATAATATATCTATTTATTTATTTATAGTTGATCATCCCTTCCCCAGTGTAGGTTAATAATGCTGTCAGATGCATCATTGCTGTCTATAATGACTAGTAAACATGGGGAGAACCAGTGAAAAGAAGACTTGAAATATTTCAGGAATTGAGAGTTTTTTGAACTGGTATTTAACATCGTTGCAATGATATTGCCAGCTGTAAATATGCTCCACAGACTGCAAGTAGGTGGCTTTAAAATTTGGAAAGTTAACACGTGAGTCAGATATAGCTGTGAATTCAAATCTTGGGTGATAAGACTAGGCAGATAAGATGATTTTTTTCCAACATTAGCATTGTAAATACTATAAAACAGCAATAAAAATTTTTATAAGGTCATAAATTTTATAGTGTCTCATAACAAAAAAAAGTTTTACACAGAAATATACACAGAAATGGTCTCTATATCTTATACCACAAATATCTGAGGTCTGTCCTAATTTGCTCTTATTAAAATTTAGTTTATAAATAGTTGCTGTTTCTTAGTTATTTTTCATATATTCCTGATAGAGTTAGTTGATTGTTTACCCTCTGAAACAAGACCTCATAGGTGGTCCAATTGGCCAAAACTAACTCAAAATATTTTGAATAACCTTTAAGTTTATTTCTTGAGGATAAACAAACAATCAAGAGCATTATAAGGATTGCACATTAGCATTTTAAAATTTTTTTTGTTTGATTAGTGTGTGCCCTCTTCTCTTTTTTCTCCCTCCTCCTCCTTTTTCTTCATTTGATATTAGTTTTTGAAGCCATGGAAAAACTTAAAAGATTTAGTAGAAAGCTATATATACTTTCAGTCTTTGGGGCTTAATATCTTCATTTGGACCTTTATGATAGGTTATAGTAGGCAAGGTAGATCCTTTAGAACTGTTCTCTTTGATTAGTTAAGTAATTTGGTACATTCATTCAACTGAACGGTATGTAGTAATTGAGTGATTATATAGCTTTCTAAGAAAAAGATGTTCAAGGTACATTGTTAAGTGAAAGAGGAGAATCTCTAAGAGCAAAATTCCATATGTGTAGATTCCATATATTAATGCATAAGTTTTAAAAAGGAAATAATAGCTAGTTTGTTAACCTGAAATGATATGCCAGACGTTGTAAGCACTTCATATGGATTAACCTATTTAATTCTCATAGTCACACTCCCTTCCTTTGAGAAACCGAAGCTCAGAGATGCCAGGTCTCTTGCTCAAGGCCATCAAGCTAGAAACTGGTAGGTCTGGAATCTGGCCCTGGCAGTCTGGTCCCACAGCTTGTGTCCTTAACCTCTTGGCTATAGGAAATGTACCAAAATATTGATGTTGTTACTTGAGGGTGGTATAGAATCAGTTATTTTACTTTTTATTCCTTTATGGATTATCATAATTTCTTCTTCAATCTGCATGTATTACTTTCAAGTTAGAAAAACAAAATTTGGGGTGAAAATGAAGAACTCCTCCTCCACCTAAAGAACATAGCAGTAAATGCAACAGATCCTCAAATGACATCACATGATTTAGGGTTCAGTCTAGCAGTATAAACTCTTTAAGGATTATACATTATCTTAACATTACTGATAAGGGTATCAAAACTTTGCAAGTAGTGACTTCTCTGGTCAAAGATGAGTCAGTGGCAAAGAATTGGCAATATAATCTAGTATATTTAAGGACTTGAAGTATATTTTAAATTTTGGATGGTGATGAATGGACGATATCACCGTTTTTGTATTTCTAAAAGTCCCAGGGCCCAGTGTGCCAGATGAACACGCCCCCGCTCTGGTTGCCTTCTGCACAAACTCTAAGCGTTGCCTTCTATCTTGTCTGCTCAGCGGGCTCCTGCCACCTGATGGATCTCTGACACCTCACTGAATGACAATGTAAAGGTCTTTAAGCCTTCTCTGAACTCAGTCATAAAATGCTGCCCAAATTCATAATGTCACACTTCATTATTGTTAAACAATGTAAAAGAATAACTGTTTTATCAATCTGATGACTTTCCTGTTTTATAAATTATGTCATTTTCAAGTGAGAGAAATCCCTCCTTCTATATATTATAGTTTATATAGTTTATTAGTTTATATAGTTATTATATATAGTTATTATACAACTATAACATTATAGTTATAAACTATACAGTTATTATATAGTTTATATAGTTTATTGTAGTTTAACTCTGTTTTGTGTTAATTTGATCTAGAAGAAACCTCAGGGAAATAGAGTTGATCTCACTTTTTAAAACATTTTGTTTATTTGTTTTTAGGGAGAGGGGAAGGGAGGGAGAAAGAGAGGGAGAGAAACATTGATTGGCTGCCTGTCCTATGAGCCCTGACCTGGGCCGAACCTGCAACCCAGGCCCGTGCCCAAACCAGAATCAAACCAGTAATCCCTCGCTCTGCGGGAAGCACGCCCAGCTGAGCCACATAGGGCTATTTAATTTTTATAGATAACCCAACTTAACGCTGAAATGGATATTAGAGTACCTTGTATGATTCTAGAAAGTTTCCAGAGTCCTTGAACACAACAAGTGAAGCAATGTTTACCAAGTAAATACGTATTTCTAGCAGAACAATGCTAGAAGTGTTGAGAAAGGAAAAGAAACAAATACCTGTCACTATTCTGTTACTTCCATTTATTTCTTGTCCTCCACAGATCAAGTGGGAGTTAGAAACTGCAACTTGAAAACCAGGTGTTCCCAAACAGAGCAGAGGAAACTGATAGGTGATAAGCGATAATTGGGAGGCTCAGCAAAACTGGGCAAGAGAACATAACTAAGGTAAAGTGCAGATTTTTTCTAGTTATAAGCATAATGTATGCACCACAAAAAAGTTAAATTATACAGAGATAGAAAAAGCATACAGCCCAGGTGGTGTAGCTCAGTGGATTGAGCGCGGGTTGGGAACCAGAGGGTCCCGGTTTGATTCCCAGTTGGGGCACACGCCTGGGTTACGGGCCAGGTCCCCAATGAGGACCATGTGAGAGGCAACCGTACATTGCTCTTTCTCCCTCTCTTCTCCTCTCTCTGAAAATAAATAAATAAATAAAATCTTTAAAAAAAGAAAAAAAAGAAAAAGCATACAGAATCTCACTGCTAAAATATAAAAAAGTTCTTGTTTTAACATAACTCCAGACTTTCTGTTTTGCACATTTATTGCAAAAAAAGGGAGGGGGACCAAAACTGTTTTTAAGACTTGGTTTCTCAGAATTTGCCTGTTAACAAACATAAATCTACATTATCTTTTTTAATAGTTTTTTATTGTAAGAGAGCATCATAATACATGATTTAATTACTTCCATTTTTTTAGAGATTTAGGTTATTTCAAGTTTTTTTGACATATTCAATGCTACCATACATACATGCATACATACATAGAATTATGCATGTACATATGTATATGTTTATATGATATGTGTATGTATACATTTTTGCTCTTTCATTTGATTATTTCCTTAGGATTTATTCCTGGGATTGGAATTATTGCATCAAAAAGTAGGCATATTTACATGTTTTAAAAAATTATTTTTAAATTACAGTTGACATACAACACTGTATTAGTTTCAAGTATACAACATAGTGATTAGACATTTATTTAACTTATGAAGTTATCGCTCCAATAAATCTATTACCTACCTGACATCACATATAGTTATTACAATATTAACTATATCCCCTAGGCCACAGGTGGCAAACACAAGGCCTGCAGGATGAACCCGGTCCTCCACCTTGTTTTATCCAGCCCGGCACCTTGTTTCTACCCGGTGGCAGCGCCAAGTTCCTTGCCCCTAGTTAAGGAGTAGTTACATTTACGCAGTCCTAAAATTACATTCGGCCCTTTGAAGGCAACTGCAAGACTGATGTGGCCCTTGGTGAAAATGAATTTGATACCCCTGCCCTATGTGTACTTTATATCCCCATGACTATTTTGTAATTATCAATTTGTACTTTTTAATCTTTCATCTTTTTCATCCACTCCCTTCCAAACCCCCTCCCATCAGGTGACCTCAATATTGTTGGATTGCTCTTCACAGGGAGAGCCATCAGTCCCGAGCCACAAAATGAGAGTGCTTTTCTTGAGACAAATCACCAACACCTGGTGTTACCAGTTTTCAAACACTTGAGACTGTTGTAAGGAAAAAATTTTTTCCCTCTTTTCAAATTAGCTTTATTTTGGTTACAAGTAAAGTTAAATATCTTTTTACATGTTCAGTGGCTATTGATTTACTTTCATGATTTGCCTGCTCATGGCCTTTGCTCACATTTCTATGGAGATATTTATCTTTTCCTTGTAGATTTTAAATTACTCTTTATAATCTCTTCACATTTTTCACTTAGTGCCCCAGCTCCCCTCCCCTCTGACAGCTGTCAGTCTGTTCTCTGTGTCTATGAAACTGTTTCTATTTTGTTAGTTTATTTTGTTCATTTCCACATATAAGTGAAATTATATGGGACTTATTTTTCTCTGACTGGCTTATTTCACATGACATAATATTCCCCAGGTCCATCTATGCTGTTGCTAAGGGTAAGATTTCCTTTTTCTCCTCCAAGTTGAATGTTATTCCATTGTATAAATGTACCACAGCTTTTGTATTCACTCACCTACTGATGGGCTCTTGGGTTGCTTCCATAGCTCGACTGTTGTAAATAACACTGCAATAGACATAGGAGTGCACATATTCCTTCCCATTAGTGTTTTGGGTTTCTTTGGGTATATTCCCAGAACTGAATTACCTGGGTCATAGTCAGTTCCATCTTTAATTTTTAAAGGTAACTTCATACTGCTTTCCATAGTGGCTTCACCAGTCTGAGTTCCCACCAACAGTGCACTGGGTTTCCCTTTTCTCCACATCCTCGTCAGTGCTTGTTAGTTGATTTATTGCTGTTAGCTATCCTGACAATATTGCATTGTGCTTTTAATTTGGATTTCTTTGATATTTAGTGACATTGAACATCTTTTCATATGCCTATTGGCTATCTGTATGTCCTTTTTGGGGAAGTGTCTATTCAGGTTCTCTGCCCACTTTTAAATTGGGTTGTTTTTTTGGTGTTGAGTTTTGTAAGTTCTCTATATATTTTGGATATTAACACCCTTATCCAATGTATCATTGGCAAATATGTTCTCCCATTCAATGGACTGTCTTTCATTTTTGTTGATGGTTTCCTTTGCTGTACAAAAATCTTGAGGAAGAACAGAGTTGGAGGAATCATGTTACCTGATATCAGACTGTACTACAAGGCCACAGTAATCAAAATAGCATGGTGTTGGCATAAAAACAGACACATATATCAGATGAGATCGGGTGCATTCAGGGTGGTATGGCCATAGACATACAGACATATAGATCAATGGAACAGAACAGAGAGCCCAGAAATAACCTCATGCCTTTGTGGTCAATTAATATTGGACAAAGGAGGCAAGAACATACAATGGGGTAAAGATGGCTTATTTAATAAATGGTGCTGGGAAAATTGGACAGATATGTGCAAAAGTTGAAAATAGGCCACCTTCTTACAGCATACACAAGAATAAACTCAAATGGGATTAAAGATTTAAATGTTAGACTGGAAACCATAAAAATTTTAGAAAGAAACAAAGGCAGTAAAATCTCAGATATTTCTCATAGCAATATATATATATATTTTTTGGATATATCTCTTTAGGCAAGGGAAACAAAAGAAAATACATACAAATGGAACTACATCAAACTAAAATGTGTTTGCACTATTTTTTAAGTGTCATGATCCTGACCTTTTTATTTGGTAACTGAAAGGTAGCAGAAAGGACAATAATTCAGCTGTGGGCCAGCGTAAGAGGTTTTGGTGAACGCGTGCCAAATACCATTTACACCCACACACTTACAAAGCAAATAGTGATCTTGTTGCACAGCCCAGCTCCATGTGTTCAGTCAAATTTCCTCTGAAGAAATCATGAAGTGATCTGCCACCCACAATTCAAGTTGGTTGTGTGTTACCTCTGGCTTTTAATGAAAATGTAAAACCCCTGGGTCCAATTCTCCCTGCTTGGCTCTGTATGTGTAAAGGGTGAGTTGAATAGAAATAATTAAGTACAGACTGGGAACTTTTGAGAAAACTTAACTAGGGATTAACTCAGATGCACTAGAAGTTTAAATTCTCTTTGACCCTGCCTTATAAACATAGCCTGTTTTAGTAACCTTGACTGCTTTGCAAAGTTGACTGGGCGACATAGCATCTCCCTGTGAGGTAGGTTCCCAAGCATTCAATCAAACATGAGACTAAGAGATAGAAGTAATAGCATGTTCGGTGTTTGAATTATTACTCCAGGACATGTTATATAGACTCTTTAAAATAAAAAGCGTTTTCGCACTTGCATCTCTGGTTCAGTTAGGGGCCGTACTTTTATTGCCACATGGACTTTCAGAGGCTCCAAGCTCATTTCGATCGCTGGTGCAAGGGTATAATATATTTCAGTAATTTGGCATTTGTTTATTGTTATTGTCACCAAATCCACACATTTGAAATTTATTTTTAGTTAATGAATGCTGTTGTACATGAGTGGGCCTCTCAGAAGCAAATAGGATACACCAAGACCCCAGTGTCAATTAAAAGTTGAGTAATGGTTTCTGTATTTATTTTTCTTTTCCTTTTGGCAAATTTTATAGATTTGGGGGCAAATTCTTTCTGTATTCTAAGATATAATCCTTTCGACGGTATATACAAGACACTAGCAACTCGTAAAATGTAAAGTATAAATAAAATACAGATAATTTTTGGTACAGTTTTTATGAGAGGTTAGAATAATGACATAACCTTTCGATTTTATCATAAACTAGTGTTTTATAATCTGGAAAACAAAGTATAATCTGTAAGACAATAAAATCTGAATTTAAGGCATTTGAAGAAAGTAGTGATTCTGACTGGATCTGTTGAATGAGTGTGAGATTAGAAGCCATTACATTTTCAATAGTAGTTAGTGGAATTATACATAATGAGGATTATCTATTTGAGTATTATGTTTAAATGGAAGCTCATGACATTTCTTAGGTTTCTTTGAGGATTTACTAAATTAAACATAATGCATACAGCATATTGCCTTGCTAGCTTAGAGCAGGGGCCCAAGAAATCTTCCCCCTGCCCTGACTGGTGTGGCTCGGGGGCTGGCATCGCTCCACAAGCCGAAAGGTGCCCTCTTCAGTGCCTGGTCAGGGCTCTCGCCTGGGCTGTGGGACCAGGGCTCCAGTTGGGGGGGTGTGAGAGGCAACCGATTGACGTTTTTCATATTGATGTTCCTCTCTTTTCTTTCCCTTCCCCTCTCTCTAAAAATAAATAAATAAAACCTTTAAAAAAAGAAATGGTACCCTCTTAAATCTACTAATATACCCAGGCTTCCCTGACACTGGCAACACCAGTAATTGTTATCCCATTTTATACATAAATAAACAGGGTTAGAGACATTAAGGAATTTTCCTAATTCACAAAGTGAGTGTTAGCACTGAGATTCAAAGCCAGGCTGTTGCCACTTGAGCTTAACCACTATGACATTCAACAGTGTTCCCCCAATTTTGGCATCTGTACCTCTGGCAGCATATAGGAAATTATTTTAGGTGAAATACAAACACCACTTTTAACATGTAGTGCATACATACGTGTGTATCTATCTATGTAATTATTTCTACTAGGCTCACAATCCATTTTTTCCTGTGTTTTGTTTTAGTGGCATGGAATAAGAGAAATCCTTATTTGCAAAGAAAAGTGGTTGCCTTATAAATAAATTAAAATATCTGCAGTATTCCTGAGGCACCCTTAAAATTTTTGTTAACTTTCTTTAAATAGCAGCTTTATTGAGACATAATTCATACGTCATCAGGCTCACCCCTTAAAGTGTGCAATTCAGTGATTTTCAGTATATTTGCTGAGTACATTGATCACGACTACCTCATTCCAGGACATCTTCATTATCCCAAAAAGAAATACCATAGGCATTAAGTAGTCACTGTCCATTCTTCCCTTCCTCCAGCCTACTGGAAATCACTAATTTACATCTTATATCCGTGGATTTATATCTTTTGAGTATTTATGGTCTTCAGTGTCTGGCTTCATTCAGTTAAAATAGTGTTTTCAAGATCCATCCATTTGTATCAGGTGCTAGTATTTTATTCTTTTTATGACCAACTAGTACTCCACTGTGTGCGTGCACCACATGTTGCTCACCCGTTCAGCGGTTGATGGGCACTTGGGTTGTTTCCACTATTTGGCTATCATGGATCTTGTGGCTGTGAACATCCACGGACAAGTATTTGTTTGAGTTTCTGTTCTCAGATCTTTTTGGTAATGTATCTAGCAGTAGGATTGCTTGGTCTTATGATAGCTCTGTGTTTAACTTTTTGAGGAATCACCAAGCTATTTTCCACAGTGGTTATACCATTTTACATTCCCATTAGCAGTATATGAGAGTTCCAATTTTTCCATATCCTTACCAACACTTGTTATTTTCCATTTTTTAAATTATAGCCAAACTAATGAGTATGAAGTGACATATGTATTTCTCTTCATGAATATTTGAAAATATAACTATCATATTAAACTCATGGTATTATTTGTTTTCAATTTATGGCAGTAATGATATTTCTTAAATATGACTTTATTTAAGTTAAAAAAGCAAATCACTTACAGAAAATGGTAGATAAATAATATATGGATGACATATTTGTGTATATGACAAAATTTGTGAAGTAGATACCTTATATTTTTTGCAGTATCCCTGAAGCACCTGGGGCAACTTCATTTCTTTGAGCTTCCTCACCTGTGACAAAGGGAGGCATTGGACTGTAATGAGAATTAAATGGGCTAATATTCACAGAGTGTTTCACACAGTGCCTGTGTAAATGCATGCAAAATAAATAGAGAAGCTGGTATTGAATGACTAAAGTTTGAGAAACTCTTGCAAACTTACAGTAATGTACTTTATTAAGGAGGACTGGCTTTTTCTATAGGTGGTATTCAGTCAGTGTTTAACTAGGAAAATGAATGGTGGAGTGAATGTAATTGGGTTTTAAATGGCCCTTCTCACCCTGGGCTTGTATGATAAAAAGGTGCTGTAGAAATGGAGAATTTTCTAGGAGTGGGAATGTCCTGGCAACACTGCCACAGTCACGTCACTGCTGACCTTCTAACACAGAAAAGACCCAGGCTCTTTGCCAGCACCGGCCACCACTCAAGATCTGATGCCTGCGGGAAAGTGAAAAACACCAGTCTCCTTCCTCCCGGGTTCTTGGGTTCCTCCTTTCCTTTTCTCCTTATATTACCCCTTCCCTTCCCTTCCTTTCTTCCTAATAATTTTCTAATTAAACGGTGAGGTTAGACTTCAGTTCTCCCTCCTTTTGGCCACCACAGAAAGGCAAGTACACTATGACAAAAAATGATGGCATTTCACAGATTCTTTATAGTGGGATTTGGTCTAGACAGTACGCTCAGGAAAGTTTGTGGTTGTCATCAACAGTAGCCACTTGACTTTTTGGGAAGTGAAACATTATGAACAACTCCCTTCTCTTATCGAATCTATTCTCTCACACTTGGGTGTTAGAATTTAAACAATTCATGAGTGAAATGGCCAAATAAAAGCAATTGTTCCACATTAGATTAGACATAAAGGACTTGAGTAGAGCAAGAGCATTAATGAAACACACTTCACTGATGTAAAAAAACACTTTAATTTTCATCTGCAGAATTATGAGCAATGTAATGTTCTTTGCACAGCAGTGCCACCGTTTTATGCATCCTTACAGTTAATAACTTATTCTAGGTATTAAATCTGTCACATTCCTTTTACCGGGGCCTGCAGAGAAGAATTTACAGCAGGAGACCTAGAACTGACCCAGCAATTTCAAAACATAACACAGATATGAATCCAATTATTTTCCATCCAAGTGCTGACACTTATGCCCTGCATCGATGTGACATCTGAACCAGTCATATTTAATATCTAACTCATCAAAGCCAATCCAGAAATAAAAGTAAAAGAATTATTTCATACCCACTTTCAGAATAAAGTTTGCATGAAAACAATAATAAAAAAGAGTGTGTCAGCTTGCTCTATGTAATTTAGATACTGACATAAAACATATTTTTAAAAGTTGGTTAAGAACAGAATATGTGTTCCCCCTGGAGTGCTGGTCTTTTCCCTCTTACCAACTTTTTTGCTATGAAAAAGAAAGAGTTGCTCGTACAAGTTCGTAAAACAAAACAAATCACTTCTGCAGCAGGAATGTATCAGTGGCTTGCTGCTCCGGCCTGAGGGTTCCTGCCAAATGTTCGGATCAGTTCTGTTTTTATTCTTTCTAAAATCAGCAACTGGAGCTGCTTAAGATGTTTTCTATATAAAAATGTAACTAGATCAAACAGTGGCCTTTGGAAGGGAAAGAGGGTAGCCAGGGGAGATTCCTTTGAAAAAATAACTTAAAAGTTCAGGGTTGTGGTATAAATAAACGTTACTTTTAATAGGTGTAAAATGAGGAATTTTATTTTTTCCCTCTATAATGAAGAGAAAGGGTGACATTCTAGGACTGGCTAGAAAGAGATAAATGAAAGGATTGTTAATTAGTGCTTCAACCAAGGAGGAAAGGGGACATTTTCTTGTCCTCTGTTGAAGGAAGCCAAAGGAACCAGAAGGTTAAGAAATAATTAGCATCAGGAGAGACGAGAAAGAGAGAGAGAGAGAGAGAGAGAGAGAGAGAGAGAGGGAGAGAGAGAGACTGCTTGCATGAACGTGCACTTGCCGAAAACACGATCGCTGCTTTTTGTAAAGATTAAAGTCAAAGTCGAGGCACAGAAAGCAGACTGGTCACGAGACCTTTCTTATGTTTGATCAAAACCAGGTTCTATGTGGGGGGAAAAATTAAACCTTTTGGGGATATGTTTGACTTCTAAGGGATGATATAATAATGAAGGGACCAATGATTCAACCACCCTCAAGAAAAAATTTCTTAACCATCTTTTTCCACGGTGTGAATTAGACTTTGGCTGTGTACTCTGTTACATTTGTATTATGTTGCTAATTCCTAGTCTATTATAGTCACAAAGGGGAACAATGCCAACACAATAAAAAGCAATCCGGAATCTCCAGAACTTGAAGTAGAAACAATAAAGTCTTAACAACAAGAATTGAAACAGCAGCAGGAATAACCCTCTTCCACCAAACACAATTCTACACTTGTATGTGTACGTATTTTAATCCATAAATAAACTGTGATTTAGAAAAACACCAAAATCTTTGCAGTGCTTACTGTTCAGGATGGGAAAGCAGGCTTTCAAACACAACTTTATATCTCCCAAACATAGCAGAGAAGGTAATGTAAGAAGCACTCAAATATAACAGCTGTTAGCTATTGGGGTCTTTGTTTTAGATTCCTCCTCCCATTTTGCTTTTTAAGAAATCAAATGTTACAGATTCCATTGTGCATTGCTCTGTGTTTCTTGAAAATAATTTGGGAGCTCACTGGATTGCTTGGGCAACAGACCGGCTGAGAGTAGGGTAGGGGCTACTGGCACTGGCGGCCTCTAACCCTGGCAGGTGTTCAGCAAATTTTCATGGGCTCCACGATCCTCAAGTGAAGGACAGCTGATTTTCTCAGACAGCTCTCTGAACAACTGACCTCCAAACTGCTGACCTCCGGGCACTCCGCAGCCTGTCTTTCCCCCACCCACAATGCAGCTTTCTCGCCCTGCCCTGCAGAAAAGCAGAAAAGCAGGAGGGCACTGTCCCTCCACTAGCCCATAGACTCACCTCCGCGGGCCGGTGGAGAGATGGAGACGCCGAGTCTTCTCCTCTCGCCAATCCAGGCTCTCTACGCAGGCCGCCGTGGGCACAGGGTGCGTCTCCTTCCAGACCATGGTCGTAAAGCAAGTGTCGCAATAAAGCGAGTCGTAATCTTTTTTCTGAAGGGAGGTCTTGCCTTCAGTTTGTGAAAAACGTAACACCTATGGAGTATAATAAAGTGAAGTAAAATGAAATGGGGTATTCCTGTACAGAAGTTCTCTCTTTGTTCAATAAAGCCCACTTCTTAACCCATTCCAGGTGACTTGTGGAGTTTGTTTTGAACCCTGCTTTAGGACTGAGCCCTGGTTAGCGAGAGGGCATTCACCTGGCACGGCCCGTGATCTTGATGAAAGAAATTATCCCGCAAAACAGATAGTTTTCTTCTCTTTTGTACTCTTCTCAAATCCCATTTCCACTCTCCTCAGAGGCAGCCACTATCTCCAGGCAGGTGTGTGCCCATGATTTTGTACTTCTAGTACCTGTGAATGTATTTATATGTTACATACAGAATTGCTTTGCGAATTTTAAACATTTAATTAGTGGTTTTATTCTCTCTCTGCAACTTGCTTTTTTAGTTCATCATTATTCATCTAAGATCTATCTAGGTTGGTTTTGCATTTCGGTGAATCTGAGTCTTTATGATTCAACAAGCAAATTTAATCTATTGACATTTATTGAGATTATTGAAATAACGGTGATGTGGATGTTTTTGGTGCTTTCACATGCTTCCAGGTGCATCACATTTCCTTCATGGAATCCCTTAATTGAATTAGGCTGTCTCCATTCATCTCACAACACTCTTTCATTGTCCTGGGTAGACCTCTCATGTGCACTTGTTCTACATTTCCCTTCACATCTCGCAAGGGGAAATATTCACCAGCTAGTTCACTGATCTGCCAATAGTTTTAAGGAACAATGGAAGTTTTATCATCAATGAACGTATAGATTAAGTCTACAGTGGGTAAAGTCATATGTGTTTGCCTTGAAACACTATTGATTGTTAAGAGTGAGCATTATTTTATATACTACTAAGAAAAAGTACTGCCTACAAAACTATATGTTGCTTTCTGATAACTTAACATTTTTATTTTGTACTTAATTTTTATTTTAGACTTACGTATGCTCCCAGATCTCTTTTGCAGTTCCTTTAGCCTTGACAGTGTTGTTCTGAGACGTGTTAAAGAACGCTCAGCCTTCGTCAGCGTTTCTCTTTGACCAGACTTGGCTTTGTAATTATTATCATTTCAGTCACATGACACTGTCACAGCGTCTTTTTCCTCACTGACTAATCTGTTAAATCCACTCTCAGAATTTGTTAACTTCTTTTACATATGTCACTTGCCATGTGATAGTCCTCTGTGCTAATTTCTAGAGTAAATGGAGCATGGCTTTGTGCGCTTGCAATGACCATCCTTTCCTAGGTCCTGAGTTCTCAAGAAAATATGGAGTTTTGGTCACCACTCCAATGGTAATTATTTGCTGCACTAACATCAAATATACATCCCACTGCTCTGTTTCTGTGCTTTTCACATCTACAATAGCTTTTTCTTTCAAAGTTGAATCATAGTGTAATCTTTTTGAAGGTATCTTATAATTAATATGAAAAGTCCCCAAAGTGCACCTAACGCACTTGAAGTGCTGATAATATGAGCAACAACAACCACGTTTTTCCTGCACAGGTGACGATCACTATGCCTGGTTGCCAGCTGGCCAACAGATATGTTAAGATCCTATTGATTTAAAAAAATTATTAAACTTCATTTTTAAGACAATTTTTAGGTTCACAGCAAAAGTTATTGGAAAATACAGAGTTCCCATACACCCCTTGTCCCCACACCTGTACAGCCTTTCCCTACTGTCAATATCCCATGCCAGAGGGGAACATTTGTTACAATTGATGAACCTACATTGACACATCATATCACCCAAAGTCCATAGTTAACATCAGGATCCACAGTGTTGTACATTGTCTATGAGTCTGAAAAAATGTATAATGACATGTATCTACCATTGTTGTATCATACAGAATAATTTCACTGCCCTTTAAATCCTCTCTGTTCTGCCTATTTATCTTCCTCTGCCCACTAACTCCTGGCAACTACTGATTTTTTTAACTGTCTCCATAGATTTGCCTTTTCCAGAACAATGCAGTTTGAGTCACAGTGTATGTAGCCTTTTCAGATAGGCTTCTTCTACTTGTGAATATGCATTTTAGTTTCCTCTATGTCTTTTCATGGCTTGATAGTACATTCATTTTTAGGGCTTTTTGTCCATTGCCTGAATGAACCAGCATTTATTTATCCACTTACTTACTGAAGAAGGACATCTTGGTTGCTTCCAAGTTTTGGCAATTATGAATAAATTGCCAATTATACATCTGTGTGTACATGAGTTTTCAGTTCATTTGGGTGAATCACACCAAGGGGTCTGATAGCTGGATCATATGGTAAGAGTATGTTTGGTTTTGTAAGAAACATCAAACTGTTTTCCATAATAGCTGTTACCACTTTGTGTCCCCACCACCAGTGAATGAGAGTTCCTATTGCTTCACAGCCTCACTAGCATTGCTGTTGTCAGTGGTCATGTGGCCGTTCCATTAGGTGTGTAGTGGACCTCATTGTTCTTTTAATTTGCAATTCCCTATTTAAATAGTATGTTGAATATATTTTCATATGTTTACTTGCCATATGTATATTTTCAGTGAGATATCTGTTAAGATGTTTGGCCCGCTTTTTAATTATGCTGTTTATCTTATTGTGGAGTTTTAAGAGGTTTTTTTCTTTCTATTTCTGTTCTGTTTTATTTTGTTTTTTTTAGATTCAATTGTTGATAGATATGTATTTATTGCCATTTTATTGTTCATGATTTTGATCTTCATATAATGCTGGTTTGGTGATGATGAACTCCTTTAGGTTTTTCTTGTCTGGGAAGCTCTTTATCTGTTCTTCAATTCTAAATGATAGCTTTGCTGAGTAGAATAATCTTGGTTATAGGTCTTTGCCTTTCAACACTTTGAATATTTCTTGCCAATCCATTTTAGCCTGCAAAGTTTCTTTTGAGAAATCAGCTGGCAGTCTTACAGGGGCTCTTTTGTAGGTAACTAACTGCTTTTCTCTGGCTGCTTTTAAGATTCTCCATTTTTAACCTTTGACATTTTAATTATGATGTGTCTTGGAGTAGACCCTTTGGGTCCATCTTATTTGGGACCCTCTGTGCTTCCTGGACTTGTATGTCTATTTCCTTCAACAAATTGGGAAACTTTCTTTAATTTTTTTTTCAAATAGGTTTCTAATTTCTCGCTCTTTCTATTCCCTTTCTGGCACCCGTATGATGCAAATGTTGGTATGCTTGAAGTTGTCCCAGAGGCTCCTTACATTATCCTCATTTTTTTGGATTATTTTTTTCTTATTATTGTTCCGATTGGTTGTTTTGCTTCATTATGTTCCAAATCACTGATTTCATTCTCAGCTTCATCGACTCTACTGTTGATTCCCTGTACATTGTTCTTTGTTTCAATTAGTATATCCTTCATTTTTGACTGGGTCTTTTTTATGCTGCTGAGGTCCTCACTAAGTTCCTTGAGCATCCTTATAACTAGTGTTTTGAACTCTGCATCTGATAGATTGCTTATCTTCATTTTGTTTAGTGCTTTTTTTGGAGATTTGTTCCATTCTTTCATTTCAGCCATGTTTCTTTGTCTCCTCATTTTGATAGCCACCCTGTGTTTGCTTTTATCTATTATGTAGAGCTACTACATTTCACAGGCTTGACAGAGTAGCCTAATGTAGTAGGTATCCTGTAGGGTCCAGTGGCACAGCCTCCCTTATTACACAAGCTCGGTACTCAAGGTGTGTCTACTGTGTGGGCTGTGTACACCCTCTTCATGTAGTTAAGCCTTGAGTGCTATTGGCATGTCCAAGGTCAGCCACCACCTATATTCTGCCTGGGGTCACACAGAATTAGCTACAAAGTAATTTGAAGATGGCTGCTACTTGTGCTGGGCTTGGATGTACCTACAAGAGGCCAATCTGTGAAACAAGGCTGGCTGCTGCTAGTGATAGGCCTTGGGAAACTTAATAAGAAATACAAGGCTCAGGGCTTGCTGGAGCCAGATGCTGCTTGTTTGAGAGAATTTAGGAAAATCTGAAGCATGGGCCAAGAGAAGCCATTCACATGGAAAAGCCCTTGGAAATAGCTTGGGTGGGCCTGAAATTTGGGTGTATCAGGGCCTCGGGGAATCACCATAGTGGGGCAAATAGTATTAGCCAGATTGATGGAGACTCAGATATGTTACCTGCCTACTGGCTCTGTAGGGGGAGGGCTCAGAAAAGAAACAATGGCCTCTGCCAGCACTTCTGTCTGGGAGAAAGCTTCCCCCCAGCTCTCACCCTGATGCCAGACAATTCAGTTCTTCCCTGTATGACTGATGCTTTTCAATCTGCTTCCCAGGAACTGGGTCTCAGAAGGAGTGAGTCCAAGTAAATCTATGCATGGACCCTTGCAGAGAAACTGCTTGGTATTCCAGAAGTTTCTGTTTTCCACAGATTCAATCTTCACTGGGTTTTACAGCCAGAAGTTACAAATACATATCTTCCTGGCATTGGAAACTTGTGCTGGGGGTCCTGGTGAGAGGCTGGGACCACTCAATTCTGAGATATCCCTCCCAATTTTTATCTGCCACATGTGGGTATAGGATCAACCTGTTCCATGTCTCTGAGGCTCCTACCACTCTTGATATGGTTTCTTCTTTAGATCTATAGTTGTAGGACTTCCATTCAGCTCAGTTTCTGATGGTTCTGAATGATGGTTGTTCTATGGTTTAGTTGTAATTTTGATATGATTGTGTGAGGAGGCGAGCCATGTTTATCTATGCCGCCATCTTGGTCAGAAGAGTCCTCTTTTTTTTTCTTTTTTTAATATATTTTGGATAAGAGTCCTTTAGCAGATGTGCCTTTTGCAAATATTTTCTCCCCATTTCTGGCTTGTCTTACTGTCTTCAAGATGCCCCTCATTTTAAGACATAATTCCAACATAGGTAAAAAATGTGAAAAATAATGTGTTTTAGAATTAGTGATATATAGTTAATAGTTCATGCAAAGATCTTAATGAACCAGCAATGGCAACCAAGAATGAGGGGTCAGGTCTGGGTTTATCATGGAACCCAGATGACAGAAGAATGAGTGTGATAGCAATTTGATCCCCAAAAGCAATAGTCTGGAACAATGAGTCAAATTTGATAGGAAGAAATGTAATAAAAACAAACATAAAATCCTATACTGAAGTTCAAACAAAATAAAACAAAACAATGGTACAAGTATAAGTTGGAGTAGAACTAATTTACGAAGCATTTAGGATTGTGAAAACTTGACTGCAAGACCAACAATGTGAAGTAACTGAAAAAAAGACATGAAAGAGAATTGCATCTTATGTCATTATCAAAAGTCACAAGCAGTCTACTTAGAAATGAAATGAACAACAACATAAAATACACATTTTTTAGCCTTCACTATAAGAACTATTACATTTATGAGCCAGGAATGTCCAGGTTCATATCTCTCATCTCATGTTTACTCAGGGACATATGTCCACTGGATGGGCAGTATCCTTTTATTAACTTTTGCTTAAATGTGTAGTAATATTAGTTTAGATTAAATGCATGTATGCCATAGATTTACTATAATATTATACTTGATTTATATAAAAACAATTTACACTGGGCAGGTGAGAGTACATCTGGAACATTCCATCCAGTCTTGTGTGATACATTCATAGAAAGTTGTTGGCAAATTTGTAGCGGGCACTGTTATTAACAAGGAATTGTCCTGATGACATACCACCTTGTTCTATTAAGAAAAGGGATACTTAGTTCAGAGAAGGCAGCTTGAAAGCTGTCTTCAAATATTTGAAAGGCTGTCATGTTGAAGATGGATTAAAGATGCGTCCCCCTAAAGTCAATAGAGTACTCCACGGGTGGTCAACGAGTGTGGAGTTCAATGAGAAGATAATCTCCTTTTTCCTTGAGGACTGGAAATGTAACCAAAGACTGTGGTGGCTTTCTTAGCAGATAGATCACGTGATTAGCTCATATTACACTTACAGTCAATGAAAAGTCTAGTTCTTTCCACAAGATTTGTTTTTGAAATGGGTACACCTAATTCTGTTCATGCAAAGTTAAAAAATTTCACTTTAGTGCTGACTTTTATATTTCTCTTATAAATGAAGATTTATTAGCTTTGCTCTTCAAATTCAGTTTGCTGAGGATTTTTTGGGAATACTAATTGTGTGAATTTTTTCTCCTGTCTAGATTTTTGCAATCCACACATAAGGTATAATTGTTGTATAATTTTCATCCAAGATACTACTTTAAAAAATATTTATTTATTTTTAGAGAGAGGAGAAGGGAGGAAAGAAGGAGGGAAACATCAATGTGTGGTTGCTTCTTGCTCACCTACCAGGGACCTGGGCCACAACCCAGGCATGTGCTCTGACTGGGAATTGAACCAGTGACTGAGCCACACCAACCAGGGCTCATCCAAGATATTAAAGAAGAATATTGAACAAGATGAAACTAAGTGAAAATTAGGGAAGAATTTGACTAAAATCTTTCTCTGATTTGATGCCAGTTCATAAATTAATGTTATTCTTCATTTTTTCCATTAGAATGTCACAAAATTTAGATATATTATTTTAATGATTTTTCCTTAAAAATACGTGAATGGTATAATTGAAAAAAATTAGCTTGCTTGTTATGAATTATTCTTATTGCAAACATGCTGGCTAGTTGCAATCACCACCTGAATGCTTCTGAATTATTTAAATATCCTAAAGTTGTTTGTTGTTGTTGTTATTGCTGGAGATCAGTGCCAAATAAATTTTTTAGTTTTAATTTCTAGACCATATCTTTATCCTCCTTTTGAAAATTGGTACATTTCTCTATTTCCCACTCTTCCAGTGTCTCTCCCATTTTCTGTGACAGATTTTGCACAGATGCACCAACAGAGTCTTTCACCTACTGCAGATATGCTTTGTCTGAGCAAAGGCACCCAAACTTAATCGAATGCCATAATTATTGCAGTGATCATACATGGGGGTTAACTTGTACAGTCAGTGTGTAAAGTGAAAGTGGAGTAGAGACTCAAAGCTATTCTTAAACTCTCTTAAAGTGCGCGTACAGAACATATATACAATTCTGTATGTATGTGGTAGATACATATATATCTAATAGGTATACACTGTAATGTCACATACTGTATGTATGTATATATGGTGTGCGTGTGTATATACAGTCTATCCAGGAAAAATCCAACCATTGTTACTATAATAAGAATGGTTTGCATGACATTGATGTAACCTGGTATCCAAGGAGAGTGGACTGGAATGTGCATGTGTAAACAATGACAACTTCACTGTACTAGTCAGTGGGGGTAGTAGACGCTGTTGAGTGAGCATGTGTACTGTGTGGCCATCACATTCAAAATGACCGAGCAAGTAGAGCAACAAATCTGCATCAAATTTTGTATTAAGCTTGAACATTCCTCCTCAGAAACTATTCAGATGATTCAGAAGGCTGCAGCTGTGGGCAACTGGTGACTGGCAGCTTCATCACAACACGCCCACTTGTGCATCACATCTCGTGCAGAGGTTTTGGTGAAACATCAAATCACCCAGGTGACTCAGCCCCTCTGCAGCCCAGATTTGGCACCCTGTGACTTCTGGCTTTTTTCCAAAACTAAAATTACCTTTGAAAGGGAAGAGATTCCAGACTATCAATGAGATTCAGGAAAATATGATGGGGCAGCTGATTGCGATTGCGAGAACTGTATGAAGTCCCAAAATGCCTACTTTGAAGGGGGCTGAGGTGTCATTGTTCTATGTACAATGTTTCTTGCATCATGTATCTGCTTCAATATATGTCTCTATTTTTCATAGCACGCGGCTGGATACTTTCAGGACAGACCATATACACATGAAATAGAATAATGTGTAGTGTAAAATGAAGACTGCCTGTTAAAAAAATCTAGTATACACACTGTGCAGGCACATGGGAGGAGACTCACCTGGGGTGGGCAACAAACTGCAGGTTGGTGGGCATAGACCACAGAGCTTGAGGGAATCCAATGAATGAACGTGAGAGAAACAATTTTTCTGACTTTGAGTTCCTAGAGTTTAATTCTCGTGAATAACATACTCATTAATGCCATTCCCGTGTAACTTCTCCTCTATCTTGGGCTTTATTTCTCCCTCAAGCTTGCTTTATTCTACTCTGAGGGAGTGGTGAGTACAAATCAATCTCAAAGATGGAAAGTCAGGACATGTGGTCACCTTGAGTCAAAAAAGAATCTTGCCTGTCACATGTGACAGATTTTATTTCTCACTGCATTCTCTCCTTAAATCTGTTAGGAAGTATTACACGAAGCTGTCATCATTCTAGTATCTCATTGGACTCTTCCTTGACATCATCTAACCTGTTATTCACAGTCTTTTCTATTAAAAAAGAATTCTCTCCAGCTGGAAGATAGGATTGCAGAAGGACCTGTATCCTCAATCTCTTAAATTTCCTGGTGATAGTGATAAGTAATATAAAAAAAAATAGTTCTGAAGTTTTGTTTAGAGGAAAGAAACAAATGCTAGAAACTTCTAAATATGTTCTGAATTAGAGAGCCCTTGTGTCGAATTCTAGTTGGGCAAAGAAAATATGAAACTTTGAGAGACTGCACATTTCTTTTCATTCCTCCTCCCACCCAAGCCATTGAGAATTGTATTTAAAAGCAAACTGAGCCTGAGCTGTTTGCATTACCTACGGTCACTGTTCCCACTGTGTAATTGTTCACTCAGTTCTCATGTGAACACGGCACAGAGAATGTCGACCGTTGACCTGAAACATGGTTCCCGAGACACAAAAAGGTATCATGTAATACGAGGCCAGGACCATGCCCGTGAACACGACACCAGGCTCTGTGGGCTTAAGACATATTTGATTTCCTTTGGTACATGAGATATAGTGAAACCAAGGCTGGTTCTATTTGGAGGCGGTGGGGACAGGGTGGCTGCAGAGGAGGGGAGCACAGGTGGGCAAACCATCACTTAGAGGGGGTCAGTATGGCAGGAAAAGGCAAGAGAGAAAAACCCGCTGTGAAGTATTTCGTTTTTGCGATTCTTTAACAATTTACAAAAGCAATGGCACGTAAGGGAAGTTTCCTTCTCTTGGGGGAATCATAAATAATATAGTGGTGTAATCAAAGGACAGAAGAAAAAAGAGACTTCAGGTGTTTAATTCTTAGTTACCTCCTTTTCCATTATGTATGACCCCTGGGCAGAAGAGAGGGTTGCAGAAACCCATCCCTCAGCCTGCCCTGCCTGCCTGAGCCTTCCAAATTCTGAGCCTGCCGCTCCAATTTACTGCCTTCTACTCAGAGACTAGAGAATGGTTTGAAAAGGTCTTTGGAAAAAAAAAAAAAAAAAAAGGAAGGTGGCAAGGTTTCCGCTGGATTTGTTATCAGGGCTTGTTCATCTCTCTGATTGATAATGCTCTCTGCAGTTTAGGGGTCTCCAGAGAGCCTGTGCTTCTGTTGGGGGAACTTCTAAAAGCTTCTACCTGAGGCAACGACCAGCAGTCAGGAATGGAGACAGTGCTTCAGCTGGCCGCCCTGCAGCCGGGGAGGTGTGAGGAGCGTGAAGACAGCTCTGTGAGCATACAGAGGCCTCTTTTCTCTCAGCCCCTAGCCTGGGGTTCTGGCTGTAACTCTGACAATTTCTTGAAGCCTATAACCAACCACTCAAGCCACAGTCAATGCGGAATGAATGCTGTGCACCGGTATTTTGGCAGCATTCACTGGACATGCTAAGGAAGATGTAATGAGGTAAAAGGGAAGATTAGCCAGGTGGATTCTGCAGAAAAGGACAGGCGATTGAGACTCAGATGTATCCAGAAACTAGAGAGAGACTAGTTTCTCAAGCTCTTGCTTGAGGGTGTCAGGCCCACTCTTGTGAAGTCCAGTTCTAAGGTCTTCCCATGGGAAAATAGCTCATTGCTCCTCTTTTTAGTCTTTTTGAAAAGCTTCAAAAACAAGCTTCCAAACATTTCTCTCTACAGGATCCTTTACTCATAAATATACAACACAAAGAAATCCGAATTTACGTTTGTGGCCCTGACTCTGGGCCTTATGTTTTTGTTGAGAAGAAATGCTGGCCTATAACATAAGCAATTGCGAGGTCCATTCTAGGACGTTACATGATATTAACAATAAATTTTCAAACCATAATTTGATATGTATTACTAAAGGCAAACACAATATTTTATGATTGTCATAATCTCTAAATGCTCTTGATGTTATTACTTAACATATTGTTACAGAAAAAAATATCTTTTCGTAACTCATCACTATGCAGATAACACAGATAAAGTGCAGAAGAATTGTCAGTTGTCTGAGGTAATTCAGTGGTAGAGACAGTCTTGAAAGTATGTTTCATCATTAAAGCTAAGGCATGAATATGGGTCAATGAAAAAAATGTAAGGATGTGTGAGGGCTTTGAAAGCCATGGTATTATAATTTGCTTCACTCACAATCAGTGATGGAAAAGAGTGCTAATCTTGTGGTCAGAGTTTCAGTGTTTGACATAAACCATCCATTTCCCCAAGTCATTAGAAAAATAGGTCATCCAGTAATTTGTACCTGAGATCTTTTCCATACAAAAATAAGAAATTTGTATTGGTAAAATGGCATGAGATTCCCCTTCATAGAGAATAGAAATTATGTATATAATTTTTAGTGTGAAATTAGAATTTGAAAAGATAATCTGGCCACAGATTATCATTCTCTCTCAGCTGAATGGAGAGTTGGGACTGGACACTGGTGGCTGGACAGAGTAACAGCTGTTTGACGAAGAGTTTAGCAGACTGGCTGCTACTGCTGTGGAGCTGGGGACCATGGGCCCGGGGCAAGTGAGGTGCCTGGGGCGCAGAGCTGAAGGGCACTCCCAGGACCAGGAGCCTGCTCGACTCCTTAACTTTTTCATGTCTCCTCTCCTTCCCAGTCCTGGAGAGAAAAATCAGTCATATGAATTAAGTCTCCTATCCACGTTGAAGATGGTATGTCAGAGATTTGAAAACTCAAACAAAGCATAGCCTCGGAAATTGCAATTAAGTATTCTATATTATCCTGTACTATGTTAAATTTTCTTCTCTACCATGTAAAAAGTTCAGGTTAAGTAAATCAAATAGTTAAGAAAAATGAAATCATGCTGTTTTGGGAGAGTTGATGAAGAACCAATGGTAGAAAATAACTTTATAATATGGCTGTTTATAATTTCTTCCAAAGAACTATTTTTGCTAGCATGTCCCTAATAGCTACAGATCATGGGCAGACAGTAAATTAATTTCAAATCACAGTTATTTTAATCTGCCTTATGAATTCTTGCCCTAATAGTATAAGCAAGTCAGTTGCTTAAGAAATAATTTTTGAAGTGATTGGAAATATTTTCCTTCATGTCATACAGTGTTGGAATATAACTTGATGAAGGCTCTCCTCAAGTTTTCCAATGGTCTAACAAGAAAAAGTCACCTAAGGATTAGGTAACAGTGAAAGGTTGGTGGAAAACCTTGAGGATCTTCTGAAGGTGAGAAAATGTTTTAAGTGGTTGATTTTGCAGTCACCAGTTGTACTCACAGCGATACATGCCAGAGCTATATTGGCACAAATGACTTACATCCATAAATTCTCTTTTATGAGCACATTGCCACAGCTATCTCTGGAGTATAAAAGATGGAAGCCCAAGTTTACAGACGCTCTCAGCATTTTCCTTTCTCTTCCAGTTCTTTCTTATTTGGGGGTATGCTTAGCATTGAACCAAAGACTCCACTATTTTATGAAGCGGCAAAAATGTTTACTATGTTTTTTAAAAAATTTATTTTAGCCTATTTAGAGTAGTTGTTTCTGACAGGTACTTTCTTAAATGATAAATTGCAAAAATTTTAAGGCAACTTACTTGAGTATGTTTGCTAATTTCCTTTTCATTAAGTTTACAGAGAAAGACTTCTTTGCATCTCACAAACCCACAAACAGCTAGCTCTGAATCTCTATGTTTCAACAAGCTCAAGGCAAATTACAAATATTGCAACTATGTGTAAGCAAACTGTTTCAATGTCAAAGGTTCAATAAGGGGTGAGGGGGCGGGGGAAGCAGTGTGTTGATGACAGCAATAATTCACATTTCCAAGTACGCTTGCCATCTCGTCTCTGCAGACAGATTTCTTCTGAGCCACTGGTGGGAGCTTCCCAGGGCGATGCGGCTTTATTCCCTCATGGCAGACAGGAGGAGGACGCTGTGGGGAAGCGGATGCCACCTGGCAGTCGTGGTTGCACAGACTGCTGGAGAGGCACAGATTGGAACCCAGGCCTCATCAGAGGGCTGCTGTGACAGAGGCATATTTCAAAGGTGTACTGCAGATTTCACGCAAGGGGTCTTTGAAATGATTTGAAAGTCTCCCTGGATTTCACAGACTTTTAATTAAGAGCAAACAACTCTTCCTTGTAAACCAAAGCGCTATTTGCCTATTTCATGTAGCTGAAGGTAGCTAGCTAGAACTTCCAGCCATATTTTAATTTTATTTTAATTTTTATTTATTTATTTTTAGAGAGGGGGAAAAACATCAATATGAGAAAGAAACATCAATTGGTTCCCTCTCGCATGCACCCTGACTAGAGACAGAACCCGTAACCCAGGCATGATGCTCTGATCAGGAATCGAACCTGTGACCTTTTGCTTTCTGGGACATCACCCATCCAACTGAGTCATACTGGTCAGGGTTTGTGTCCATATTTTAAAAAATCTGCAGTTGCCCTGGTACAGTAGTAGCTCAGTTGGTTAGAGCATTGTCCCTATATATCAAAGTTGCAGGGCTGATCCCCAGTCAGGGCGCATTCAATAAACAACCAATGAATGCATAAATAAGGGGAACAACAAATTAATGTTTCTCTTGCTCTCTCTTTCTTTCCCTCTTTCTAAAATTGGTGAAAAAAAATACTAAAAAAAGTCTACAGTTGACTATGTTATTTTCAAATTAAATAAACTACTGTTGATAATTGACTTCCTCTAAAACAAAACAAAAAAACCCTAGGTACGGTGGCACTTCACAACTGAAAGAAAAGACATTAGATATAACGACCTTTGAATACATTCTCCCTCAAAGTCAGCTTTCTAAAATCACTTAGACTCTTAGTAAGCAATTTGAATATTCATTTTGTGCTTGCCCTGAGGTTAGAAAGGAAAGGGTAAGGATGATGGAGGAAGTATATCTTTTGGGGTGTCACATAAAAATGTGAGAAATATCCATCTTTCTTGTTAATATCTTTAACTCTCCTCTTCCAGAAAGGGTTTCTGGATTGACACTGATGGACATGTGAGAAAGATCAATGGGGATGGCTCTTCAGGTCATAAAATCACAAACGTGGCAGACACTTTTAAGCACCTCGTCTGTCTCTCAGCCTCCATGTACACATGCATCTCCGAAAGGTGAATGTCGACTATGGGCGCCGAGGTTTTAGTGACTTCATTCTTGTCACGGTGGGTACAGATTCTGTGAAATCTGAAGTTTACACAATTCTAGGGTTTTCCTTAAACAAAATACTACAGAACTATGCTAAAAAGATTAAGTCTAGGGCCTTGAGGTATTACAGCTCGGGCTTCCTTTGCTCTGTGGAAAATCCACCTCAGGGCCTTGCACACATGGACCAGCCCCACTCCGACAGGCGGTGCGGTGGGCTGCATCAAGTGCTGACGTTATTGAGAATGTGGACAGGGTTTTGTCTCCATGAGATTCCCAGTGGTGTCAGGAAGACAATATGGCTCCTCTGCCATAGGAATAAGGTCTAACGCCAATGGAGTCAACTTTTAGGGAAATGTAGAGCAGCTGATCAAATGCGACTGGGTGACTAGACTTTTACTTCTTTCCCTACTCTCTCTACAAAATGCAGAGTTTTGAAAAGGCTGTAAAACCAAAGAAACAAATAGTTCTAAAAGTGCATTTGCCCCCTTTTAGTCAGATATTTGGCCACATATTTTATCCTTTTCTAGGGTACTAATCAGCCACCCCAATCTGAGAGAGCAATTCCCCCTTTTAGCTACAAGGCAGTGAACTGAGTTGGAAGCAGGCTGTTAAACTCGACCACTGCATGTTGACAGTGTATCTGTAGATGACTCCAATGACAGGCACAAAAGAGTGCCATCTCCACACACAGGCCAGGAAAGCCCAGCGTCATGCAAAAGCACCCGTCTCTCGGTGGGTGACGACAAGTCCGCTCAGGCCATGACATTTTCAGACACTGTCTTAATCAATTCAAACTACGATATCAAAAGTTTCAGCTAAAGTTGACTCATAGTTCAAAAGTGGTGAAAATGTGCCCCAGAACTTCAGTCGGGATGGGGTCAGTACCAGGGCATTATGCGAGGGAAGAAAGAGCGCTATTCACCAGCGTTTAACCAGGCCCCCTGAAGGCTCAGTGGAATCTGACAGGCTTATGTTTTAGTCCTTTCTTCCATACTTCCTGCCCCTTGGCTTCCTCCAAGTGGGCCCGGTTACACAAATCTCTTAACCTCTTGCTCTCCCTTATGAAATACATACTCAATAAAACGTGTGTGTCTATTCGTTTTTGTAGGTTTTCTTAGAAGAATAAAACCCCATAAGAATTGTGTCATTGCTCTGAACATTATTTACTAAGTACCATATTTTAGCACTTTAGAGCAGAGGTGACCAATACAAATTGGCTAGATTCAAAAATAGAATGAGGGTCACATGGATGGTAAAAGAAATTAAATTAGCAGCCTTATTATTTATAGAATGCTCTCAGGAATAAGTTCTGGCTGATGTCAGAAGCTGGCCAACGTTGAGATTATCCAGCAATCTACTAATACTAACAGCCTGGAACAGCACAAGGGACAAAGCTGTACGTCACCAAAATGAATAATTCGTATTAAAGACCAGAAAGACAAGAGGAGGACGAGGTCACCCTGATTATGTAGGGTCACGGAACAATCACAGAGTTGTTATGAGGATTGAGATTATCTATATGGCTGCCTTTTATAAACTATACATCCATATTTAAAATTTAGACATTATAATTGTGTGAGGCTAGGACGTGTTTAAGGGGGGGGGGTGAAGCAGTGGAGGGATTGAGGAAAAAGGACTCATGGGCACAGACAACAGTGTGGTGAAGGTTGGGGGCCGGGGGTATAAGGGGACTAAAGGATAATGAAAAAAATACAATAAAGATGAAATAAAATACAGAACAAAGGGTATGGGAGAAAGTGAAGGGACAACATCTCCTTAAACTTGAATCCCATTGTGTTACTGATTTCTAGAAACAAATATTGGCTTGTCTATAGACAGGATCAATGAGAAAAATTCTGCTGTGGGTGGCGGGTAGATTTGGGTGGGTTATGAACAAGGTGCGGGGTGGGTTAAGCAGTGTGTTCCATAATCTGCTTGGATGTGGGTCTCACATATGGATTGCACATGACTAACTCTTTGATCCATTTCAAGCAGATAGTAAGGGCTCAGGGCAGATATTTTACTAGCACATGGATAAGCACTTGTAGATTAGGGGCAGTAATACTTGTTAAACAAATGAATATACATCTGTAGTCCTGCCTGTCCTCCTCTACAAGTGGGGAGTGGTCACAAAGAAGTCCACACAGTTGAAACTAAATGAAATAATTCCCTAATAGGTAGATTTCTCCCCAAAGAGAGACTGTCATGTGATTTTTAGCTTCATTGAGTAAACAATATGGAAAGGGCTTTTGGATGTACTCTAGCCATTCATCCATCTATCCACTCAGTAAACATTTATTGAGTAACTGCTACATCCCAGGTTCTGAGCTATATTCAGGAGATATAAAAATGAGACATGATTTCTACTCTTTGTTACTTTCACAAAGTACCTCGTTTTGCTGCAAACTTTACTACCACTTTGAAGAAGGCAGTGGGAGAGGAACGTGCAAGTTCCAACGAGAGCACAGAGTAAACGCGCCTTACATGGTTTCAGACCCTGTAAGAGCTGGTAGCTAAGTCTGCTGCAGTAGATACACTCAACAGGACGATTAATTGATGATGCTCCATACAATGGAGGGTTTGACTTCAGACGTCAGCCCTGTTGTAAAGAGGAAATACAGTTAAATCACAAACACACACATGCACACACATCCAATGTGTGAGAAATGGTAGAGGGAAAAAACGGGGGCAGAGAGGGTAAGCATTTCAGATTACTTCTCTTCCTTTTAATCTACGGGTAGGTGGTAGGGAGAGCCAGAGAGTGATGTCCTACTCCCTTCACACTGCTGTTTGAGCACATACTTCAAATGGGCATATGACGTTCCACAAGTGGCAGGCATTTCATTGTTTATACTACACAGCTTCACTCTGTTTGTGGACTTAAGCTCTATCACCAGACTCAAAACTCTACTGAGCAAGTTATGGGTGTGAGTGTGTGTGGTTGCATGCATGCACATGTATGTGTGCACTGAATGGTGATATAAAATATTTCCTACTGGGTCAAGAGAAGCACAAATTGGAGGCTGCTGGTGACAACCCTCCTGGTAAAGTCTCCAGAGCAGGTCTGGAGCTTTGCTTTATTACCATGAGGCGCCTGGCCTTGAGGTCTGGCCATGCCGAAGGCATGCCACACCTTCTGCTGCAGGCTGTAGGTTTAGTATTACATGAATTATGCTTAAAAATTCTAGAATTTTGCAATGAGTGTAGGGTGGCCATGACTTTTTTGGAATTGTATTGTAATGAGGCACTGAGACATGTGAATAGCCAGGCATGGGTGCTTTCGCTCAGTCTCTCCTTTGCCATTTTGTGCTTGGCTCTGAGAGTCTGACTTCCAGCTGCACAGGAAGTCCTCAGGAGTCACTCAGCGGCAAAATTCTGCAAGAGTCACCTTCTATCTGGCTCATGCTGTCTATCCCAGTTACTCCCAGCTTATGTATCTTCGGATTAATGCCTTGAACTGGAGTTACGCTCTTAGTGGGCGAGTTGGTGTGTTGTCAAATAGTGATGATGTAACCAATCCTTGTATGGATTTCCCAAGTTCAAAGAATTGAGTTCACTGGGAGGACCAAAACAAACAAACAAAAACTTTGTTTTCTAGCCTCGCTGTTGCCACTGTGTGGCATTTTCTAAGGCGTTTTTGTTGTTGTTGTAAACTAGGATAAATGATTGCATCCTAGTAGACAAGACATGACATAATGGAGAGTACAAAGGTAAAAGGAAGAAGATAAGTCTCCCATCTCCTCTCCCCCAACAATTTTTGCTCTTAAGAAGGTAGAAACCTTTAAGAGTAGGCACCAATGGCAAATAACTTTCCGTAACTGATAATTCTATAGCCTTTCAGAGGCTCTCACACTCTCTCCCATTTCTATGCTTTGCTGTACTATGTAAGCACTTTGAACCTGCTTTAATAAGGTAACATTTGATAGATCTAAAGAAGACTTCTTTCTCCTCCTCTTCCACCATCTTCCAAAACACCCCTGTAGCCATTGAACTATTATATTACTCAAAAGTGCTGAGTTTAGTTAGAATAGTTAAAATGTGAGGTCTCTGTAGAAATTATAGGAATATGAGATGCTATTAAGCAGAAATAGAATACTTTGTGAGTGCTTCGTGTAGGGGAGTTTCCTTTTATTGCTGTGCATGCAATTCATGTACGTTGGTGAATGTCTAGATTTGGCCTGTATTGGTTTCCTTCAGGCTCTTCCTTCCTGAAGGCAGTACCTTTTTCTTATTTGACTTTATCCTCCTAGCACAGTGCCTGACAATAATTATTTGATGAATGAATGGTTTATTGACAGCAATGGAAAAAATGTTATTATCCAATGTCTGTTAAACTAAAAATTATTACAAACTAAATAAACCACTATGTAATTAGAAGATCAGCAAGCTCTTTATTTGAATATCTTCACTTCAGGTACATCACATAAGGAATTAATATTTCAGAGTGCATTGTTGAGATATAATTTTCTTTTTTCCATTTATAAAGGAATAAAGCTTTCAAGATGTAATAAATGACATAGGGAAAAGAAAAAAAATGATCTAGCCAAAAAAGTGAATCTTTAACTTCTTAATAATTGTGTGTGTGTATGAGAATGGGTGAGAAAAAATGAAACAAATGGCTGAAGGGAGAGATAAATATGGAGGCCGACACTGTCTCATTTACATCAGGCTGTGAGCCCAGATATTCGTTATTGAATCTACAGAGTAAGAGCACAGCTCTTGTTTATTTACATTTGTTCTCAGTTTGAAAGACAGCCCAAGCGGTAAAATAAAATGAGAGCGCCTTAAATGCCTTCTAAATTTCCCCTTAAATTGAATTTCTTGTTTTATCAGGGAACAATACTTGCACTGATGTTAGCCAGACAGCTAAAAGGTCAACAAGTTCCCTTGGTTGCCTTTTGTCAAGGGTTTTTGACTTGTCTGTGAATAAAGATCTCCCAGGAGGAAGGCAGACCTGAATTTCCTGTCATCTGGAAGACAGCAATGAATTTGAAAATGTTACAAAAAGCATAAGGGACTTCAGGCACACCTTCAGACCCACCGCGGATGCCAATTGCTGCCCATGTAAACATGTACACAGAAATGTTTTGAATTTGTTCTGTCAACTTTTGGTTGTGAAACAAATCGTTCCACAGCAGCCCACCTTGAATACAGAATGAACCAGAGGGTTTTCGTTGTTGTTACCAGCTCATGCCGAATCTGAAGATACCGTTCTCTCAGCTGCCTCACAAAGCAAGAAGCGCGCTCTGCTCAGAGCAGCTGGGGTGTCGGGACAAGTGAAGCCCCATTTTCCAGACCGCTTTTCTGTTGCTGGAACCTCTTCAGCTCTTCGCCATGTGTGTCTCGGTGCCTGAGGGTTCTGTGTGTGCAGAACAGGTTTAAGACTTCACTTCTAGCATCTGGACAAAAACAAGTGAATCTCTCCTGATAAGTGCTGGTCTTTCTTTGAAATGAGTGAATTGTTTTCTAGTTTTCCGAAAGAGTCCCAGTAAGAAGTATTTCCCTCTAGGTTTCCTTATGGAAGTTTGATCTTAGAAGAGGTAAGAGGACTTTTTTCACTCCTTGTTGAGCTGGAAATGTATTGTCTGCACCAGGCTCCACTGAGGTGACTGGAGTGTCGCCGGGAAGGGGACTAGGCGGAGTGCGAGTAGATTTTCATTTTAGGCTGTCAAGACAGCACACAGTCCATCTCCTGCATTATTTCCAGTATAATCACAAGTAAATGAAAGATAATTTTAATTTCTTTTTTAAAATGTCAGTGGTCAAGTACGTGCTTATACAGTCAACAAATATTGTGTCTTTGTGTAAAAGTTGAATCAAGTGCAATAGAAAATAATAACATCAACAACAGCAACAAGAAAACCTTACATAAAGTGGATGTGAATCGTAGGTTAGGCAAGGTGCTAAGTACTTGATAGTCTCTTTTAAGAAAACCCCATAAAAAGGATTTTCTATGAAGAAATTGAAGCTCAGAGAGATTAATTCTTTGTTCCATGGTTACTTAGCCGGAAAGAGATGGAGCTGTGATTTGAACCTAGGACACTCAAATGAAATCCCGCATGAATTAGTAAACATTCTTATTACAAAGAAAAGTTTATCAATTTCAAGTTCATGTTTTATCATGGCTTACACAGGTCTGCCAAGAAGAGAGAGATATCCTGTGTATTACTGGGTGGCGAGACTCAACTTCATAAACAAACCTCACTTCCTCCCCTCTTTTCATTAACCAATAGGTTTTGGTTGTTGTGATTTCAGTAAAAATTCTTATTGGTATTTTGACAGAGAACTTACAAATAAATTCTAAACCTCATTTCAAAAGTAAGCCCACAGAAATGGCCAAAGAATGTAAAAATACAGCAACAATGAAATCATTTTATTGGATAATGAAGCAGATTATAAAGCTATCACATTTAAATAATACAAGTAGAGTATTAACAGAATAAGCTCAGAAATAGTCCCAAAAACAAATAAAATTTTAGTGTATAAGAAATGAGACATTTCAAATCAGTAACAGGATTTCAGTTTATGTGTTGAAATAGTTGTTTCACTAATTAGGAAAAAAAATAAGTTAAATTTTTACCTCACATCCTATGCTAAATTAATTCCAGATAGATTCAAGTTTTCTTCAATTTTTTTCAATCATATTGTACAGTTTTCTGTGTGCAGAATTTATATATCTTTCAATATGTCTATTTCTGGGTACTTAGGAATTTCAGATGCTATTATATATGATAGCTTAAATCTTTTTATTCTCTGCTTGTTCCAAGCTTATAGGAATAAAATTACATTTCCTACATTGATCTTGTATCCATTGACTAATACTTACTAATTCTAATATTTTGTCTATACATTTCTTTTTATTTTTCATATTCACAACTGCACTAGATTAAAGAAGCTCCCTTCTACTTCTAGTTTGCTAATAACTTTTATCATAAACAGAGGTTTTTCTATATCTATTGGGATGCTTATTATTTGTCTTTTTCTATTAATGTGATGAATTACACAGATTGATTTTCAAATTTTAAACAAACTTTGCATTCCTGAAATAAACTGAACTTAGTTGTATTATATTGTATTAACTTTTACCTGAGTCATTGGATTCAGTTTGTTCACATTTTGTTTTAAGATTTTTGTGTGTTATTAGGAGCTCCAGTGGTGCAATTGGTTAGTGCATGGCACTGAAAAGATTTTTGTGTGTTATTAGTGAGATGGGCCTATGATTATCCTTCCTTGTAATGTTCTTATCAATTTTTTTTAACTATTGATATTTTTAGGGAGACAGAGGATGAGGGGAAGAGGAGAGAGAGAGAGAGAGAGAAACATCAATTTGTTCCTCTTATTTATGCACTCATTGGTTGATTCTTGTGCCTTGACCAGGTGTCAAACTTGCAACCTCAGCACATTGGAATGATGTTCTAGCCAAGTGAGCTACCCAGCCAGGGCCTCATGTCAAGTTTTACAGAATGAAAAGTATTTCTTTTATTTTAATTTTCTGGAAAAGTTTGTGTAAAAATGGAATTATTTCTTAAATATTTGATACAATTCACCAATGAAATTTTCTGGCTCAAGGTTTTGGCAAAATGATTTTAAATTAAAAATCCAGTTTTTAGCTCTGGCTGGTGTGGCTTAGTGAATTGAGCACTGGCCTGCAAACCGAAAGGTTGCCAGTTCAATTCCCACCCAGGGCACATAACTGGGTTATAGGTCAGGTCCCCAGTTGGGGACATGTGAGAGGCAACCAATTGATGTATCTCTTGCACACTGATGTTTCTCTCTCTCTCTCTGTCTCCTTCTCTTCCCCATGCTCTAAAAATAAATAAATAAATAAAATCTTAAAAAAATATTTTTAATAAATATTTGCATTTCAAGCTAACATGAGCATATGCTATTGTAGTACGTTTGTCAACATGCAGAGTACGAATTTTAATGTATTATATAACCAAGATTTATGGTAATCAATGAACACATAAATGGGTACTTTTGCCTTTTGCTTTTTAAAAGAAATCTATTTTTAAAATAATTATAGGGCTATTAATATATTCTATTTCTCCTTTTGTCAGTTTATGTAAGTTGTACTTTTTAAAGGAATTTATTCATTTCATCTAAACTAATAATTGACTGGCATTATATCCCCTTGCAATTATTTTTAAACAAAATTCTTATTTTAGAATACTTTTAGATGTACAAAGCAGTTGCAAGATAGTACTAAAAATCCCCATGATATCTCACATTCTATTTTCCCTATTGCTAACATCTTACAGGATTACAGCACATTTATCATAACTAATGAACCAATGTTGACATATTGTTATTAACTGAACTCCATATTTTGTTTAGATTTTATTAGGTTTTTCCCAATATCTTTTTATCTGCTCTAGGATCTCTCCCAGATCCTAGAATATCATATTACATTTAGTTGTCATATTCTACTTTCTTAGACTTTCCTTGTTTTTGATGACCTTGACCATTTGAGAATATCCTTCAATTTGGGTTTTATGATGTTTTCTCATAGTTAAACTTGGTTTTGTAATTTTGGGGAGGAAGATCAGAGAAGTAAAGTGCCATCCTCCTCACATCATATCAAATAAAATGCTATCTACTTATAACTTTTAAAATATATTCAGGATTTAATAATGTCAATGTCTGTCTTTTCATCCTTGATATTGGTTATTTGTTATTTTTCTCATTTTTGATAGTTTTTATACAATTCTTTTTTCAATTTTATGTCTTTTCAAAAATGCTGACTTTGGTTTTGATGATTTCCTCTAGTGTATATTTGTTTCATTTATTTATTTCCTTTTTCTGATTTTGGGTTTAATGTTCTGCTCCTTTTCTAACATCCTGAGATGAATCATTAGCTATTTGATTTTTAGCTTTTCTTCTTTCCTGATAATTTTAATAATCTAAGTTAAAAACTACAAATTTCTTGATAAGTAATGTGTTAGTGTATGTACACATTTTGATATGTAGCATTTTATTATGATTCATTGAAAAATATCATCTGATTTCCTTTTTGACCCATTGGTAATTTAGATGTTATTTTTCTTATATTGAAAAGTATGGGGATGCCATGGTTTGTTTTTGCTTATAGATTTATACCTCAATTCTGTTGTATTCATAGAACATATTCTATATAAATACTTTGAAATCCATTGAGAGTTATTTAACAGGCTAGCATATGGTTAATATTAGTAACAGTTCCATGTACATTTGCCAAAAATGGGGATCTCATTACCAGCTATCTGCTTTACATGGATTTCATACCATTCCTGCTGGCCTTTTGTGGTTACTAAAACTCAAGCTTCCTCCCTGAGCTCCCAAGCCAAAGGCTCCCCTAGGATCCTCTTCCAGTCTGATATCCTCGCTGGGCCGCTACAGTGTCAGCTAAAATCACTGTGTTCCCTTCTCATTCCTAGTACCCTAGATTTCCCTTTATATGCACCCTCAAATATTTATAAAAATGCTTTCTGTTTTACTCTATGCTGAATTTCTATGTTCCTTTCGTAGGGAAGGTCCTCTGCTCTATTGCCACAGACTCCTCCTCCCTCACTAACACATATTGTCTTGTATGCAAATACCGATTTAGGCTGAATTCTGAATTTTGGGGGTCAGACTGAATGAGGTGTCACTATACATACAAATTAAATGAATGCCACCTCCAATGTTAACATCGGTGTTTAAAAATAGAGCAGATGATAGGTAATGGCTGGTGCTGGGGGTGCAGGGGGAGGTTAGAGGGTGGGGGAGCTGAGCAAAAAGGAAAAAGGGCTCATGAACACAGACAATGGTGTGGTGATTGCTGGGGGAGGGGGATATAAAGGGACTAAATGGTAATGGGAAAATACAATAAAGATAAAAAAATAGACTATAGACTATAGACTAATCAAAGAAATTTGCCTGTCAAAAGAAGAGTTTTGGACCCTTCATGAGGTAGATAAATATGAAATGAAGAACTACCACCTCCAATGGGAACTTGGATTGGAAACGGGAATTTGATTCATTTCACCTCAGTGAACGCGAGGGAAAATGCAAAGGGATCCTTAACATCAACACATTCCAAAACTGACAGCTGAAAAGTTTGAAGTGGAACTGTGTCCCTTTTAAGCTAGCAAATATTCTTCTCTCATGTATGCCAGAAAGGTACACTTCTAAAGAAAATGAAAATATGTTACAAAGGAAGCTAAAAAGAACAGATGCTTAAATGGATCTATATTTCAAAGTAATACTCTTCATATCAGCAGTGACAATAATATAGTTACTTCCAAAGGTCTTAATAAATAGTATGCTAAGGGCTTTTTCTAGATGATTTTATTCATTTCTCACAGTGACCCTAAGGTCCTTACTATAATCAGACGTTGAAACAGAACCTATAACTGAAATACTGAGATACAATAAGTGCTGCCTTCCAGAGGAGGGTAAAGGAGAAAAGGGAGATAGAGAATGGGGAAGACCTTTGCTATGAGTCCTAGTTTCACTTCAAAGAGGAAGAGTGGAGGCTACCCCTTATCTTCAATCTGATGAGAGGGGCTTAAGAAAGCTTCTAGAGAGCTCATTATGTGTCCCTAGGAGTTGGGAGGGCACAATGGAGTATTACCTGCCACAGGCACCAGTGGAGAAGAACTGGGCACCAGTGGCGGGCAGCAAGAATGCCAGAGCTTCCTTATGGATCAGTTGTGGGTCAGGTGGACAGAAAGCTAGATGGGAGCTCCTTCACTTCCTGTTTAAGAAGGTGGCCTGGAGAAGCAGTGGGATCCCAGTGGTCTGCAGGGAGTGAGATGCCGAGGGAACGTGGGCTGAGGCAGAGCAGCCCTGCAGACCAGCAGTACCATGCTCTCCAAGGGGCCTTCACAAGCAAAAAGGGACTCATGGACATGGACAACAGGGTGGTGATGTGGGAGAGACAGAGGTGGGTGGAGGTGGAAGAGGCTATGAGGGGGAGAAATGGCAATGGAAAAATACAATAAAATAAATTTTAAAATATAAAAATTAAAATTAAAAAAGAAGACATCAAAGTGCCAAAAAGTACAGGCCATCTTTACACTAGGTGCTAGGTAGATTTTCAGATAATTTGGAGCCACCTCATAATGGGACAGACAAGAAAAAACTTTTGTGCTCCCATTTCCTACCACTCCTTCCAGTACTCCAACCACATTGGAACCAAAACCAGTCAGTGTAAGTCAGAGAATAAGAATAGGATCATGTTTCTAATAATATACCTAAGGAAGTTTTCCAAAGTCCAGATCGGTACCTGCAGATGACCAGGAAGATACCATTTCTTCACAGTGCCTCCTTTCTATGCCTTGTTCATCATCCCATGCTCAGGGCTCATGCAGTTAGGGTGGAATGCAAACATCCTCTCCTAGAATCAGAAATTGCAATTCTGATCCGTAGCATTGAGCCCCTTATTCATTCCTATGCTGCTTGACCCCTTGGCCTGAATCTCATGCTTACCTAGGTCCACAAAATACTCAATTCACCAAATATTCATGTATCAGACAATGGGGACCAACAGCTAAATAATAAAGTTTCTAAACTTGAGGAACATATAGTCCTATAGGGGAGGCAGATGTATATACAGTGCCGTGTGATATGAGCTAGTAAAGACAAAAGTTGAGGGACAAGGGAGAAAAGTGGGTCACTTTATAAGGAAAATTCAAGTAAAGCCTTCTAAGCTGTGTCTCAAAGGATGAGAGGGAGTTTGTGAGGGAGTAAGGATTTTCAAGGAGGACTGCTGTGTATATGATCACAGAGTATGGACCATCAAGGCATCAAATATTTTGATCTGGCTGCAACACTGAGTGCCAGAGTAGAAATGGTAGGGGATGAAGCTGAAGGTAGGGCAGGAGCAGATCATGGAGCACCTTGGACTATGTTTGAACTTCTCACTGTAGATGTTAGAGAGCCACGATTATACGGTTTCAAGCAGGGTGTACTATTTTATCACATAGTTGTTTTAGGAAGGTGGCCGTAGTGGCACTGTGAAGGATGGTTTGGGGGTGGTTTCTTCATACCCATGTTCTCCCTCTCTTAGGTAGAAGTCAGATGTGAAATTCAGAGGGTTCATTTTTTCCCCTGTAGCAGTGGTAATGCCGAAGAAATTAGCCCAGCAATTCTTGATATACTGTTGTATTTGAGGTTTAGTTCGCCATGCTACTTCTGGAGTTGATCCAGCCTTTTACCCTAACATTTGGAAATTATTTGAATGCAATTAACTCCGCATGCATGGTGTGCTAGATGATTGCTCAACGACCTTCCAGGATTCTCAAACGAGATGAATTATGCTAGTGACTAGAGATCCACAGGTCTTTAATGTTTTAAAAATGTATTTTATTGACTATGTTATTACTGTTGTCCTATTTACTTCTCCCCTTTATTCCCCTCTGCCCTATACCACATCCTCCCACCAGCTTTCCTCACCTTAGTTCGTGTCCGTGATCGTACATATAAGTGCTTTGGCTTCTCCGTTTCCTATACTATTCTTAACCTTCCCCTGTCTATTTTGTATCTAAAATATATGCTTCTTATTCCCTGTACCTTTTCCTCCGTTCCCCCCCTCTCCCTCCCTGCTGATAACCCACTATGTGATCTCCATTTCTGTGATTCTGTTCCTGTTCTAGTGGTTTGCTCATTTATTTATTTATTTTTTAGGTTCAGTTGTTGATAGTTGTGAGCTTATTGTCATTTTACTGTTCATATTTTTGATCATCTTATTTTTCTTAGATAAGTCCCTTTAACATTTCATATAATAAGGGCTTGGTGATGATGAACTCCTTTAAGTTGACCTTATCTGGGAAGCACTTTGTCTGCCCTTCCATTCTAAATGATAGCTTTGCTGGAGAGAGTAATCTTGGGTGTAGGCCCTTGGCTTTTATGACTTGGAATACTTATTGCCAGCCCCTTCTTGCCTGCAAGTTTTCTTTTGAGAAATCAGCTGATAGTCTTATGGGAACTCCTTTTTAGGTAACTGTCTCCTTTCCTCTTGCTGCTTTTAAGATTCTCTCCTTATCTTTAATCTTGGGTAATATAATTATGATGTGCCTTGGTGTGTGCTTCCTTGGGTCCGACTTCTTTGGGACTCTCTGAGCTTCCTGGACTTCCTGGAAGTCTATTTCTTTGCCAGATTAGGGACATTCTCCTTCATTATGTTTTCAAATAAGTTTTCAATTTCTAGGTCTTCCTCTTCTCCTTCTGGCACCCATATGATTTGGATGTTGGAACATTTAATGTTGTCCCATAGGTTCCTAAGCCTCTCCTCATTTTTTTTGAATTCTTGTTTCTTCAGTCCATTCTGGTCGAATGTTTATTTCTTCCTTCTGCTCCAAATCATTGATTTGAGTCCCAGTTTCCTTCCCTCCCGTCCCTGTTGGTTCCCCTTATATTTTCCTTTATTTCACTTTTCATAGCCTTCACTTTTTCCTCTATTTTGTGACCACACTCAACCACTTCTTTGAGTATCCTGATTACCAGTGTTTTGAACTGTGCATCTGAGAGGATGGCTATCTCTTCATCTCTTAGTTCTATTTTTGGAGCTTTGACCTGTTCTTTCATTTTGGACATTTTTGGGGGAAACATATTTTTTTTTTGTCTTGTTGTACCTCTTATGTAGTAAAGGGTGGAGGCTTAGGTATTCACCAGGTTGGGGCAACCCATGTTGCTGCATTGTGGCACTATATGTGGGGGAGGGGTCTGAGAGGGAACAATGCCGCTTGCTTGGCTCTCGACTCATACCCCGCTGCTACCCACAAACAAATTGGGCCCTTTTGGTGCTGATTCCTGGATGGGTGGGTTTATGTGCATTCTAGGACCCTGTGGGTCTCTCCACGAACTCTCCTGTGAGGCTGGGAGTTTCTCCCACCACCGAAACCCCAATAGATTTTTACAGCCAGAGGATTTGAGGCTTTGAGGCAACCCACACTGGAACCCTGGATTGCGTGGTCTGTCTTACTCCCCAGTTGTTCCTCCCAGTTAATCCATGCACAAATGTGGCATTGCCCGGTCCACCAGCCACTGCCTCACCTGCCCTGGTCCTCCAGCCGCTACTTTGCCATGAGTCCTCTCCACCCCAGCCACTTGTCTCCTCCCCTCCTACTGGTCTGGATGAATGTTTCTTCTTTAACTCCTTGGTGTTGGACTTCCATACAGTTCGATTTTCTGGCAGTTCTGGATATTTTTTGTTTTAAAATTTGTTGTTGTCTTTCTTTTGGTTGTGTGAGGAGGCAAAGTGTGTCTACTTATGCCTCCATCTGGGCCAGAAATTGGTCTTTAATTTTTTTGAATATAGATTCATTTGAAAATTCCTTGCAAGTTGCATAGACTGTGCATGTGTGTGCACACACAATTTTTCTTAAATTCTTAGGGGTTCAGAAACCTACGTAAGACCACTGATTGATCTGATTGATCCTGGGGACAATGGACCTCAGGTGTAGAATGCCAGCTCTAAACCACTCAATAAACTGAAGTTTAAAATCTTGAGTTGGTCAAGCTTAAAAGGGTTGAATTTCTTCATCTGGAAACTTTTACAGTTTTTAAGAAGTCTCTTCATAGCCAGAGCCAAGAATAGTGGCAGGGCTTTATGTTTGGGAGATTTTTGTCAACTGCCATCAACTTTAAGAGTGTCCATATTATCTGTTTGACTGTCTTCCTGCTATGCTGGGTACACAGCAGTAGGAGAAGACCTGAGCCAGGTTGAAGGTTTTCAAGGAAAGGCTATGAATGCTGGGCATATGCTCAAGTGAAAGCTGGTCTATTTTAGCTTAGGTGGCAATAGCAATCATGACAGCTCACCAATGTGGAGCTCTTGAGGGATATTTTATCCGTCTTCTATCAATGCTGGCCTCATACATCATCTTTTTAGAAGTGCATCATCATTGTAGAAGACAAGCCAATGTAGTTGCTGCACACTTCATTTTCTCATTTTATCATCATCATATTTTTATAGCCCCAAATACATATACTAGACTCATAACGAGCAATATTGAGCAGAAAAGTATCAAATAAAATATGTCTAATCTCACATGACTGCCTGCCTGTTACCTGAGACCCATGAGCCACTGGAAACTTTACTTGAAGTGTCTTGCTGAGTTACTCTGAAACTTAAATTGAATTTGTGTGTATTTTTGGCACAGTAATTGTTTTAATAAGTATTTCTGGCACTTCAAAATGCAGTAGACCTTTATAATGTTTCAAAGGTTGCTTTCCCACGTACTAGCTCTATGTGGCTGCCTGAGAAATCCAGATGCAATGAGCTTCTTAGCAATGTAACAGCCAAAAGACTGAGTCTGTGCACACGTGCTTTAGAAAATATCTAGTATCAAAACAGTCCACAGTCATTTTCTTGAGGACAAAACGAAACTGCATTTCTATAAGCATACTGGTCCCTATCTCTTACGTCTCGAAAGGTCTTCAAAAACAGGAACCTTTAAAAAAATCCTGCCATTTTGGTAAATAATAATAATAATAACAACAAAAAAAATCTTGCCAGCATGCAATCTTATCTGCTAGGGTGCGCTAGATTTATTATATTAATATGTGCTGAGACTAAAAAATAGTGATCCGTAATCTGGAGAGGCTTGATTTTATCACGATGCCACTGCAGTGTCAAGTAGAACGTGGCTTTCTAAAACGCAGGCCTCCTTTAATCAGGAACCAACATAGACTAGGCCTTCTCAAGACCGTGAAACCGATAGACATTATCTATCACTTGTTTACTTATTTTTGAAGAGTGAACAGAAGTCCACTTGTTCAAAGGATGGGATGACCCCAACGTCCACGTTTGTTTCTATACAATGAAGACCCCGGGTCCCACTGTGTTCAGCTGTGTGGGCCTTGTCGTTGTGCTGGTCCACAGCCTCCTGCCTTTCACTTCTTAAATTTCATCCTGTAAAGAAAGACTGCTTTGCACTAATCTTGGACACTAATGCTTATATTTGTAAGAGCTTTGCTTGGCTAATTCCGAAACATCACTTACTCAGTTCAGGTATTGTGTCCTCTAGAAAATTATTTTTGTCTTTGAGATAAGCATTTTTGTTGTGTCATAAATGTAGTGCATGGGAAATACATTCAACAGGTAGTACGGTAGGAAAGGATGATGCAAATTTGAGTAAGATGTAGTTTATAATTTTGGTCCTGGCTGGTGTAGCTCAGTGGATTGAGCACGGGCTGCAAACCAATGGGTCGCTGGTTTGATTCCCAGTCAGGGCACATGCCTGGGTTGCAGGCCAGGTCCCCAGGGGGGTCACGTAAGATGCAACCACACATTGATGTTTCTCCCCATCTCTTTCTCCCTCCATTCCCTTCTGTCTAAAGATAAATAAAATCTTAAAAAAAAAAAGATGTAGTTTATAATTAAAAAACTATTAAATCTTTTTGATATTTCCTCTAGGTTTTCTACAAAGCACTCAATGTTATTTCTTAACATTAGTGCCTTGTAATTGGGTATGGCACCTCATAATTTTAAAAGGAATCAGAGTGAGTGAAGAATACAGCCTTTGAGGGCAGACTGCCTGGGCCTGACCTTTGGTTCTTCTTGTTAAAAACTGTGTGACCTTGGCCAACTTACTTACCATCTCTTCGCCTTGGTTTCTTTATTTATAAAATAGGAATAAAAGTGCTTACTTCATAGGCTTGTTATGAGTATTCAAAGTAATAATACATGCATATAGCTAATTGTGCTTGACACTGAATAAGTGCTTAAATACTTTTGGCTCTTACTGTTGTTATTTTCATTGTTGGCTGCCCAGGTCACTGTGCCCCCTTCTCTTCTCACCGCTTTTGTGTTTTTTTCTGAAGCTCAGTTTAAAAGGACCATCTCCTCATTCAGAAAAGAATGACTTTTTAGGCACAGTTGTGTTAGCATTCATGTTTACCCACTTTAAATGACACAGAATAAATGTTTTATGGAGCAGTAAGTTCTGCTGGCGAGTGTCACTCATCTCTCAGTTCGAAGGACTGGAGAGCAGCACATTTTTGTTTTTTTGCAGCATGAGCCCAAAAGCTAAAAATAGCCTGTGTAGCTGGGTGCTGCAGTAAGCACTCTGTACCTTTCGCAGCAAGGCTTGGGCATGCGGGGAGAGAAGGCTGCAAGTGGACTCTTCCTGGCAGCATCTGACAGTGTTGGAAGAAGAAAGGGCTCAGTGCTGGTCTGGATTAAAGCGAATGGTCATTGTGACCTACCATGTGAGGCCTGCAGCTGAAGAAGAGAATGTTCTAGCACATACCCCAGTGGTCCCAGCAATTTCCAGGAATGGGTTAAGGAACCAGAACTGGGAGTCTGCCCTACCTTCCTCTCTGGGAAGTAGACAAAGCAAAGGAGGAAAACTGTGTCCATCAAGGAACCCAAGAAGAAGAACTCAGTTTCCTTTGTTTCCAGCCAGTGATTTGGGGAGCAAAACTTCTGCCCACAATTGCTTTCTGAGGCCAGAAATTTCATTTAAGTGAACTTGGGCTAAGACAAGTGTATATGCCTACAAGTGGCAATGTTTATATTGAAACTCATTCAGACTCATTCAGAATAACTAAACTAAAATTTAATTATTCACTCATTCTTCACAGATCAGCAAAAATATTTTAAAAAATATAACTCACATTGCATCACCTCTCCAATTAAGCCTGCCAATGGCTTCTCATTGCATTTAAGGTAAAATTCAGTAACAAAACTCTGGACCCTGGACTACTTGACGTGAGAGAAATGTTCTTGCCTCTCCATTCAGCCTCATCTGCACCAATTCCTACTGCAGTGTGTTTCTGCTTCCTCAAAGCAAGAGCTATTTCCTACCCCACAGCCTTGGCACCCAGTGCTCCCCAAAGTGTTTGAATGGTGGTGTCCTCCTTCAGATTTCAGTTCACATGCTACTACTAAGAGAGACTTGTGTATCCCAGCTAAAGTAGTCTACCCTGCACTCCCTTACTCTTCATTGCATCATTTACATCCTAAAAGTTGTCACAATCTATGACCATCTTCTTTATTAAGTGTTGGGAACCGCCCTGCCTGGTTTCAGAAGCGGTAACTTCCCATGGCTAAAGCTGAGTGAGAGACCTTGGGACCATAAGCCACTAAGGGGACAAAGCTTATCTCCCTGGCAGGCCCACCACCTCTGCCCCTTTTACTTGACCCTGCTTGGCCCTGGGCAGATGACTGGTTAGCCAATGACAGGTAAGATTCCTCAAGGAAGGGATGACCTAAGACAGGCAGGGTCATGAAGGGGCCTCAGGGAAGGACCTGGGGGGCTATAGAAAAAGGGGGTTATGGACCCTCACCCCCCTTGGCTTTGACATAGCCTGAGTCCTCATTCTGTCTGCAAGAAGTCTCCTAATCTCTTGGCTGCCTTACTTCCCCTGCCTGACTTAAGCCTGAAACAATGACAGGGCGGTGCATCCCTCTGCTGGAAAGGGCAGATTCCCCAGACAAACAGGCCTAAGAAAGAATGCATAAAATCCTGTGAAACCTGCTTTGCTAAGAATGTCCTCAATTTTCTGATAAGGGTCCAAGCATAAAATGAGTTTGTTCCCCAAAGTTTTATAGCCCTTTAGCTAACTGACCCTGACTCAGAATGAGCCCTCATAGTTCTTTGAATGTTCTCTACTGTTTGATCCTTACTGCCTGACCAGGATGTATAAGCTTTACCTGTATTCTTGTGCAAATTGAACCCAATAAAGCCCATTGAGGAAAAGGCTCCTGGCCCTTCTCCTTTGAGAGATGAGCCACCTTTCCTCCCCAAGCAGATCATGTCTTGGTGGATTTATTCTCATCCTTGGTGGATGGGGAGCTCAGTGGGCAAAGCTTCCCCACAATTAAGTTACATATTTCTCCTCTCCTCCCCTCCTCCCATCATACACATTTGGAATTAATTTCCAGAAGAGCAAAGGCTTTATTATCTTACTCACTATTGTCTCCCATATGTATAATGTCCCTTCTACATAATACTCAGTAAACATCAGTTGAACAAAAGAATGAGCCTGTTATTAAGAGGTTTCAGAAAATACCAGCCTCTTACAGTTAGGTAGGAGCATAGAAAAAGGAGAGGAGTAGAAAGCTATAAAACTGAAATGCTAAAGGTAAACTTCATTTTATGCTTTGCTTAATTACTGAAACTATTTACCTCTACCACACCACGATGGAATAGGAGCTTTGTGTCTAGACATCTTTGCAGTTGCTGCTTTGCCAAAAACTCAGTTTTGTGGCTCTCTTTCTCGAAATGTAGCATGTCTGAATGAATTCTCAATAACAGCAAAACACGTGTGCATCACTTACCATGTGCCCAACACTCACATGAATGCTATATATGGATTAAATTATATATCTTCACAATAAGCTTATAAGGTATGGAGTATTGTTTTTCCATTTTATAGATGAGAGAACTGAGGTACAAAAGTTTCAACTATTACCCAAGGTCATATAGATTAGAAACAGCAGAGCTGAGATTTGAACTCAGGGAGTGTAGCTCCAGAATTCATGCTCTTTACCCCCATGATATACTAAAATTTTATTATTTGATGGGACTTATATTGAGGAACTCTGGGAAACATTTATGCACTACCCCCTGGGTACATAACATCTTTTTTTCTAATTCATTTATGTAGGTGTAATCAACTATTTGAGTTACCAAACCATGTTTTAAAAACCCATGGATTTGAAATTGTTTTCTCAAGAATAATAACTTTTAGATGTTCTTTAATTGGGAGAATTAGAACAGCATGGTTTTGATTGTGTGCTCTCTCATGATTCATGCTGACTGCCCACACCAAACAGTCCCGGCAAATTGCTCACAAAGAAAGCAGACTCAAATAGACATATAGAGGTTACTTCATTATAAATTAAATATTTCATTTTCCTGGAGCTATTTGTCATATTTTTGTCCCATCTTATTGATCTAAATATGGAAATCTGTTGAATGGAACTGTTGATAAATAGAGCAAAATGCTAACATCAAGAAATGCTTCTTATCCTAAGAGAAGATAAAATCACTACACAAGGAAAAAGAAAGCAAGGTTTGGACCAAAATGCTGAATGTAAGCAGAAAAAAACTGATTGGATAACCTAGAGTCCAGTCTTTCCTTTTCATCATTGCAAATGACTTAATGTAGCAACTGGTTCATTTTTTCTTAAAGAGCTACTCAGTAATTATTTATATTAGATATACTTGAAATTTAGCAATTCTTTCATAAGGGAAACCACAGTTTTTTTTTGTCACCCACCTGTAATTATCATTGTGGAAAACTCTGCTTATGGCATAGAGTCAGACTCTGCCACATATTTATTGTGTAACCTCAGACAAATTACTTAATGTTCGGGACCATAGACTCCGCAGGGGCAAGATGAGGATGACCATGGACACTTGAGAGTTTAGGTGTGAGGAGTAAGATAACGTTGATGCAAACACAGAGCACAGTGGTGGGCACATCTGAGACGGCAGCTCTAGGTATTCACAGTCCTCGTCTATGCATCGTAGAGAAGCACAGATACGGGCTCCATCATTGGTTATACAATGGCACTGGACCTCATTCTAACCAAGAACACCGCATTGCTGAGCTAGCCTCAAGAATTTTCCCAGAGCCCTGCTTTTGTAGAAAAGTGTAAAAATGCCCATTTCCCCGTGGGTTACAAAATAATAAGGTTTTTTCTCCTTTGTTATCCTTTCAGTTAGTTATTTCAGCATATCACAGCATTAAAATGCTTTCGTAGAAAAGGTCACTTTCTCTGATCAAAACATTTCTTTGCTTTTCTATCCCCAGAGGTACACGTAGAACAACAATCAATAAGAGGAGTTCGTAGAACAATCTGACTTACCTTTGAGGAAAAGCCATTAGGTCAACATATTTTGTCATGGTTTTATAACGAATAATTTCTCTCATAATGGCACTTCCTAATCACTGGGTGGAAATAGCCGCAGTTGCAATAACAGGGCTCCATCAGGATCTTTAAGATTTTTTCAGGACTTTGACCGTAGCATTTTCATGTTGGCATTTTTTGGATGTAATGAAAACAATTCCTGATGTTTCAGATTAAAGAGATGAAACATTTTTTCACCATGGTATCACCTGCAAAATAAGAATTGCTAACCCATATTTCTTTTTCCATATTTTTTTACTTCTTAATGTTTATATATTTTAACAATGCATATGAGGAAGGGAGATTCCTTCATTGAGGCTTATACAATTCCCCGTGGCTTTGAATAACACCCTTCTCCTGGGTCCTAAAAGTAATAAGTGGTAATTTATTACTGGGGGGTTGTTATTTTGACACCTCCTTACTCTGTGAGTCTGCACGCAAAGCTCTGTGAAATTCTTGGGAGGAGGAAGGACATGCTGCTGAGATTCCAAATGGGAGTGTGTTCGGTTGTGTTTGATGTGTTGCGCATGTATCAAGTCAATGTGACCCTTAAAAGTTCATTCATGAGCTATGACAGATGTGAAAAGGCCTGTAAATAATATTGCCAAATTTAAAGCAAGACTTGCAGCTAAACTCTGATCTAGCAGTGTGTCATATCCTAATCACATGTACTCACATGTCTCTCCATTGTCAGGTGCTTAGAAATTATCTACCAGGATGAAGTCTTTGTATATGTGGTTTGGTTTGAAGTCCACTGACCTTTTGTTTTAGGCAAGACTTTGAAAACGGAATTTTTATCATGTGATATTTCATACACACAAAAGATTATAAGTTAATCAAGCAGCATAGTAATAAAATAACCATTAGCATGGCTGCTACTCAACTGAAGACTGTGAAGGTAACTAATACTGTTATGAGTACGTAAGTACTCCTCCCGCACCTACTCTCACTCCTGGAGGTAAATCTGTCTTAGATTTTGTTTTTGCATGATTTTGAGCTTCATACCCCATTATGTTTTTAACATTGTTATGGCATAAAGATACCATGTATTCGGTTTCACTGCTTTGCAATAATCCACTGTGTGAAAACACTTCAATTTGTTTATCAGTTCTTCTCTTAGTGGACACGTGGAGCACTTTCGGTTTTTGTTATTACAAACAGTGCTGCTAGGATAGACACTTCCTGAACGGTTCTTTGGGTGCACACAGGCCACAACATTTCTGTGGCAGGTACCCAGGAATGGAACAGGGTGTATACCTGAGACATTGAGAGTCTGAATGACATAAAAGTAACACCTGATTATTTTGCAAGAGGTTGTACCAATATGCCCTTTCCAGCTGGAATCCCACTTTGCCACCTGGGATATGGGGGTGCTGAGGTAACCTGCTTTGTACTTCATTTGGAGCAACTTCACTTTTACACTTTACTCAGATCCTATGGCTAAAAGAAAATGTAAAACTTCTCTATCATGCTGCTTCCTGTAACAAGTGAGCAGAGAGAGGAAGGCTTTCAGAGAAAGGATATACCACTGGCCCTTAAATAATCCAGCACGTTATGGAAAGCCAGACCCCTCAGTATCTAGCTGCTTGAACACACCTCGAGCTCCTTCGCACGGCAGAGCGAAGCCCAGAGGCTGTGCAGAAGTCTTTGGGAAACAGGTGGGGGCCCAACAGGCTGGGGGTGGGCACCCCGTGACTCTTCTTTCTCTGGTTAAGTCTAGGTTGATAAAGCGGGACTAAAGTCACCCATCAAAATCATAATTGTTCTACCTCCTAGGTACCCTGATTAAATATCCAGAATCAAATTCTACATGTATCTAGGTATCTACATTTTTTAAATAAAATCTTCATTCCTTAAGCCCAGTTCTAAAACTGCATCTTCTCAAGCCACGAGGCTTGTGTTTAGCTCAGTCAAAACCTATTAGGACAGAGTTGATACTTTGATTGAAATTGAATTCATTTATGCCTATGTGAAACATGGCAAACGGCAACCCATAATAAATTTTTCTGTCCTTAACTGAATGAAAATAGGTTTTTATAATTGAATTTCTTTGATGTTTCTCACATTTGCGTCTGAGGAAAATGGGAAGATTTATTGCAAGCAAGGTATGAATTGCCCATCTGTAAAAATATTTTAATAAATATTAAAATATTTATTAAAATATTTATATGGAGAGATAAGAATATTTCTGTCAGCCTTCCTTTATGATGGCTCCAATCAATAAAAGATATAACCCTGTTCTTACGTTAAGACAGTAATGGTGGAAATCTAAAGAAATCTATAGAAATGGAGTGATCTTTTAGACCAAAAGGTCTGAGGCACTGGATTTGGTGGATTCCCATGAGGGGTGCCCTATAGATGTATAGGTTCCAGACTTCCTCACCCCTCTTGCAAACCTATCAGGAGGTTTTGTGTGAACTCGAGGACTAAGGTTTTCAGTTGTCACTCTAACCGTCATGACCGCTTAGCTGGAGTGTTTGCCATCTCTCATTGTTTCTCGTAACGCGTGTGTATGGTAGGCACCCGACACATATTTGTGAAAATAGTAACTGAAAGTACTCAGCTGACCCGCTCTTACCCTGCCAGTACCTTGATCTATGATGGAATGTTAAAGAAAAAGACAGTGATAAAAAAAATGCCAAATTTTATACACGGTCTGTTCTAGGGCTTCACAGATCAAATGTATATAAATCTGATAATAATGAACATCATGAAAAAATAATGGGAGGCATTATTTTAGTGCCTGTGAATGTTCTAGGTCTGGGTCAGGCACTTCATGTTTAATCTTTGTAACAGGATTACAATATGAATTTCATTATTTCCATTTCATAGGTGAGTAAACTGAGACTTGCGAGGAAAATGGCAGAGACAGTTGGGAAATTCAGGTCCAGGTCACTGTGCTGCATTGCCTCCCATGAAAAACATTTAAGCATTCTTTCCAATGTTTGGTTTATGATTAAATCTTAAAGGTAATTTTGAAATATTAAATGTATGATTTTGATTCAAAGCAAAGACTATCTCATGTATTTTCTATATTATGTAAAGCTTTTGAAAGTTAAGGCAGTTACCCTGAAATAAATGAACATTAAGAAATAAATATTGCCCTGGCTGGTGTAGCTCAGTGGATTGAGCGCGGGCTGGGAACCAGAGGGTCCCAGTTCGATTCCCTGTCAGGGCACATGCCTGGGTTGCGGGCCAGGTCCCCAATGAGGACCATGTGAGAGGCAACCATACATTGCTGTTTCTCTCCCTCTCTGTCTCCCTCCCTTCCCTCTCTCTAAAAATAAATAAATAAAATCTTAAAAAAATAAATAAAAAAAAAAGAAATAAATATTATGTTGCAGTTATTGCCAGTAAACTCAGAAATACTCAGAAATACACAGAAAAAACTCAGAATACTCAGGGGGAAAATATTACACAATGGGGTGTGCCAGTGAAACCTACCATGTCTGTGTAAGCCATCTCTGAAATGTGTTTAAATTATTTTGTCCATATCTATGCTGGCATGAAATTCTGCTGTCTGGCTGACCACTCACAGACGAAGACTTTGTCCCCTGCAGGGACTTAGTGACCCGGGAAGCAGGCTCTCTGGTGTAAGAACTCAATGCCCACCTACCTACTCCATAAAGTGTTCCTTCATTGGAAACAACACAAAAGAACCCAAGCCCACAATTCTCCTTTATTTTACCCACCTTGAGCATTCCTGTATTCTTTTCTCTTTTAAAAACATAGTTAACCCCTTATTGATTTAACCAACGTCCTGTACATTTTCAAGGTGGGTTTGGTATTTGCATCTTCCTGAGAAAAGGCTGATTATTATTGGAATGTAAGCAGCTGTAGGTACGGCCGCTCTTCAGCTCTGACCAGGGCAGATTGTCAGACAGAAGTGCTCAACATTGTAATTGCTTTATGAGGTTTCCCAGACACCATACCCTGTAGGACCCCATGTCCCCAAATCCTAGACATTAGTAACCCCCTCCCCTCCCTATGCGTTCCTTGCCTCCTATCTGGGACCAGTAAATGACAAAGTAAAGGACAGATACTGGGTAAGTCTACACCACAGCAAAATTTAGCTTGCTATCTTGAAAATAGTCATACTATTTTGGGATTTTACAGTAAACAAAATCCAGACAGCGGACCAGAGGGGCCATTTACCAGTTATAAAATTGCCTGTGCGAGATAAGGCCGCTCATAAATGATTCAGCGAAGTACACAGGATAAATCTTATTTCTCATCCACACGAACCCAAGGAAGATTCTGTGATGTTCTCAGCCCCTGATAATGTAAGAGAGGAACACATGTCACATTAAGAACCTGACATGGCATTAGAGTGCTATAAAATGTTCAATTAAACACGGCAACCGCAGGACAAATGGTACCCAGGACACAGTTCTTTGTTTGCCTTTAAGAACTTTAATGTGTCTTATTTATTGAGGGCAAAGAACATAAGGATAGTAAAGTGACAGACTCTCACCCACCTGAAAATATTTGTGTTAGTGTCAAGAAAAATAATAAATGGGGCTGCCTCAGGATCTTAGCCTTTTCAAAAGATGGACAGAGTTGCGTTTGGTGGATTGTACCTTATGGAATTAGAGCCGACTTAAAGAAAACTGTTCCAGCATCTGTCTTCTTTCAAGCAGATTGTCAAGAGGAAAAAAGACTAGGGGGTGGGAGTGAGGGATAACGGGAAAAGGATGGGAGAGGAACGAAGGTGGTGGGTGGGGGAGGAGAGAGAAGCAAGCAGGGACGGCTTGCAGGTTTTAACCCCTCAAGATAAGCTGTCGCTTAGAACCTTGACGGCTCCAGAACTTGACACTTGCGGGTGCTCTCTGGGGGACCTTTCTCACTGCTCTGCACGCAGATCACAGCCACTGAGCTGTGACGCCCTGGCGCTTGCCTGACCTGATATAATGGGCAGCTATTTACTGCAAACAAGGTAGATGGAAGAACATAGGCTTAAATGATGCTCTGGTGTAAGCAGGAATCCACTGGGATTGGTTGCAGACCAGTCAATCTTCTGGGTTTTTTTCTCCCCCTCCCCCGCTGCTTCTAGGTTGGGACTATTTATTTCTTTCCCTCAGGACCAAACCACAAATGCCTGACTCTGAGCGATGCTCCTCTTCCATCCACCCTCTTCTGCCTCCCACTCGGGATCAATAGAGTGGGTTAAAGAAGCAGTTGCATGACAATAAATAAAAAAGAAAACTAAGTTTGGTTACTACCACTTCCAAACTGAGGGTTTCTGGGCTCGTTTTTTATCTATTCCTAAGGAAAAAAAAAAAAAGGAACAGCCCCAGGAGGCATCTTGGTTAGGCTGTCAGATCGCTTCAATGAGAAACCCAATCAGACTTGATTTGTGAAGAGTGTCAAAAGCTGTAGTGAATCATGGAAACATCGTGGGCTATTACGTGAGGCCTTTGCTCTGTAGGCTGAAGGCTCCTCATGCCTGTTTCTGAAACTTGTGGGCGTTTCTTTTTTTCCTGCATCTAAGAACACACATCCACACTCCACATTTTCTAACCACAGGGAACTAATGGAATTGGGAAGCCTTGGGTAGTGAATGTGAGCGAACACACAAGCAGGGGGCTCGGCAGTGTTTGCCTCTGTCTCCCAGACCGAAGCCCATCACAGTAGAGGAAACTATCTAAAAAGTCTTCCATGGCATCTTGCTTTTCAAAGAGCCAAAGGATTTTATTTCTGCTATTGATTTTATTTCCTGTTAAGTGAGGTGAGACAGGCAGGTATACAAGAGGCTCAGCATCGTTGGATTTATTTGCTTGGTGAGGTCATGGTGTCGGCGGCACAAAGGCGTCCACATTTTCCAGCTTCCAAATTGCTCTCTTTCTCCTATGGACGCGAACGAGAGAAAGTAAATTCTCTCCTCACATCTTACAAAGATTTAAACGGCACAAGTAGCTTTAAAAGCCCTTACTTTGGTCTCAACCCCCAGACACTCAGCACGTATCCTTCTGTGAATTTCCTTATATAACATAAAAAGCTCAAACCCAGAGGCTCCTCTCCTTGGATCTCTGCCAGGAGTGGAAGCCAGGTTCCTATAGAAAACCGATACTGGTTTTATTTTTTTTGTAAGTCAAGCCTACATTAGTTACAGAAGGGAGAGACATTTTATAATTTTGTTATCAGATTGTAATAGCTCTGTTGAACATTCACACTGTGTCAAGCACAAGACCATACCTGGTTTTCAAACAATTTCATAAACCAAGAAAAGTCATCTTGTGTCTCTGCCAACTCTCCTTACTCATTCTTTTAGACACTTGTGCAAAAGTTTCCTGTCACTTAATAATTATTTATGATAAAATGGAAGAGGAGGGGAACAGACACTTGAAATCCACAGATAACCTCTATCCCTCAATTCAGCCAATCCTTTCGAACTCCTCTTTCCACAGAATTATTTACTGGCAGTGAAATTACTCCGCCTCAATGTAATGTACTGTTCCTTCTCCCTTGGGCATCAATGCAGTCCAGGGTCTGGGGATCGAACCAGTTTTCTTTTCTTCCTTTTTTGCTTTTCGATATTTCTCCGGGTCTGATTTCTCCCTGTGACCTTCAGCTGAGCTCCTGGAAGGCAGATCGTGGGTCTGAGCACAATAGTCAGTTCTGTTTCTTTTTTCAGCTGCCAAGAGTGATCTCATGTTCTGGGCTACTTTCATGTTTTCAAATACATTATTTCCAAGACTCTTATTCTTATATCTGCTCTGAGAAATCCCACTCTTGGCCGTGTGAGGGTTCTGTCAGTGGATGGTCACAGTGCATTTTCACAGCAACACTTTCACTCTACAGAAACGCAGTAAAGAAGGCCGTGTTCGGGACCCTTTCCAGGAAAGGAAAATGGGGGTTCTGTTATCCCCACCTACAACTAAAACTTGTTAAACAGTTATGTTTTAATTTAGAATGGTAACTCTGTAAAGAACACTGCATAGAAAAGTACAGTTTGGGGTCATTTTCTTCTCTTCCGGCAAAGAAGATCATCATTCCTCAATGAGAACAGGATATGGGACTTACCAACAGCTTGTAAATGAAGCATGATGCCCAGGTGGATGTGGTATTCTGCCTTCGTACTATCGTCTCAATGTGTGCATGATTTGTTCCGTAGACTATGCACACGGAAATAGGAAATGAACAAGGTTTGCAGGGAGGATTTTGGGTTTACAATGCTCTCTGGACACGCAGTGATGTGCCGCACATGTTATCAGCTACTCCACGCTCAGCACCTTGCATTCTTTCATAAATATAGTTGATATTTTTTTCAATTTGGTATAAAGCAGTTTTCCTCAACCTGAGTGGTGTTGCCACTTTAAGCCAGGCGATTCTTTGTTGTGGAGGGTTGTTCTGTGCATTGGAGAGTGTTTAGAAGCGTATCTGGCTTCTACTCACTGGAGGCCACTCCCAACTCCTTTCAAAAATATCTCCAGACATTGCCAAATATCCCCCACCTGGGAAACACGGAGGTAAAGTAATATATGACATACTCTTAAAATAGCATAAAATTCCTCTTCCCAAGGAGCATAAAATGGAGTAAAAAACAGCCTCTTCAACAAATGGTGTTGGGAGATCTGGACAGCTATACGCAAAAAAAAAGAAACTTGATCATCAACTGACACCATACACAAAAATAAATTCAAGGTGGATAAAAGACTTAAATATAAGTTGTGACACCATAAAAGTCCTAGAGGAAAACATCAGTAGGAAAATCTCAGACATTCCAGGTAGCAACATCTTCACTGTTATGTCCCCTAAAGCAAGGGACATAAAGGAAAGAATAAATAAATGGGACCTCATCAGATTAAAAAACTTTTGCATGGATGGAGAAAACAGCATTAAAATGAAAAGAAAACCAACTATATAGGAAAACATATTTTCCAATGATACCTCGGAGAAGGGTTTGATCTCCAAAATATATAAAGAACTCACACAACTCCACTCCAGGAAGACAAATAACCCAATTTAAAAAAATGGGCAAAAGACTTGAACAGACACTTCTCCAAGGAGGACATACAGAGGGCCCAGAGACATATGAAAAGATGTCCAGCATCACTAGCCATCAGAGATGCAAATTAAAACCACAATGAGATACCACCTCACACCGGTCAGAATGGCCCATCGTAAACAAATCAACAAACAAGCGTTGGAGAGGATGCGGAGAAAAGGGAACTCTAGTGCACTGTTGGTGGGAATGCAGACTGGTGCGGCCACTGTGGAAAATAGTATGGAATTTCCTCAGAAAACTAAAAATGGAACTGCCTTTTTGCCTAGGAATTCCACTGCTGGGCTTATACCCTAGGAGCCCTGAAACACCAATTCAAAAGAACCTATGCACCGCAATGTTCATAGCAGCACAATTTACAATAGCCAAGTGCTGGAAGCAACCTAAGTGCCCATCAGTAAATGAGTGGATCAAAAAACTTTGGTACATATACACAATGGAATTCTACACAGCAGAGAGAAAGAAGGAGCTCCTACCCTTTGCAAGAGCATGGATGGAACTGGAGAGCATTATGCTAAGTGAAATATGCCAGGCGGTGAGGGACAAATACCATTATGATCTCACCTTTAACTGGAACATAATCAACAAATGAAAAAAGCAAACAAAATGTAACAGAGTCATTGAAATTAAGAACAATCTAACAATAGCCAGAGGGGAGAGGGGAGGGGACTGTGGGGAGAAAGGTTTTCAGGAACTACTATAAAGGACAGAGGGACAAAACCAAGGGGGAGGGTGGAAGCAAGGGAGGGAGGTGGGTTTGGCTGGGGTGGGGGGAAAACAAAGACAATTGTAATTGAACAACAATAAAGTAATTTAAAAAAATTCCTTGTTCCCAGAAGATTGACATTCTGAGTTACTTTTACAAAGAAGTTCTGTAGCACTGTATCAGCCAAGGAGGTGTGCCACTTAGACCTCCCTTCCAGACAGAACCTGCCGGGCAGGTCTCCAGCGGCCACAGCAGTCGGGGTGAGGCCCTGCTTTGCTGGGACTGCTCTCCGCTAATGACTCAGCACACCAGGCGTACTGGAGTTGGACCACTTCTGCCCAACATGGAACTCCTCAAATGAACCCCTCCATTGCCAACATGGAACGAGCAATGTTTACCCAGGCTCTCTCCCCATGGCCTGGCTGAATCTTCCTCAGAGCTGCTCTGCCGTCTGACTCTGTTTCTACCTAACCCTCCCTCCTTCTCCCGCTCCTTGCCCAGGTGTAGGACCTGCATCATGATAGGGATCTTGGAAGTCTTCACCTGCTTTTTCTCCCCTGTATATTTCACGTGTATTTTCTCTAATAAATTTCTTGCATTTCTGATTTGGTCTTGGATCTACTTCCTGGGTTACCTGACCTGACACAGCCACCATTACAGGCATGCAATCCTGGGTTTCTTGCTGTTCCCCAAACATTCTCAAATTGTACCTACACTAGATCCTTTGCAAAAGTGGTATTTTTCTTTGTGAAATATACTCTTCATGGCTCTTTGCATAGGTGGTTTCGTCCTCGGGTCTTATAATAAGTGTGACGTCCTGAGTGAAGCCTTTCCTGACACAACCTAAAACCACCTCTAGGCAGTATTTATCACATTATCCACTTTCACTGTCTTCATAGCATTTTTGTTGATTTTTTGATGTGTATCTGTCTCTCTCCTTTGGAAAGCATTCTTTACAAGAGAGAAGCATGCGTGTCTTGTTCCGTGTTGCACTTCTGGTGTCTACAACAGTGCCTGGAAACAGGAGAGGAAACCGAACTCCAGAGCTCTGGCTTCTCCCCTCTTCCTCTACAAAATTGGTCAGGAAATAACTACTTTGAACTCGTTTGTCCTCCCTGGTCTAGAGGATATTTCCTATCTCTGTAGTTACCAAATATTTATATGTGGTTATAAATGAGTTATATACTTATTTAGAGTTCAAACTGTTTTACAGCACTGGACAAAATGGATATATAAAACAATTTCTGCCAGAACATATATGAGAATGAAAAAGTTCTGTAGCAAAATCCCCAACAAAACAGTAAGTTGGCAATTTTAGCCATGGTGCTGGAAGGAGGGAAAGAGGAGAGGGGTTATTTGAAGGACAAAGCACATATCAAGTAAGGAACTGATACCTGATGGTAGAGAGACTTGGGGCAGCTCCCAGGCCAGAAATGTTTATTTTCTGGTTAAAAAGCTATGAGGAAACCAGGAAAGTGGAGGCCTTGTTTTTGGCATGTGAAGAGGCCTGGGGCAGGCATATCTGCAGAACCCTGAGAGGAATCACTTTTCTTATTTTCTTCTCTCTGTCTCTCTCTCTCTCTCTCTCTTTTTTTTTTTTTTGGCATTAGCATGGATTTTTATAGCAGTAGTGAGGAGTCATAAGTAATTTAATGAAGACATCATAAAAAGAGCCAAAACTTTGATTAATTACAGAGAGTTGTACAATTCTTAGTTGTTATAAGAAAGTGATCATTTTGATGGGGCTCAATACAAATCAGCATTTCATGGATTGGCCTGAATCAAAGAGGATGGCAGATGATCTGGATAAAAGTTTGAGGCAGAAGGGGGCTCACAGCATTTCCCATAGCCATACATAAGGGAAGTTTGGCATTGACATAGCTGCCTTGTTGTTATATCTATTTATTATTTGTGTTCATTTTGTGCATGTATGTGCATATACATGGATGGCCAGTACAATGAAGTAGAAGTGACAGTGTCTAAGCCACGCCAGATCCTTGCTCTGGTAGGACCCCTGCCTTCACCAGGTTGAGAGCCCTCGCGAGTCAGAGCGCAGCCAGCCAGTTGTCCCCAGGTCACAGTAATATGCAAGCATCAGGCCAAGATCACTAGATTCATTGACCTAACCCACAGCTGACTGTTAGGAGACCATCCAAGCCTGGCCCAGATCAGCAGAACCATACTCCCGAGCTGCATGCAGACCTGTGAACAATGTAAATGATTGCTGCTAAGATACTAAATTCCAGTGTAGTTTGTTAGCAGCAGTAGATAACTAATCACTATCCATGTACTCTCTGTTATGCTTCCCGTCTTGTTGGGTAGGTCAAATAAACACACCAAACAATAATTCTGACTAGAAAGGAGAAAGTAGTTAGAGTGTGCTGAGGTAGTAAAAGGATAGACAAAGGAGAATAGGATTTGGGGTAGGACCTTAATGTCCATGCAGCAGGAGATGCTAACTAAGCAGGAGATGGGTGGACATAAGCCATTCCCAGCAGAGGAAAAACACATGTAAAAATGTGGAGATGGGAATCAGAGCATAGTGTGGGTAGTGGACAGGGACAACATAGACTTCCCCAGAATGAGCGGCTTCAGGAGAATATCCTGGTGGCCTGTGACATAGGGGTGTGTGTGTGTGTGCAGGGGAGCAACTGAACCTTGACCAATCATACCTGAAACCATGTGTTTTTTGCCAAAGGTGTATTGTCAATCTAATCTCTGTTGGTGGTTTTCTGATCATTTATTGTTTGTCTCAAATGTCTTATGAAGTGGACATGAGAACTGTCAGCTCTGTACTTTCAGGTTGGAGGCTGTGTGAGGGCGCAGGCCCAGGACAGCACTCTCCCAAGGTAGAGATGGTTCTTTGGGCCAGGAGCATCTTCCTGGTGGGAATTCTGTTTATGTCCAGTATTTTTCAGAACCTCATTGTAAGTCATAGATGACTTTCATGCCTTTACATTGTGTTTTCCTGTAGGAATTCAGAGGTAAAAGAGGGCAAAGGGCCACTAGTGCTAGCAAGCAGCTTCTCCATAAAGTACTGAGACTGTCTAATGCATCTGCTTTCCTGTCTCTGCCATTGCCACGGCCAAGGTGCCAGCACCTGGTGGTGGCCAAGGCCTGTTCCTCTGCCTAGAGATTCTCTCTGATAGCATCTTGGTAGCAAAGATTCCAGGAAAAAAATCTACCTCTTTGTATATATATTTTAAAAGAGTGTTTTGTTGGCTACATGGTGTTAAGAATACAAACCAAGAAAGTTCCATGTTACTGCAGTATAATCCCATCATTCTGGCAAATTTTCTCATTATCAAATAATCTGAAACTTTTTTCCAAATTAAAGTTAATGCAGAGAGTTAATATTGTCCAATAATAAGGGTTCATTTTCCTCTGGATGTCAATGGGGAGAGTTGACACATTGCTCTCTAGGGTTCTTCTACACACAGATAGCCTGATCTTCTCCTTTCGCCCTTTTTTCTTGCTCTCTTGCAACAGCAGGTGTTTTTAAGAGTCTGTGTAAAAGGCAGCCTCCAGACTTTTGCCATCATTTTGATAACCTATTTCTACTAGTCTGAGATCTCAAAAACAAAAGTAGCAAAAGGTTAATAAGGAGGAAAGTTTGGTGGAGGAGCACAGTATACCTACAGGGTGGCTGGATTTTAAAGCAGTTTGCCCCAGTTTGGTCTAGCCTCATCTGTCTGCTACTCCCGGTGTGCTAGCTACTCTGGCTTACACAAGTTCCTCTTGACGTGTGCATGTGACTGAAATGTTCTCTTTCCTACCTGCCTTTCCCTTCCTTTATGTGTAAGTAACTCAGTTTTTTTATGTCTCATCTCAGCCATTATTTCCTTAGTGAAGCCTTTCCTGAACCCTGAATTATAAACTCTCATAGTACTACTTACTTCTCATTCAAAGCACTTAACATGTTTGAAATTTATTTGGTTTTATCATCTGATTAATGCCTCTCTCTTGTATTAGACTAAATGATTCAGGAGGTCAGAGATGCTATTTTTTTTCTCATCTCCAGTGCCTGGAACACAGCAGGTGCTCAATAAATATGTGTTGAATGGATGAATCAATGGATATGTGAATAAATGAGTCAAAGGTTTTGTCTGAGAAAGAGAATGAGATGCCCACTGTGACTATACCTTCTAGAGGTTTCTACTGTATTCTTGTCATGATTATCTACTGATGCCCGAAAAATAGTAAGAATAACTGGATTTGTTCTAGATAACTGGGTTTCACTTTTTGCTCAGGATGTATTTTTGGAAACTCTTCTGTGATGCAATTTATAAAATGCTTTCTTGAAATGCTGTGGAACAAAAGTGAAGTCTTGGCTTCTACCTTCCACTTCATTTAGCTACTGATCTTCTTTCGAAAATTTGAATGATGGACATTTTCTGTTAATCCACATCCCAGCCTTCACTCTAAATTTCTTATTGAATGATGCTATTCAAAATTTAAATGCCAAACAATAGAAATTATGGAAAGCACTTGATGAATAAACTAATATAATTAAATGTCTTAATTAAAGGAGTGTTCCTAGTATGATCGAAAGCGGACTTGCACTGTGAATTTAGGATAAATTCAAGCAAGTCAAGCTGATTTACATACCAGAGATGGTCCAAGGGAAGGCTCAGCGTGATATTACACAATTCCAGTTACCTCAAGTGAACTTTGTGTTCTTGCAGCTCTCCAGTAGGTTTCTGCAGACAGAAACAGAGAACCCTTTCCTCTGCATCCTCCCCTGTTAGGTATTTAAGGTTTTCTTTGAATAGCTCTACTCATGAGCAGTCCAAGTCATTTCAGCTCTGGCACTGTCTTGCTAAGCCATGTGGCTTGCTCTAACGCACCATTGCCACTGTCACTTACTGTGAGAAATGAGCATCCTGAAGCCTATAGCTCCCTTAGCCTGAATAATTTGGCGGTACTAGTCCCGGGGTGCCCCTATTCTGGGAGAGTTTCCTCAGTCTTCCGTCCTGGCACTTAAGCATTGGGACTTTAAGAAAGCTCTTAGAATCATTTGCTGCTCTGAGCAAATAGTTAAAAAACTGGGGCAGAACCTCCTCAAAGACCACAGGTCTAGGGGACTAGATGTTAAGTTCAAAGTTGGGAGCTAGTCTTTGATTACACATCCATCTCCAATGAGGCCTTGACACCCTAAACAGCCAACCCAATGCTCTTCCCGTTGGGTGCATATTGCAGCTAAGTTGCTGCCTTATTTCTTCTTTTGTTCCATTTGGCTGCTCTTTGCTTCTTACACAAGCAAGTGCTTATGCTAATCGCAAGATATAACCCAACCTTAAAAAGGGTGTAGTGATCAGTATCCATCATCTTTCCAAGCGCCTTGTCACTACATCAATTAATACAATTGAGCAAAAAATGTCACAGGCTCGGTGGAAAAACCTTTTCACAGCCTTTCAGGGGGAAGTTTACTTCCAGCATTTTTCCCTTGCATTAGCTCCTGTCATCTACAAAACAACAGAACCCAGTGGTGTCAATTATATTTGATTGACTGAGTAAAGCACACACACAAATAAGCGAAAACAATGGACACAAAAATCTATATATGACTCCCCCTGTCAGAGAGAGTGCTTGTCTTCTCCATTTTCATGCGGCACGGTGTCCTGCTGCTCCTGGCTTAAATGTTTCCTTCAACCCCCAAACTATCACCAATTAAGTTAGCAGGGTCTTCAAAGGTGTCAAACGACTCCCTAGGCAATTGGCTCTAACTGCTGTTCAATAAATGAGGTCTAATTTATCAGTTTAACTTCACTTCTAAAAACCTAATGCTTCACAGTGCCGGGCACCACTTACCTAGCGCATGAGGCTCTGCCATAGCCGGCAGTGTGGGCGGAAGTTATGGCGTGTTTCTAACAGTCGCACGTTTTGTTGGGTGCACATTTTTTCCCCTCTCAATGTGCCCTTCCCAACTTTGTACTTTTTTGCACTTATCACTTTGCACACATGCACATGCAAAATCCCCAACATAAAACCCAAGTCTGGACTATCTTTGGTGCCGACAGTTTTAATAACCAGCTAAAAGAAGCAGAACCCTTCTCTCTTTTTTTAATGTTCTGCCTTTGTGTTGTCACTACGTAGAGACTCACATTTTTAAAAACTCCAGGAGGCTAACTTTGGCAGCAGAACAGGAAATGAACATATAGGCTCTTGTTCCTAAATAAATTAAACAGGTACGGATTTGGCAAAAGGACTACTTAAGTAGAAAGTCTTACAAATAAATGGGCCAGAAATTTTAATTAACAACTCATGAGTGAAAATTGTTCAAATCTATCAATGAGACAAAGAAAAGCTATAATTTAAAGCTGAAACATACTAACCACATTAGAATGTCTCAAAATTAAAATTAATATCTAAACAATGAGCAAGATAGATAGAAGTATTTCTTGATGTATACATGAATGTGGGCTTATTTGCAGAGTTAGGCTGGACTGTATAAAATCTGAGCTGGGGTGCATGGGCATTCCCATGTGCTATATTAAGGAGGTGTAACTGAGGATAGGGTGACTATGGGGATGTTTCCATTTTAATGGGAAGGTCCCTAAATTTGCAGCTCTATCTCAGGCAAGAAGTAATTGAAATTTGGATAAAACTCACATTTGTAAGTAAATTTCCATCATTCTGACATCTCAACATTTTCCCATGATCATAAAAGACTTCTTAAAGCCCTGGCTGGTGTAGTTCAGTGGATTGAGCGCGGGCTGGGAATCAAAGGGTCGCTGGTTCGATTCCCAGTCAGGGCACATGCCTGGGGTGCAGGCCAGGTCCCCAGTGAGGGCCATGTGAGAGGCAACCATACATTGCTGTTTCTCTCCCCCTCTTTCTCCCTCCCTTCCCCTCTCTCTAAAAATAAATAAAATCTTAAAAAAAAAACTCTTAAAAAAATAAAAGATTTCTTAAAGACACCACACATGACGCACTGGGGGCAATATTTCATTATTAGTATGCTTTCTCTGTTGCCTTTTTGAGCATATTAAATTTGCCCTAATCTACCTGAGGAATCCACCTGCCCTGAGGAAAATTAAGATTTGGTTACAGAAAGAAAGCCAGTAGAAATGTCAGCTCCTGACATGCACAGTAGAATTTTGAAGCAGGAAGAATAACCATATAAACCAGACTTGGGATGGTATTTTAGATTCCTTTGTTTTCCCCTGTAGCCCATCCAAAACCAGGAGGACCCAGCTCATGGGTTCTCTGGGTGGTGGTTTAGAAAAGATTTGTATCTCTGTGGTTATAGACATAGAAGACAAGGAACAGTCTCTCTCTCTCTCTTTCTCTCTCTCTCAAAGATTGTGAGAAAGAGAAAATTTGAACAGAGAAGAAGCTGAGCTTCCCTCCCCAGTCTTTGGCCAGGAGAGGGGGAGATGTCTGAGATGAGAGAGTGTAACAGGGAGGGCGGAGCGAGTGCAAACACACAAGTTAAACTAGCCAGGGCAGCATGGTCAGCGGAGAAATTTAGCTGCCTTGGTCTTGACATTTAGTTTTCTCAAGCTGTCCTCACTTCCCAGCTTCAGCCCCACACCTACCATGCAGACGTCTCTGGTCGCTCCAAACTGTAAAAATCCCTAGTCCTTCCTACCATTTCCAACTTCCTCTCGCTGAAACGGTCAACATCATATAGTGTGGGGCTTGGTTACTTTTCTTTATCTATGTAGCCCTGAATCTCAATTAGCTTGTTAACTTATAGATATCAGGGGTTATTATTTTTTAAACATAATTCTACAGTTTAATGAATTATCATGAAGTAAGCATTCCATGTAACCACATACAGGTCACTTCTAGCATTGCCTTCTTCCCAGAACCTTCCCCGTTTCCCTCTGCAGTCACACCCTCCTCCCTCCCCCAGAAAATAACCACTACCTTACTTTTATTATAATTACCAACTTGCATATTAAATGAACAACACAAACCAGACATGAACCCATTCTCCAGGCATCCATTGCCCTACCACCATGATACCAAAAATACCCTGCTCTTCATCCACTTTTCCTTTTCTTGGTAAGTATCATTGTTCAAGTCATTTCTGGGGTCTTCCCTTAATCCCCACATCTGATCCTTCACCTCTCCTGGTGTCACATCCTGAGAGCCCAGCCAATCAGCCCACATAGTGTATTTCCATGGGTAACTACCTGGCTCATGCCACCATCATTGCTTTCCCAGAAAATTGCAGAAGCTTTCTGACAGGTCTCCCATGTTCTGCCTGCCTGTCATCTGTTTGCAGTCACGTGCCAGTAAACTTTTAATGGGGGAAGAACACCCTTGAATTAGCATTTGCCAATTACCCAAGATTCTCTCTTTCTTACAAGATGTTGTTGATATTGTAGGCAATTCCAAGGCTCCTGGGAGGGGCAAGAAGATAAAACCCATGCTACAGGTTGGGGAAACATGATTGACAAAATTTGCCTTAATTTATATGGCAAATTGAGAATTAGAAAGCATCAGAAAATGCTAAGAATCCTCAGTAAAATGGACTCATGCTGGTTCTAGACTTGCTCAGGATCCTAGAAATTTTTTTTTTAATGTTGGAAGTAGGAGTCAATAGAAAAGATAACTTTCTACAGGTTCTTTCTGTGTTTGGCCAGTAGGGTGTACCATTAGTGGAGTTTTTAAAAAATATAGATTCTCCTAGACCAAGAATCAGAATGTGTAACGGTGAATTTTCATATTTATTTACCTCCACACATAACTTCAATTACCAGCCAGGTGGCATCAGCTAAGCCCCACCTGAGAGGAGGAAGCTGGAGCTGATCCTTGGTCAGGATGCCGGGAAACAAGGATGGGCGTGAGAGAGTGGAGAGGAGCTTGGTGTCGCAGTGTTCACACTGTGATTTTACTTTATGCACACTACCACTTAATGCCTGCAAAATAAGTATGATAGCACTTGGATTTTATGGGGTTTTAAGAATCGGTATCGCCTGTTTTAGTTTCTTTTAGCTCTTGGTTGATGTGTGTGCATGCTGTAGCATCACCTATGACCAAAAGACACTGGAAGCTTCTGATTTATAGCTTAAGTGAACACTATGAAAACTTGGAACTTACCTCACGAGAACTCTTGAAGGAAGAAACAACAGACCAAAAGCTGTCCAAAGCCAAAGCAGGATGTCTTGTGCATGTTGCCTGCTCCTTACTCCCATTTAGTCCACAGACTGATTTCCTGGGTCATAATTGAGGCCTAATTGAATTTTTAAAAAAACCCATTAGTCTGTGGGAGCAGGTTATATGAATTGAGGCTAAGTCAGGATCCAGGAGGCATTTTCTCAGGACTTCTCCTTATGAAGCTATTACTCAATTTTTCACATTAGAAGACATCCCCGAGACAGAACCAGCGGAGACAGGATAAGAAGAAGAAAAATGACACTGCGGTTCTCGAAGAAAACAAAACCCAATTCCAAATGCTGCCCATCAGCTCGAGCCATTCATCTTCTCTCTCCTTTCGTGTCATCGGATTTTATTTCAATCGAAAATCTACCAGGCAGGGACATACCTTTTGAGTGATCTGATAGCACCATAGGTGCAATTGCTGTTTAGTGAGTCTGAGCTTTGAGACTCTTAATAAAACGGAAGGAAAAGAGATATCCGAGAGGGACTAGTGAATTAGAAAAAACGTCACCAGAAGCTTATTGAAGCAAATAGAAATAGTAGTAAGTGGAAATAGAAGTAAACAGAAGTTGAATTATGAGAAGATCAAGATATTTATATTTTTAGCCAATGCTGTGATGTGTTTCGGATATCATATTTTAGTTCTTCAGTCAGAATTCAATTGGGAACTATTTAAAACACACAGGATATGTAAAGTCCACATTTATCAACCAGATAAATTGAAGGAAATCTCTACTCTGGTTTTTCATCTTTAAAATGAGACCTGTAAGGGTAGTTTTAAGAATTAAATGAGGTATATATAGCATTTGGTGTGATGCCTAACTCAGAATAGGTACTTGGTAATTGTCAGCTATTAGCAAAGCTACTTAAGGGGATTGCTTCAATGCACAAAAATGATTAGCAAATGATTGATTTAAATTGTGAAACTTTTTTGTATCATATAGTTGTACAAAAATCAGATATATTCTTAAATGTTTAGGATCTAAGGAACTAAGTTGTAAACTTGTAGACAATTGTTCATTAACTCATATTTTGAGCACATGCTGTTTCGTGCAGTTCCTACTCAAAATAAATTGTAGGCACCTAACACTGTATAATGCCCTCTGAGTGAGATAGGTTAGTAAATGAAGACTAAGTCTACAGTAAGATAAATGCAAGGAAAGAGGCATGTGTAAGAGGATATAGGAACATAAAGAAGGGGCACCTTAGGCAAATATTTCTTAAAGAAGAGAAAACTTAAACCAAGTCAAGTCTTGATAGGAAGAGGAGTTCTGGCCAAGATGGAGGTGTAGGTAGAAACCCTTTGATTCTTCCCACAATCAAAAAGAAGATAGCAACCAATCTAAAATAAATAAACAACCAGAAGTGCCAGAGAATCAAACTGCATGGAACTCTGACAAACAAGGAGTTAAAGAAACATTCACCAGACTGATAGGAGAGACTGAGTCGGGCAACCGGGCAAGTGGAGAGGACTTGAGGCAAGGTGGAAGACCAAGGGGCAAGGTGCCTGACCATGTCAGTGAGGCAGGGCTGGCTGAATGGGAAACTACAGACTCAAGCAGCTCTAATCTACCGCAGGGGTTGCCATGGGGGAAGGAACTCCCAGTTTTGCACGACAGAGTTCATTGGAAAGTGGGGCAAGAGCCGAGCAAGCCAGCTGTATTGTTCTCTCTCTGACCCCTCCCCCACAGACAGCACCACAACACAACGATGTGGGTTACCCCGCCCTGGTAAATACCTAAGGCCCCACCCCCTTACAACATAACAGGTGCGCTGAGACTGAGGAATATGGCCCAAATGAAACAGTACATCAAAACACAAAAGGAGCTAAGCAACAAGGAGATCTCCAACTGATCTGATGCAGAGTTTAAAACACTGATAATCAAGATGCTCACAGAAATGACTCAGCTTGGTTGCAAAATAAAAGAACAAATGAAGGCTACCCAAAGTGAAATGAAGCAAAATATACAGGGAACCAACAGTGAAGGGAAGGAAATTGGGACTCAAATCAATGATCTGGAACAAAAGGAAAAAATAAACATCCAACTAGAACAGAATGAAGAAACAAGAATTCAAAAAATGAGGAGAGGCTTAGGAACCTCTGGAACAACTATAAACATTCCAATATCTGAATCATAGGGGTGCCAGAAGGAGAACAAGAACAAGTAGTTGAAACCTTATTTGAACAAATAATGAAGGAAAACTTCCCTAATCTGGCAAAGGAAATAGACTTCTAGGAAGTCCAGGAAGCTCAGAGAGTCCCAAAGAAATTGGACCCAAAGAAAACACACCAAGGCACATCATCATTAAGTTACCCAAGATTAACGATAAAGAGATAATTTTAAAAGCAGCAAGAGGAAAGGAGACAGTTACCTACAAAGGAGTTCCCATAAGACTATCAGCTGATTTCTCAAAAGAAACCTTACAGGCAAGAAGAGGCTGGAAAGAAGTATTTGAAGTCATAAAAGGCAAGGACCTACAATTAAGATTACTCTCTCAAGCAAAGCTATCATTTATAATGGAAGAGCAGAAAAAGTGCTTCCCAGATAAGGCAAAGGAGTTCATCGTTACCAAGCCCTTATTACATGAAATGTTAAAGGGACTTATCTAAGAAATAGAAGAAGATCAAAAACTATGAACAGTAAAATGACAACAAACTCACAAGTATCAACAACCGAACCTAAAAAATTCCCCCAAAACTAAGCAAACCACTAGCACAGGAACAGAATCAGAAAAATGGACATCACATGGAGGGTTTTCAGTGGGGAGGGTAGGGGGAAGAATGGGTGGGGGAGAAGGTACAGGGAATATGAAGCATAATTGGTAGGTATAAAATAGATGGGGAGAGGTTAAGAATAATGGTATAGGAAACAGAGAAGTCAGAGAACTTATATATACAACCCATGGACATGAACTAATGGGGGGAAAGCCGGAGGGCAGGGGGTGCAGGGCAGAGGGGGGAAATTGGGAAAACTGTAATAGCATAGTCAATAAAATATACCTACAAAAATAAACTAGAAAAAAAGATCTTGATAGGAAGAAAACTTACAGGCTGGAGAATCAGCATGTGGAAAACGCAGAAGCTCAAATGTACGAAGCATTCCAGGAAGGAAAGTAACTGAGCTCGGCAGAGGAAAGGCTGTGGGGGGTCATGCTGAAGCAGGGAGCAGCAGGGCTCTGCTGCCTGGGGCTCCTAAACCAAGCCAAGTGCTCGATGCCTTTAAATCACAAAAACGACATGTTTAGATTTATATTTTGGTAGGATCACCCTGGTAATCGTATAAATGATGGGTTGGGGACCTCAGTCTTTGGTAAAAGAACCTAACAATTACTTATTTGTGAGTTGCTGTGCATTTGTATTGTGGCTCAATATAATCAGAATGAATGTTTCCAAGTTGATACTTCAGCAATATACCCAAAGATATCCAGATAATCTATCTGAATTTAGCTGTGGACAAATACATAGTGTCTAGGAGAGAGTTTGAGGAAATTCTTACCTGATAGCTTCTATTCTCTGAGATGTAGGTGATGAGGTAATTTACTAAGAGTGAGGCAGGTGGAGTTTGGGTTTTTACTTTAGGCTTTAGAAATCGAACTAGGAATTAAACACACCAGGAAAGTGTTCTATCAACCGCTGACTCTCATCCTTCCCTTTGGTGATAAATTCCTACTTCTCCTTGTATTTGGAGTTGAGCCCAAACTATGTCCTACTGCAACACCCCATTGAAGGAGTCACTACACTTTCCACTGTAGTTCCGGCAAATAAAGTCTGCCTTACCGTTCTTTAACAAGTGTCGTGGATAATTTTTCTTTGACACAGCTAACCATGAAGAAGGCCAACACAGCCCAGCCAGCCGCTGCTGCCAATCCTATGGTCCCCAGTGAAAATCACATGCTTCTGGTTAATGATTCCCTGCTGTTGACAGTTACTTACCCTTTTCAATGTGGAATGCAAAATCAGACAGGGCTAATGTGCCCCCAGCTGAACCCTCTCAAGCCTGTGTGTAAAGCCCTAATTTTTGTCGAAATAGGACCAAATCTATTCTACCTCTGATCTCTGTTTCCACCGTTGACTGCAGGTCTCTCAGGTCGTCTGCCATTACCCCAACTCTCACATGTCTGCCCTTTCTTTTCACACCGACATTCCTCCCCTCCTGTCCCTTCCACTCCCTCCCAGGGTGCTCTTGGGAACCCCCTCCCAGATGAGTCACCTGACCAGCAGGTGAACAAGTCAGTCAGAGGCACGGTGCACGTAGTCCTCAGGAACCTCAGTCTGGCTATAGATCCAGGCTGTGCTCACCAACCCAGCTTTATCAGAAATTATTTGGATATTTGAGGTCTACATCTGGGCCTGGCTCCCACGTAAGAGAAGGGTCAAGACTGCACCTCACCGACTCCAACACAAATGGCCAGTCCACTGACATCCCCTCACCACCTGCCATGTTTTCTCCAAAACCCCCTCAGACTTCTCTTCCTTTCTAGTTCTGCTTAAAGTCCACGTTCATCATTATATTAATTCTCTTGCAAACACCCTAACCCTTGCATTAAAAGTATAATTTCATCAGAATGATAAATCTGTTGTTGCCCAGTTAAGAACAGGTTCAATCTAGGAATTTCTTCCTCGTGTTGAGAAAGAGAAAAATAAGCAGACAGACAACCAGGGACACAAATGGTAGCTGAAAAGTAACTTTTTCTGCCAGTCTTGTATTTTTAGATAATATTCTCCATCTTCACACCATCTAGTTAACTGTGGGTGGTTTCACAATTTCCTGAGGTATTGCCTTTCAGTTAAACCCTGAGCCCTGCAGCCAAGCCTTACTTTCTTCTTTCCCCATGGCTTCTCCACTTTCAAAGCAGTCTGTGGCTAACTCAGGGATCACCTTCCAGGATGATGAGAGAAGTAGGAGTGCAACTTAGATTGGTTTGGGGCCCAAAGGTCTCAATGTCTAGAGTTCCTAAAACTATGTGGTTGAAAACTGTGCTTTTTGCAAAGCATTGCCAAGATGTATAAAAGGCAATGTGAAAAATTCTAGGAAGCTTGTAAATTCCAGAGTATGGTATAGGTTACTAGGAATGGCTGTGCCCACATTCTGGCCAAAGACTTTTAAACTGATCCCTTTTATTGTTAGCAAAGTATTAGACAAAATAAAGAATTTACCAAAGAGGAGTAACTGCCTGTCCCCCGCTCATGCTTTGTCAGCTTAGTAAGGAATGGTTTGCAGACTCTGTTAGGCACGATGCAGGGTAACAAAATGTTCAAAATGGAAGGTGGGTCACCTCATAGCCTATTTCCCTTCTTATTCTTGTTTACACTCTACTGTTGGTCCTGGTGTAACATTTTTGTAACTAGAAATCTTATCTGTTTCCAAGAATGCTAGCTGTTTATCAAAATTCGTGTTCTTCTTTTCTTCCCAACTAGAACCCCTTTCTCTGACTGTTTTAAAGTTGGACATGGCCATGAGTTTGAGTTATGGACAATCAAATTAAAACACATGCTATGGTGTTTCTTTGGTGCTTTGGCTTTTAAAGAAGAACCTGTTTCCTCCAGTCTTTCCCCCAATTCTTTGGCTGGATGGGTTGGTTGCAATGGGGTGAGGCCCTAGGGGAGGGCAGAACCACAGAGGGAGTCTCTGAGCCAGATGAATGGTGCAAACGCCCGGTGCAGATGGACCTTCTCCAACAGGGGGCACCTGCTGAGATCCTTCCATGAGCAAAAGATACACTTCTATGGTATTTGCCTTACATATTTCTGTCTGTGTGGCCCAGCTTACCTGAACTCATTCAATATATTCACCGCATTCACCTAATTCCTTATGAAGGTTTTGATAGATCTCTTGTATTTATCCAAGAACATTTTGTCCAGCTTAAAAAAAAACACTAGCCCATATGTGTAGAACTTTTCAAGACTCCATTTTTTGCCATTTTAGTGCTACCATCCACAGTACGCATGCTGAATTATTTATTCTGAATAATAACCATGCCCATGGTACAAGATCAGATTTTACTCTCAGCTTTATAGTCCTCATTTCACACGTATTTAGCTGTTTCTGAACAACCTGTTTAGGTCTGTAGTAATCCAGTTTTGAAAAGGAAGACAGCTGTGTCTCCACAGTGTATATTATCTTTTATGGATAAGCCTTCTCAGCCCAAGCCAGAGTGTGTGTAAAGCCTTCATTGTTGTCAATTGCCCAATTACCACCTTTTATCTGTGTTTGATTTGTGGGTTTTAAACGGATCATAGAAGAGAGAAATATGAGAGCTACAAAACCCAAATCAGGATTTCCTTTATTCAACCTGAAATAACACAGGCACTTCTCACCACAACTTCATGTGTCGTTAGATGTTTCTGCTTAGAACATGGGCTGGGCTAGTGAGTATATTACTACCAACAACTAAATCTGCAAAGCCCTTATAGCTTATATGACTTTATTTATAATCTTCACAATCCTGGGCGATTGTAAGCAGGGCATTTGGATTCTGGGATTCAGTTGGAAGAAACTGTGATGCAGAGAATAAGTGACGTGCCTAAGGAACGGCAACTGTAACGCAGGTGGCCTGTGTCCACAGCCTTCGTTGTTGGCATCACACAGTGCAGTGATTCCGAGCCTCCAAGTGTGCCGTTCACATTCACGTCCTGTGGCATCATTTACCCTAAGCTGGGGGGATCTGTATGAGCTGAGTCCCAAGGTTCCTTCAGTTTACATGTTTTATGACTGCATTCTGCTATCTGCTTTCACGTAAAAAGTTTCGAGGTTTCCATTATGCTAAAAGCTCAGGGTTATTCTCCTATGCTAATTCTTTCTTCACAATGTTGAAAAGGGTTCAAGTTTTGTTTACTGAAGAGTCCTTTCCTCATTTCTCTTCACTCAACATTGATTTCATGCCCTTAAATACGTTATGTTTGAAGCTGTGCTTTTCCCTGAAATCGAGCCAGGGACGAAGTTAATCTCAGCCCATTACACTGCTAATGCTTATCTTCACCTCAGGATGTTTTCCAAAGTACTTAAGAGTCATTAGCCCTTATAGGACCTTGCAGTTTACTAAGTTTCCACTTTGTTTAAAATTAGTGTAACCCTGTAATTTATTATGTTGACCAGGATACTTTTAGCAGAAAGGAGGCTCTATAAATAATTATGCTGGGACAACTGGCATTAGCTGAGACCATCCCAATCAAACGGGCACGTGCGTTCGCCGGGCTGAAAGGCAGTTTCCTGGTGTGGAAGTGGGTGTGCTGTGATCTCCGGTCTAACACTCGTACTCCCCTTGTTTTTTTCTGTTTTAGCATCCAGTTATTTTTTTCTCATCTTTTTTTATTACAATGTGTAAGAACACATTTATTTATGTGCTTTAAAAACATCTGTATACCTATTTTCATTCCATAAGGCAGGATCTAACACCTAACACCACACCTAACACATAAAGGTGCCCGATAAGTGCTTGTTAAATGAGGGAGTAAATAAAGAGACAGGCCTACAAGTCAAAGTGATTGATGATTTCAAAAGAAGACAAACTAAATAAGGCTTTTGCAAAGAAAAGAACATGCCAGAGATTGGCCTGGTCTGGAAATTTCAGACCTGAACATGATCGCCTTGTATCTTTGGTGTATGGGATAAGTCACATCATTTTCCTTAACCATGGCAGAGTAGTAGACATTGTGCTGAGAAACAGTCAAGTTTAAGGGTATTGTCAATGTATTGATAATGAGTTGTGAATGTAAAGGTGGAATGGAGTGAAGAGTGGTTCTCTGGCTGCTCTGGGAGCCCCACAGGGGCTGGGCTTTGGGTGTGTAACAAGGGTTTCAGGGACCACTCCCCACCTGCATATGATCAGGAACAAATTTCTACCAGATCATTAAACGGGTAAGGTTTTAAAGGACTGTCTCATATGAATTAAACTCAGAAGAAACTAATTAATAGGCTGGAATGTGAACTTCTTAACACCATACACAAGAAAACCCAAAATGGATTAAAGACTTGAATGTTCGACTTGAAACCAAAAATATCCCAGAAGGAATCATAGGAAGTAAAATCCTGGATATTTTTTGTAGCAATATTTTTTTCTGATAATTTGCCTCAGGCAAGGGAAACAAAGACAAACAAATGGGACTACATCAAACTAAAAACTTTTTACACAGCAAATGGAACATCAACAAAATAAAAGACAGCCCACAGAATGGGAGAACATATTCATCAATGACATATCCGATAAGGGGTTAATATCCAAAATTTATAAAGAACTTATATAACTCAACACCAAAAAAACAAACAATCCAACTGATAAAATGGGCAAAGGACTTGAATAGACACTTCTCCAACGGGGACATACAGATGGCCAATAGGCATGGAAAGATGCTCAACGTCACTAATCATCAGAGAAATGCACATTAAGACCGCAATGAAATATCACCTCACACCTGTTAGAATGGCCATCATCAATAAACAACAAACAAGTGCTGAGGAGGATGCAGAGAAAGGGGAGCCCTGGTGTACTGTTGCAGACTGGGGGGAATGCAGATTGGGGCAGCCACTGTGGAAAACAGTATGGAGATATCTCAAAAAAAAATTAAAAAATGGAACTGCCTTATCACCCAGTGATTATACTTCTGTGAATACATCTGAAGAAACTCAAAACACTAACTCAATAGACTGTACGCATCCTTATGTTCATTGCAACATTATTCATAACAACAAAGATTTGAAAGCAGCCTGAGTGACCAGGAGCAGATGAGTGGAATACCACTCAGACATAAAAAATGAGGAAATCTTACCCTTGGAGACAGCATAGATGGACCTGGAGAACATTATGCTAAGTGAAATAAGCCAGTTGGAGAAAGACAAGTACCATGATTTCACTCATATATGAAATCTAATGAATGGGATAAACTAACAAAATAGGACCAGATTCATAGATAGAGAACAGACTGACAGCTGTCAGAGGGGAAGGGGGTTGTAGGGCTATATGAAAAAAGTGAAGGGATTAAGCAAAACAACAAAAAAAGAAAAAAGAAAACTCTCATAGACACTGACGGTGATGATCAGAAAGAAAGGGGGGTTGGGGGGAGGTAGAAGAGGGTAAAGGGGGCATAAATTGTGATGGAAGGAGACTTGACTTGGGGTTGTGAACACACAGTGTAATACACAGATGAAATATTATAGAATTGTACACCTGAAATCCATATAAATTTATTAACCAATGTCACCCCAATAAATTCAATAAAATTTTTATTAAAAGACAAGAAATAAAAAATAAAATTTACAAAGAAAATTAGGCCAAGCATACCAGAATATTCATGTCTACTGGTCAGCATAATGTGTCCTATAAGAAAATGTGAAATGGTGCCTAAAGACTGCTTAGGAACAGACACCAGGTAGGTAGTTGCATGCTGATACTGCCCTTGACTCAAGCTTTGAGAGCGTGAAGTGCTCAGGTGCTCCAGGAGCATAAATGGTGTCAGGTACTTGGAGAGTCACCTTGTGGAAATACATCTTCTCTTTAGAGAAAACTTCTTCCCATCCAGAGACAGATAAGCACAAATGTTTATAATTTTAATATGCAATTTTAAATCATTTATAATCATACACACAATAAATTATAATAAGGTTTTAAATAAGAGAATGGCCTACAAGAAAGGAAATAAAATGTGTGTCGGAGAGGGGGAATAACATTGTTTGCATGAAAAATATAGGTCTGTGAAATCCGGTGTGTTTGGCACAGGTTGGTTGTAAAGTTGAACCTGAGCTTTGCAGTAGCCAGGATGGAGGGAAAAAAAAAACGGATCGATTCTTTCTCTACAGTTCCCATTTATCATCTCCTCACGGCTGACATGTTATCAAATAACTGAGTGATTAAGTTATATCCTGGTTTCAGAGACTGGATTGGATCGGAAGACTACCTAGTTTTTCAGGTACAAATTTACATATCATCTCCCAGGGAAGGTGTTCCTACATATGGATGACTTAATTCTTTCTTACTTCTGTTCAGAGGGCGTTTGTTTTTTAAGCTTATTTCCAAACTCTGTAAGGTGTGTCCTACTTGGAAAAAGATCTGTATATGGACTCCAATAGATCACTTAATAATAATTATAAAGGAATGGTAAAGTCTTGGATTAAGAATAATCAACTAAGTTTCCTGATATCTAAACTGCAGATTTTCAAAAAGAAACATTTTTCTCCTCCTACCACATATATATTATGTCCTACTATAATTGAGGCAATACCTAGACTCATTTCTCTTTTTGGCATAGTGAAAGTGAGATTCCTTTCATGATTAGCCAATGCCTTAAGTTCCTTTATACAACAAGATACAGACCACAAGAAAATATCATTTTACTACAGAGCGATTCTCATCTATGATACCACCGTCTCCCAGCTAGGGGAGATTTCCTGCGCTAGTGTGGGCACGTGTCACGATCCTCAGTAATTCAGGCTGCAACTACTCAGTCGAAAATAATATTTGGGTAAAGATTGAAATTTTAAATAATGAACCTACCTCAACTTGGTCATCAGCTGGGACTTGATAATGTTTTTGCTTTAGTGAGTTTGTCATGAGAACCATACTGTTTTGATTGTGATCCAGACTATGTTTAAAAATGGAATTACCAAAAATTCACATTTGTCCACACTTTAAGATACTGAGTGTTATAACTGTGTATGTTCACATACAGACAAAGAACACATGTATAGCACAATAAAGGAAATTCTAGTATGTTGTGGAGAAGGTGACATATTGCTAACTTCCCTCGCCAGGGATGGATAACCATTTTCATAATGCTCAAGGGTTGCATTCAATTAGGCATCCGATAATTCCATCCCTCATTAGAGATCATCAGTGTCTAGAAATGAGATAGATGTTTCTCAAAGTTTGCCTGGAATCACATTAAAATATACTGGAATTATAGAAAAATCATGAAGAGATTATTTAGGAAAATAGTCGTAACAGCTTATATGTAAAAACACCTCTTTCCTCCCTACTCCAAAATTAGGTCTTATTTATGAGGATGTTCTTAACTCAAAAACATCACCTTACTTGGGGCAAATGTAATGCAAAATTCTTACTTATAACCAACTCATGGGACCATATAGGTTTTTACAAGTTTAATATGCTCGCTGAACAAATGATGACATTACAGCTTGCAAGGGATAGAGCTTGAAATTCTAGAGCCTAAACTCTGAACTCTGTATATTGTATGGCTATAACATATACCAAAGTGTGTGTGTGTGTGCATGTTTTCCCAAAACTAGGGTCTTTGGCTTTTGTGAGATTATCACAGAGTTTGTAGCTTTCAAAAGGTCAAGATTTATTGTTTTACTGGCCACAGGTTGATTGGGTAAGATTAAAACAAATAAAATTCAAATTCAGAGACTTAGCTTACTAGTAAGAGAAAGATGCTTATTGTATAAAAAGAAAGTTCAGCATAGGAAGACCCTGGTAACAATTTTATGCCAAAACAAGAAATTAATGAGTGAAAATTAATTGTAGAATTTCTGTGATTCAGAGTAAAGAGTTGTAGGGATTCATTGGTTACTACATATTGACAATATACCAAGGTTTCTTGTAGTTTGGAAAGTTTTAGTTCATGACAGTATTTAGCATCACTCTTCTTTAGATTTGAATTTGCACGTAACCTTATTGGCATCTGGGTTGATATTAAAATCAGGACCTCAGAAACCAGTCAAATGATTACCTGTTTCAGGATCTCATTGAAAATCACGTGGAACTCAAAAATCTGAAAATATTCATTGGCTTCTACTGTGGGTACCACATACTAGGCCTAATGTTTTCAGAGCCATTTCTATACGTCACGGTTGTGCACTGTTCTGCAGGTACAACATTTGGCCTTGTTGATGAAATAAGTGCTAGGAATTTGGTGCCGTTGGAATTAGGCCTAGAATATGGATTAACTACATCTTTGATCCAAAGACTCATACACCCAACTGGTGTTACTCTTGTGTATAAGTAGGATTGGTTAGGAGTTAAGTGTGATTTGGGCAGTACCGATGATCTGCTTACTCGTATACCATGAAGTAGGGCCAGAGTTGAAACTAGAATTCCCTGTCTTGGTCCTTATACTGATTACTCATCCTCATAGTCACCATGATCCTGCTCATGGGTACAAGGGGTTCCAAAGACACCGATGCGTTACAGTTCATCGCAAAGAAAAGCAGAGTAAAGTGGTCATCTGATGGCTGACAGTTTGGGGCCAAGCCTCACACTACAATTTATAGAGCGTTCTGACACTGTATTAATTTGGAATCAAATCAGTTTTCCTACCCAAGACTCCTTTCTAGCCCATAGAAATCTGATGTGTTACACCTCCCTTCCCCTCTAGGGCTTCCCTCTTTAGGGAGTGAAAAGTAGACCTTCTAAGAAAATAAAAAAAGGCTGAAAACTGCCATGGAAAATGTGACTTAAGGGAAAGGAGAAGGGGAGAAAAATAGCACTTGTATATATCTGTATATGTGTATATCCTGTGTGTGAATTGCATAGATTTGAAAATAAGAATCAGTGCAATGTATGAATATGTCACTTTTGAAATGATTATTCCCATTAATATTGTAGTCACATTTTAATTTTTCTGAAGTCTTTTTCATTTTATAGTCTTCATGATAGCATTTCTGAAGGATTTCTTTGTTCATTATTTACCATAAAGGTAAGATTAAAAAATGGTAGTCAGACAAAGAGTGCTTTATCAAAGTTATTATAATATCTGATATATTTTTAATAAGCACATTCAAGAGGTGCACATACAGAGCAAAAAAAAAAATAACTGAATGTTTAATCTCTTAATCTCTGAAATTTTAAACAAACCACTTTTTTTTTGCTTCTGGCTGGGGTCACTCCTGTCCCAGGTGTGAGTTGTCCTGCTTTCCATCTCTCAGAGCATAAGGTAGCTCCTGAGCATTTGCACATGAATAAAGAAGATGCCCATTTTTTAAAAAAGAAACAGGCTCTGCGTTAGGTTTCAAGAATGAAGTGAGTCACAAAATTTTGTGTGATTTTTTAAAAAAGAATCTGTAATGAAAAATAAAAACAAGAAGTTCGTGTCACATACTGGTGGATTTAGAGAATAAAATTAGTGAAGACGTAGTGAAATAACTAACATGGTGCTGAAGAGTCTATTAAAGCTCAGAAAACTGAACTTCATTTCCTACTAGAAGCACATTAAAACAAACATAATTTCCTACAAAAACATGTGGTCCATTAGTATAATTTTATGCCTCAAAGGATAGCATAAGGGCTGAGTTTAATGTTACTTTCCATAGCAGATAAGATTAACCTTTTCAATCTAAAAAAGGCAGAAAACATGAGAAAGTTTGTCATCTTCAGCAAACAGAGTAACTGAAGGTCAGATTTGAGGTCCCTTTAGTGACAAAATATAGAATATGTTTAGCTCTAACTTAAACAGGACCATCTTCCCACCTGGCTAATGATCATTAATTTTATGTTATTATGGTAACTAATTTATAAGTAGTCACCAAACTGTGGTCTTATGTTTACAAAATAAGTTAATGACTAGCCCAGTGCTTTGTATTGTTAAAATATTTAAGTATTCCAATGTTGGTCACTAAATACTGTGGTGGCTTGGGGGAATATAGATTTGCATGCAATTTTAACCCAGGCTGAATCAAAATATTTGTGGCTTACAATTTTTAGTTTTTACACTATCTACTTCATAATAACCCAGAAAGGCTACATTAAGATAAGACCTTCCCCTCTGCCTTTCTTGGTCAGAGATTGGTCCTCCTATATACCTTGATGGCTTTTATTCTTACTATGTCATCAGAGGTCCTTGTCCCCTCCTCCTCCTGCCTGCTCAAAGGAAGACATGCTCTCACTATCAGTATTTCTAAATCTAGTTCTTTCTGCTCTTCTGGAATCTTGCTCCATCAATTACCCTCTGATCTTCGAGCTCTCTTTCTCTGTTGATTTCCTCTCCGAACAAAAACATGCTAAAGCCTCCTTCTGATAGAGAAAACAAAAAAAAAAAGACAACAAATATTCCTTTCTTTAATCCTGCTGCTCCTTTGAAAGATAATAACTCTTTATTTCTCTTTAGTGCTAAACATTTTGGAAGAATACGAGTATTACATAGTAGCTAAATCTAATTTTCTCCTACCCCCTCATTATGCTGTTTGCAATCTGGCTTCTGTTCTCCTATGAGCAAACTTCCCCCTCAAAAGTCATTATCCTTAGAGACCAACTACAATGGCCATTTCTTAGTTTTCTCTTCCTTAACCTCTCAGTAGTGCACCAAGTTGCTGGCCACCCCTTCTGTCTCATAACACAACCCTATTCTTGTGTGTCTTCTCCTTAAGTTTTACTTAACCCTTAGTCACTCTCTATCTGCACTTCATTTGCTGACATTTTCACCTTTTAAACAGATGGCCTAAAATTTTTCTTTGCAGAAAATTTTATAACTTCTCAGAGGTTGGAGCCAGACAGAGCTTACATATGCTGCTGAGTAATTTTCTTACCATAAATTGTGGCCAATAATACCTGTTGGTGGATTGTTGTCACAATTACATGAGATAACATGGGAAGTGTTCAGCATGATGTATGCACTAAATCAGAGCTCAAAATATTACTTCCTTTTTTGTTTTCCCTTATAGAAAGAGGCAGATCTTAAATAAATTCAATAAGTAAAAAAATGACTAGCCCATATTTCATACACCCTATCTCTATCTAGTAATTTTTACTTTCTGCTAGACATTTGTATCTGGGTGCCATAACACTGATTCAAGTTCAATGTTCCAGTGTTATCCTCCCTAAATCTTTGTCTTTACCCGAAGTTGTGTTTTTAGTAATCATGGCAGCCTTCTTCTGGTCTGTGATTTGCCTTGGTTTTATTGTATAATTTGGTCCTGATTCTATATCTCCAATATATCTTGCATCTGTTTACTATTTTATTTCCTACAATCACCCTTCTAGTTAAAAAGTTTACAGCCCTTTTTCAAGGCTACTGCAAATAAATTCTCACCTACTTTAATATCAAGTCCTGTTGCCAGATTAATCTTTCTAAAGCATACTTTAAAACTCTCACTTCCTTAATGTAAAAATCCTCAGTTGCTACCTATCCTCTCCTAAATAAAGTTCAGAAGTCCTTTTAGCTTGGCATTCAAGGCTCTTGACAAGTGTGGTCCAACATTGCTTTGAGTTAGTACTCTCCAATGTTTCACTCAGTGGTTAACAAACTTACTTGTTCATGTGTGTTTTGTATTTAAGCAGTGGTCCCACTTTTTCTGGGTTAAATATTGGGACTACACCCCACCCCAACCACTGCCCATACGAACTGGTTAAACTAGGTAGAAATTCTCATCCAGTCTCAACTAATCTTTCCTTCATGCTCTTGGTAGCTCTCAGGAGTGACAAATCCTTGGAGTCCTGGCATAGCTAGTGTTCCCCTTCATCTCGAGAAGTGCCTCCAACTTTCCATCCCCTGTGCTGTCACTCCTCCTTTTGTTTTTGCCTTGGAAGAGCTGCTGAAATGATACTGACCCTGTGATATACCATTGGTAGAGTTTCCTCCAATCACAGCAGTCAAATGTGATTTCCACCCCTGCCTCCAGCAGTCCGTTCATAACCAGCCTAAGGGCACTTGACATTCTGCCTTATACTATACTCATATAGGTCTACATCTTACTTTCTATCCTACCTTGTAATTCCCCTGAGGACAAGAAGTTTTACATTTTAAAACTCATTTGACTCTTCCCCTCATATAAAGGGTTTGATGGAGAAGACACTCAATATAATACTTGTATGATAATTTGTGTGTATTGCTTATAGCTTCAAAATTTTTTGAAATACTAAGAAAAATTGTGAGAATCGTACTTCTAATAATAATCTTAATTTCACATTTATTATAGCTGGAAATACACATGTACATATATACATATGTGTATATAAATATGCATATATACTCATAAGTATAGATACAAATACATGAAACAATCTAAAAATATCAAAAACTATATGAAAATTTCAGAAGTAATTATTCATTTGTAGTAGGCTTACAATTAGGTTCATTTTTAAAAGAAAAATTTTAACCTACAAAAGAAACCCAGATTTAGTACCCAATTTTCCTAAGTTAACCAATGGCCCATTTTTGTTCAAGTAGTCAATTGGATCGCATCTAAGGGCAATTGATGGCACTTTTGTTTTGGTGAGTGGACAGTGCTGCATTCTATATTCATTCCTAATTATCAATAGTGTTGATCTTTCATAAAAACTCTCAGTTTATGGGCTTTTGACCCTGTGGGAACTGAGGCTTCTTCAGAGAAAAACACTTAAAGGCTTATTAACTACTATTTGAAAAATCACATTCCGCAGTGCATTTGATTACCTCTCTACTTTAAGAATTAATTTTTGCTTTTTCTAAAAAAATAAAATCGATGTTGAGCTGCTTTTAATGTATGACATATACTCCTTTTGGAATATGAGTAAAAATAACTTGGCTTGCCACAAAAAATACCATTTTAAGGAATCTAAGGTGCTCATCTTTGGGTCTCTCATTTTCTCCCAATATATAAATGAAAATTAGTTCAAAGTGGTTGCCTGAATCCCCAGCCTCTCAGAAAAAAAATAAAATCTTCTTTTCCCAGACCACAGTGTAGTGAAATAAATTAGTATAATGATTTATGTTTACTGTTTTAGTCAATTCTGATAGAGATTATAGAGACAAAATGACAAACTGCCTTAGTGGTAAACTTAAATCATGTCAGCCAATCTTTAGTTTTTCCTTACCCTAATTGCTCCTTCTGTTCATTTATCTTCCCGGGAAATCTTTGGAAGAAATACTAGTTCAATCAGTGCATGTGCAAACCACTGGAGATAAAAAAAAAAAAAAAAGTTTAGTCTAATTTGTCTCACTAAATTGTAATGCCTCTAGTAAACAAATCTTGGTTTGAAAGAAGACTAAAGAAATCTGAATAATTATGGTGCAAAGCGCTCTTGTTCTGCATTTATATACGGGTTGCTCATCTCCCTACTCCTACCTCCATACTTCTTTTGTCTTACTGCCTCAGAAAATGCATCCTATTTCCAAATTAGAACCAAGAATTGCATGCAATATTTTTACTCACACAGTTAAGGACCTATTCAATAAACAAGTCAAAAGTATACACCTTCTAAAGGAAAACATCCAGCACTATTCTACACTAAAAAAAAGTGTATGTTGAAGTGACTTCACAGGGAAAATAAAGAGGATCCAGTTTAAAATGGAGATGAAACTGCTGGCCACATGAAGATGACTTTGGAGCATGTGAACTTTTTAGGTGTTGAGAACAGGGTTAAAAGTGTGTATTCTTTGTTTCAGGAGTAAAACTTTATAATGGGCTTATAATGTGCTGAAGACTGGGCTAGGTTTTGACTATAATACTTGTCATTCTAGGGAAACTAGGCAGTCAGAGAAGCTGGCTTGTGTTAAGTCTCTGTGTTTTTATTGACAAGTTGCACAATATAATCACCATGTTAGAAAACAGACCAAATCAGGGTGATTATGGTTAAAGTGTTTTTATTAGTGTTTTTATTAGTGTTTTTTCTTAACATAGAGCAAGCCTGACCTCTCTGATTTCTGTGTGGTCCCATCAGAGAAGATTCCTAATGTGAGTAATTAAGCGATGCCCAAGACAAGCTGGATGGGCTTGTTAACAACAGTGGGATAGAAATGAGTAGCCTGCAGCAATCTCTGTCACTCTGGCTTGTATGAGCAGGAGAAAGTCTCTAAAGCCTTTGGTGGCCTGCAAATGTCACGGCACTCACTGTTGCCCACTGCAGAAGTCTCTGATGTGACTCCCTGGGAGCTTCAGGTGAAGGGCCCTTGTCAGGCCATCCTTGGTACCATCTCTCAAACCCGTAAGATGGATTTTCATGCTTACCATGAAGTGTTAGAACTAAGAAATCTTAGAAACCATCCCTGAAGGAGAGAGTTGGATATCATGGAGACACAGTGGTTTAGGAAACGTAAGGGACTTTCTGAAGGTCATATGGGAAGTAAAGTAGAGGGCTTGGAAGGGGACTTGGATCCTACAAAATCAGGAGGGCTAACTCTAGACTTTCTAGACCAATCCTTCTAGTGGAATAAAAATAAAGCAAACCAGAGAAGTATATTTAAGAAAGAGAAAGCTTGCAATATTAAAAGAAACTTTACTCTTCCTTGTTTAGGATAGTCACTTCTATGCCAACATACTTGGACTTGGACAACCAGCACACTTGCTTTGAGCCTTCTCTTTTAGAGGAGTGATAGAGCAATTTATTAGCCATTGGGTACAAATCACTGAGCTAGGAGCTTTGGAGAAAATAGAGAAGTCCATGACATGACCTCAGGAAGCTAACATACTAATAGATGAAATGGATGTGCAAATGACCAGCTATGAAGACAAAGAAGTCAAGGGGACAACCACAGGTTATTGGTAGCTAAATATTGAGAGAGAATTGATTACTTGGATATAAGATTTCCCTTCATTATTGGATCTAAACTGTGCAAGAAAAAAAATTCATGGCTCATATATTGATGAATAACACATCCAGGTTGAGGTGGGGGAATTCAAGTGACAGGTAGTCAAGCAGTACACGCCTTGTTTCTCTCTAATTTTCTAACTAAAAAGAGAAAAATGTGTATAATTTGTACAGACAAGAAACAAACAGACCTGTTGTTTTCTTACATTTTACAATTTAAGTAATCAATTTAATATACAAGTAATAGTTATCATATTTCGCCTCTCTGTGGGACTTTGTTGCAGGGAGTTGCATGTCCCTGCCAATGAAATGTTTATGGAGGAGCTAACATTGATCAAGTGCTACTGCTTGCCAGACATTGTCACAGGCACTTTGACATATTTTATCTCATGGACTTCTCACAACAGTCCTGTATGATTATTACCACCTCCATTTTACAGATGAGAAAATTGGATTTTTAGAGAGGTTAAGTAATGTACCCAAGATCACATAGCTAATAAATGGCAGAGCCAGAATTTTAACCAGATCTGAAGATCTCAATATCCATGCTTCCCTCCTTCATCCTGTTGCTAAAAAATGATGAGGCCTCGGAGAACAGAGAAGGACATGAATAATTGCAACCAAAGGCAAGGGAAGAACTTGCACAAAGGCAGAGAGTATGATTTTGGCAGTCAGCGGCCAGAAGACAGAAGGGATGAGGGGACAGTGTGATGCTCAGAGGCACAGATACCGTGCATCACCAACGATGCTCCTGTCTTCTATCGTTCTCTGCCAAGCCCCAGTGGCAGAGGAGCACTTGCCATCTGAGAATAACGGTGAGTAAGGGTGAAATCAAACCCTTCCCTTCTGCCCTGGCTGGTGTAGCTCAGTGGACTGAGCGTACGCTGCCAACCAAAGGGTCTGTTCGATTCCCAGTCAGGGCACATGCCTGGGTTGCTGGCCAGGTCCCTAGTAGGGGGCACGGGAGAGGAAACCACACATTGATGTTTCTCTCCCTCTCTTTCTCCTTCCCTTCCCCTCTCTCTAAAAATAAATAAATAAAATCTTTAAAAACAACAACAAACCCCTTTCCTTCTGCAAGCTCAAGCAGGAGAAAAGACTGAGGGGCATGAATTAGAACCTGCACTTTTGTGCAAGCTGAGGACTTTGGCAGTGAGGCAATGAGCACACGGATGTAATCAGTCTGGGTTTGAGGGAGAAAGGGACGGGGGAGCCAGGGATCTTTACACATACAATGTGTGCCTGATGTGCACATTCGGTGGCAATTTTTGCTTCCTGGTACTTGAGAAATGACGTGTTTCTATGAAAGGAAAACAACTTCAATATTTAATAGGGAATGTTATCTTTTATTAAAACCCCTATCAACAACAACAATGTGAACAAAACAACCCCAAAAACTTAAACTAGAAAAGGATCTTAGAGCAAAGTATTTGGTATCAGACAACAGTCCCAACATGTTTTGTGAACTCTAGATAGGGGCTTTTTTTTGTAATTAAGAAATTAAAGAGGAAAGATAAGAGAAGCTTCACTTCTGTATGAGTGAGGACATAACTCATGCCAAACCTCTGAGTTCTTATCACTCTCCCATGATACCCATTTATCATGGTCATCTATCTGCTTATCAGGCCTGGGGGAGGCAAAACACCAAAAAGCACATGTAATCTTGAGTCCTTGAAGAAACCACGATATTGGCCATGACCCTTCAAAAGGCATCATCATCAAACCGAAGCATGTCAACTCTCTCACAAAGCAAGAGGTTATAATGCTAAAGAGTAAAGATTTGATGTTTTGGGGAAAAAAGGAAAACAAGAAAACAAAAAGAGAGAGAGGGGAGCACTTTTCTGAAGGAAAATAGCTTAAGGAAAAAATATGTTGTCAAACATTTAAAGAATTATTTATTTGTGTCATTTTTTTCTAGGATCTCATAACCGATTTGCCTAGCCACAGTACTAGACTTTAGACACCAGGATGAGAAGGGGCTGAGGCACTGCGATAGGAAAAGTGTAGACTTAGGATTCAATGTGGTGCCATTGGATACATCACAATAAAAATTTAAAGTCACAGGCCAGGCCAAGGGCCCATGCATTTTCACAGAAACTGATAGGCTCAGTAGATGTGCTGCGTAGACTCGGCTGCAGGGAGCACCTATGTAAGGCTATCTGTGTATAACCCAGACGGACATGAAGTGGAGAGTAATTCAGCAGCCAAATTTGAGCTGTTGCTACTAAGAGGATGTCCCACAGCATCAGTCAGGAAGGGCAATGGTGTCCACAGAGCTATCCTTATCTTTGGCTGCAAGCTGAGATTATAAAATCTCTTTTTACACTGGCCTGTGGAGGAACTCACCCTGCAATGAGAGATAGCGGACACAGCCTTGCAGTGAACACTAAACAAAGCTTAGCCATCTGTGGATTCCCCTGGAGGAGCCAAGACTATGTCTTAACTAACTGGACAAGCAAGATGAAGAGTGTAAAACAAAAGGCAGAGAGACCAAACCTTGGACACAAAGGAGAGTGCAGATTGAATCAGACTAACCCAGAACTACCTACCAGTCACACTAAGTAAAGGTTCATTTGCAGCCTCTTAGTGAGAAGGGAAGGATATGACATCAGCACCTCTGTATTGGTTTTTAGAGCATGGGGTCCGCACCTCAGACCTGTGAACCTCAAGGTTTCTTGAATGGTCTCAGAGCAACAAGGAACCTTTAAAATTGCTTTTGTGATGTTATTGTATAAATGTGCATTTTCCACCTGAGGAAACAATTTTCAAATTTGTTCAGAACTCAAAAAAGATTTTAATATTTATTGTATACATAGGTAAGTACATTGTTCTTATGCAAAGTACATTGCCTTACTCAATAAGTCATTTTCTTAATTTTGTAAAACTATATTTTATTGATTATGCTATTACAGTTGTCCTGATCTTTCTCCCTTTGCAACCCTCCACCCAGTGCCTCCTCCTGTTCCCTTAGGCAATCCCCCCACCATTGTTCATGTCCATGGGTCATGTGTATAAGTTCTTTGGCTACTCCTGTTCTTATACTGTACTTTACATCCCCACGGCTATTCTGTAACTACCTATTTGTACTAATCCCTGCACCTCCTCGCCCATTCTTCCACACTGTCTTCCCATCTAGCAACCATAAAAATGGCTCCATATCCATGATTCTCTCTGTCTTGTTTGCTTAGTTTGTTTTTTAGATTCAATTGTTGATAGATATGTACTTTTTGCCATTTTATTGTTCCTAGTTTTGATCTTTTTCTTCAGTAAGTCTCTTTAACATCTCAAATAATAATGGTTTGGTGAGGATGAACTCCTTTAGTTTTTTCTTCACTGGGAAGCTTTTCTACCCTTCAATTCTAAATGATAGCTTTGCTGGGTAGAGTAATCTTGGCTGTAGTTCCTGCTTTTCATGACTTTGAATATTTCTTGCCAATCCCCTCTAGCCTGCAAAATTTCTTTTGAGAAGTCAGCTGACAGTATTATGGCAACTCCCCTGTAGGTAACTAACTTCTTTTCTCTTGTTGCTCTATTTATCTTTAACCTTTGGCATTTTAAGTATGATGTGTCTTTTGGTGGGCCTCTTTGCATCCATCTTGTTTGGGACTCTCTGTGCTTCCTGACTTGCATGTCTATTTCCTTTGCCACATTAGGGAAGTTTTCTTTCATTATTTTTTCAAATAGGTTCCTAATTTCTTGCTCTTTCTCTTCTCCTTCTGGAATCCCTGTGATGTGAAGTTTGGACCCCTTGAAGTTGTCCTAGAGGCTGCTTATACTATCTTCAATAATTTGGATTCCATTTTCTTCTTCTTGTTCAGATTGGTTGTTTTTTTGCTTCCTTATGTTCCACATCATTTATTTGATTCTCAGCCTCATTTACTCACTGTTGTTTCCCTGTAAATTGTTCTTTATTTCAATGAGTGTATTCTTCATTTTTGACTCGGTCTTTTCTATGCTGTTGAGGTCCTCACTAAGTTCCTTGAGCATCCTTATAACCAGCGCTTTGAACTCTGCATCTGATAAATTGCTTATCTCTATTTCATTTAGCTCTTTTTCTGGAGTTTTGATTTGATTTTTCATTTGGGCCATGTTTCTTTGTCTCCTCATTTTGGCAGTCTCCCTGTGTTTGTTTCTATGTATTAGGTAGAGCTGTTTTGACTCCGTGTCTTGATAGTGTGGCCTAATGTAGTAGGGGTCCTGTATGTCCAGGGGCACGGCCTCCCCTCTGCCCCAAGCTGGGTACTCAAGGTGTGCCCTTGGTGTGGGCTGAGTATACCCTCCTCCTGTCCTTGGACCCTGCTTACTGTTGGCAGGTCAATGGGAGGGATTTAGCCAGGTCAGTCAGCTGATAGGACTGGCTGTGACCACTAACCACCAACAAATGCCCTCTATGGAGAATCAGCTGTGCAGGGGCAATTTGGTGGTGCTCTGACATGGTCTGTAGCTCCCTAATGGATGCATAGGCTGTGGCATTTCCCAGGTGATACAAGGCAAGGTCAGCTCCCACCTGTGTTTTGCCTGAAGCCACCCTGCCTGAACTATAAAGCAATCTGAGATGGCTGCTACTCATGCTAGGCTTGGAGATTCCCAAGCAAAGCCAAGCTGTGAATATAAGCTGTCTGCTGTCAGTGCTGGGGCTGGGTCTCACTGAGGCCAGCTGTTGCTTGTTTGAGAGGATTTAGGAAGTTGTGAAGCATGAGCCAAGACCAGTCATTCATATGGAAAAGGAGCTTGGGTGGGACTGTGTTAGCCAAGTTGATGGAGTCTCAGATATGGAAACAGCTTGCCAGCCTTATGGCTCTTTGGAGGAGTGTTCAGAAGAGCGACAATGGCCTCTGCTCACCTTGATGCCAGATACTTCAGTTTCTTCCAGTAGGCCACTAGTGCCTTTCAAGCTGCTACCCCAGGGCTGGAGCTCAGAGGGAGTAAGTCTGAGTAGGTGAGCCCATGTATGGGTTCTTTAAGAGGGACTACTTGGGGCTCCAGAAGTTTTTTCCACCAACTCAAAAAGCACTGTTTTTTTTAGCCAGAAGCTGTGGGGACTTAACTTCCTGGCACTAGAACCCTAGGCTGGGGGACTTGGTGTGGGGCTGAGACTCCTCACTCCCAAGATATCCCTTCCAAATTTTTATCCACTGCATGTGGGTGTGGGACCAGCCCATTCTGCATCTGCACCCCTTCTACCAGTCTGGATGGATGTGGTTTCTTTAATTCTGTAGTCAGACATCGATTCAACTCGATTTCTGATGGTTCTGAGTGATGGCTGTTCTACATTTTAGTTGAAATTTTCATGTGATTGTGTGAAAGGTGAGCCAGGTTTGCCTATACCACAGTCTTGTCGGGAAGTCAACCTATTTTCTTAGTTTTCACAGTCTTGAATTTAAAGACTCTCCTAAGTTTTCCCACATCGCTATATGAGATAAGGCAGACACTGCATGGTTATGGGCACCAACCGTTTGCTTCTGAATGTGGACAAAGCCAGTTAAGAGCCCCCTTATTGAACTGACCAAATGAGGTTTCTTTCATTTGAATATGAATTATTACAGCTACAGGTTGCAAACTCAAGTGTCTACAAGGGCTGAGTAGCTTGTAGAAGATCAAGCTGTGAGATAATAAAAAGTAGCAAAAACTTACTCCCTCTCTGGGAGACTATGAGGGACTATGGAGACCAAGCCAGGGGAGTTGTGGCTCAGCTTCAGAGTATAGTAATCATGATGGAACGCATGTCCATTGTTGCCAGATCTTCCAGATTTCCAAGACAATCCAGAAATCTGAATTTTTCGCAAACATATCTGTTAAATTAAGACTATCCATAAAAAGCACTCTTAAAATAGATGAATCTTTACTTGATACATGACTGATCTTCAAATCTTAGCTTTAGGTAACATGGATTAAATGCTTTAAAATTTTTCTAAAATGCATCTTTAAAATTTATAAAACTCTAAAAATATTTTAACTTAAAATAATAATATGTAGGCAGTTGGAGGCTCATTCCCCTTTGGAGGAATAGTTGATTGTATTGTCCACATGAGAGGAGGGCACCAGGACGATGCCCCAGGCCAGCATGCTTCAGGCGGTTGTGGGAGACGTGAGCTTGATCCACATTGCAGTGGACGGGTGAAACGTGTGCTGTTACTAATCCTGAAGTGTGGCTGATATTTATTTTAGAAAGGAAATTTTACTGCATATGTCTAGAGAAATGAAGCAGTGAAGAACGGACAAAAAGGGAAATGAAAGTGTATAGAGCCCGCACTGCTGTTCTGTTCCTCCTCTCCTGTGGTGGGAAGAGCTGGGTATCAGAAGTCAGAGCGGCAGCATGCAGGCACAGGCAGCTCCTGACCTGCTGAATAGGAGAGCATGGGGTGCTTGTTTTGGCAAGAGAGCTGCCACTACTAAGCTTGAGGGTTAAGTTTCTAGTTTGTCCTGGGACACACACCAAGCTTCAAGAGACCGAGAAATACCGCATCCGACGCAGCCACACCCAGGAGACACGTACTCTTCCAAGCCCAGTAGCTAAAGGACATGTTGGAGGAGAGCCTAAGGGATCACATTAGGCTTGCATTCAGGTCTTGCAGAAATGCAATGCTTACGAAAAGGGCTGATTTCACAGTTGGCTAACTGGTAATCCCTTCACTTTAGTTCCAGCCAGAAGAGTCAATGTGTGTTTAGTGTATTCCAAAGGCCTGCTCCTTATGAAGGGAAATATGGCATTATTTTATATTGGAGGCCTCTATAGTTCAGGACCTCACAGGTATCCCTTGTGAGGGCCATGCTGAAGAGAGCAACACTCTTTAAAATTACTGTGCACTACTATGAAATAACTGATGCATTTAAATAAGAGCTTATTTACAATAAAAGCTCAGCATCATCAATTTTAGCTGCTTAACAAGAAAAACTAAGCTGGAATATAGACATCCTTATTAGTTTGTTCTCTATATAATTTAGGTATAATCATCTCAAACTCCAATCTTGGTTTTAAGTTTTCACACACTTCTTTCTGCCCTATCAACATGAGACAAACAGAACAAATCTGAGAGTAAATAAGGTTCATATCTGTTTTATCCCCAACAGCTACTTTCTTAAAATCTTTCCTTCTTAATAGTTTCAAGTTAGGAGAAAAAAAAGATCATTTATTTTGTGCCCATTTAACAAGAAAATCATTAAGAATTTTTTTTTCTTATCAACCTAAAATTAAGAGTTTTTTACTCTGTGTTACCACTTAAGAGAACCATTCTCTAGAAAAATAAGATTTTTAGACCTCTGAAGGTTGTATATTCCCAAATTAACACAGAGAATTTCATTGAACTCTGAAATACAATGATCATTGTTCATAGTATGGAAATTAATTAATTCTAAGAAAATTTTAAAGGGAAATAACGTATTTGTAGAAAAAAAGCAAACCATTGAAAATTTGCATATAATTATCCACATTACATTTTCTACAAAAGTTGAAAATCTATCCTGAGTTGGTAGTGTCTTGTGTGTGGTTATACGTATAACAGTCTGGAAAGAAGATCTGTTGTGTGAGACAGAAGTCTAAAATGAAAAGTCTTAGGCAGAATAGTTAAAAGCTGGAAATTAAAATCAGACTGTCTGATTTTAATTCCATCTCCACCACTTATTATGCTCTCCGTAAAATGGGAAAAATTGCAGTATCCATTTCATAGGGTTTTTTTTAAAGGATTAAGTAAGACAATAGCTGAAAGTACTTAGAATAGTGCGTGGCATATGGTAAGATTTTTTCTTTCTTTATTTAATTTACTATTTTAACAAATGTATTGTGATATCTCTTCATGGTTCTAATTTACATTTTTTCTGATAATTAATCATGTTGACAAATGAATATTTCATAACTTTATTTGCTATCTGTATATCTTCTTTGGTAAGCTGGCTATTTAAATATTTTTGTCCAATTTTTATTCCAGTAGGAGTATTCAATCTTCTCTCCTCAGCATGGCCTGTAGAAAGAATGGTCACTCTTCACTGGCAGGGTAGCCTCAAGAGAGATGACAAACACAAAATGTTCACCAAGAGTGGCTCAGAATTGCCTGGTAGCCAGCCACTAACAGCAACGATGTACAAGAATAGGGAGATGCTGGTAAATCTAGTCTTTGTGTTCTTAGAATTTGTAGTTGACTTGTCATCCAAGGAAGTTTTGGTAGAAGCTGCTTAGGGCGCTAGTGTCTGGGCACAAAGATAAGACCCAATTCAGAGGCTAAAGTGAGAGAAATGGTCTCCAGCATTATAGCCAAGGAGACACCTTGACCTTCAGTAGTGTCAGATCCTAGACACTCTGATAGTCTTGGTGAGGTTACAGACCCCAGTTCCTCAATTAAACACCAATGTAAGTGTTGCTTGGAAGGTATTTTATAGATGTGACAAAAATCAATGGTCAGTTGAGTGTAAAGGAATATATCCTAGTTAATCTCCATGGACCTGATTCAATCAATTAAAAGATCTCAAACACAGAGCTGAGGCTTTCCTTAAGAAGGAAAAATTCCCCACGTTGAATGAGTGACTCTTCTGATGGCCTGGATGGCCCGCCCTCTGGGTTTCGGACTTGCCTAGTTAGCCCTGACAACTGTGCAGACTAGCTCATTGCCATAAATCTGTTACTGTGTGTCTCCTGCTGATCTGCTTCTCTGGTTGAACTTGGTCTTCTAGGGTCACCCATTGACTTACTCTCTTCAATCATGTAGTCTTGGCCTCATTTTTTATAAATGTGTTTTAGTCCTCAAAACTTGAAAAACAAATATTTCAAGTCATTTCCTCTAAGCAAGATATAGCTGCATTTTAAAAAATACACTTTAATAATTGTCTTTTTACAGTCAACAACCTGTTTGTGTTTTTACAACTACTCTTGTGTCTGTAGCTATTCACACCACCCAGCTCTGTGTTTTCTGTTCACCTCTTTTGTTCGCTGCCATCCTCCCTGTCTCCTACATTTTTTTGGACTGTTAAAAATTTTCCAAGTTTCTCTGTTTTCCTTTGTTGGTATGAAAACTATACAATGAACCCCCATTTTTTAGTGGCTACTGCTATTTTATATGTGCATTTATTTACATTTTTAATAACAAATATAAAGTTACTCAGTATTTCTAGCCTCTTCCCAAACATGCCATGGAACTTAACAGGTTTTAAATACCATTAAACAGCCCCACGCAAAATGTTGTCTTTTTTTCCCCCAGAGACCTAGTTTCATTAAAATTTGTTTTGACTGATTTTTATAGTAACTTGTTAATTCTTTTCCCTACCATTTCTATAGGTCAAGGCCAAGAGACTATGCAACCTGACAGGCCATCTTGATCTTGAATTTAACTTTTTATTACAGATTTTTCAACATTTGAAATGATCTCAACTAATTAAAATTCTCAAGATATGTCTTAAACGGTTTAAAAGAGATAGCTCTACATTTTCACCAAACATGACCAAAAGATGAGTAACCTGGAATTGTTTCATTCATTACCTGTTCCAAGGGGCATCCTGTCCCTTTACATGAATGTCTAGAATCTTGTATCATAGAATCAGAAAAGAATAACAAGGAAGCCACAAATGCCTTCAAAATACCTGGAAGCAAAAGATTAACTTTTAGGGTGTGACATAAAAATTTAATATAACTTACATAGGAAGTTACAGGTTATGCAGTATAAGACAGCATTTAACATGCAAAAAAGAAATTCCTTTTCCTTAAACTTTTCAGAGATATAAAATTGCTCCTTAATTAAGAGTCAAATTTTTAAACCACTACTAATTAGGCCTATGTTGTTATTGAGAAAGATTGCAGGTCTTGATCCATCGATTCACACAAAGTAATAGCCATTATTACGCTGAATTCAAACCTTCTGGGAAAGCAGAACAGAAACCCTGAACTTAAGTAAGATTCAGAGTTGTTCTAAAAATGGTGTAAGTCAATATTTAATCAATCAGAACAAATCTGTTTTTGTATAAAAATTTAAACACACAAAATGAACACCTTGAGACACTTTGGGAATATATAAAAGCAAAGAATTTCCAAATAAACACGGCCTTAGCGTATGAGTAAAACCCTCCGCTGCCGTGGGCTGTGGAGCTGCAGCCCAGCACAGACAAAGCGTGATGGGGCCATAGATCACCGTAATAACATTTGCAATAAACAATAACAGAACAAAGCAGACACCTATAAGAATCCCACGAGGAATTTACGTTATCCATAATTTTTCTTTACATTTGAGAAACTATGGCAGGAAAGGCCATTACATTCAATGGCACCAATTAATTTCTGCAACTTTTAATGACATCTTTCTGAGTAAAAACCTCACATAATGCCCTGAGCACATGATTGATAGTAGCTTATGTTTGATTTGTACTGGATTCCTGAATTTTTTTTTTTTTTAGTATTTTTAAAGAGTCCCTCTGCAGCCAATCAAGCAATCAACATGAAATACTCAGATTCTCTCTTGAAAAGTACAAGAAAAAACAAAAGACAATGTGGCTTCTTTCCTGGGCAAAAAGACAGCTGGTGACATTATGTAAGTAGTTTTCTGGATGATGGATTACAGAGATTTTTATTCCAAGACAAAATGATAGTCAAAGAAACCACTTAATTCTTGTTCCATTCAGGATATCAGAGTATAACAGTGCTCTTAAATATGGGTTTGTAATATACAATTTCCCATTATTGACTTTCCTAAACTTTAGCAGAAAGTATTTCTTCATATCCTAGAAAATATCCTGAGTTTGTAATATCAATGAAAGGATTTAGACTGAGCACTTAGGACCACATGAGAGTTCACATATGTTTTTAGTGGGCACAATCATGGGGAATGAATCCTTGACTAGCATGGGGTTTGGATGGAGCTTCTTTTTCCTTTAACCATAAAAACTTCAGTCAAAATTTGGTTGAGTCATTTAAAAAATATGACTGTAACCTAAGATAGTACAAGATGTCTAGTGGTGTGCTGAGAAGTACAAGGTTTCTATCCTCAAGGTATGTACTATTTAGAAGGGTGCTCTGAACGGGAAACAGGGAGGCTTGGAAAGAGGCTGCATAGCATGTTTGCAAGAGACATCCTGCCAAGCAAAAGTGACCCAAAGGAAACCAAATACTGCCCAGAACCACGTATCAGTGATGGCCATAAAGAGAATACAGGTCGTGTAATAGTGACAAATCATGCATTCATTCCATAAATATTTACTGTCTATTTCAGTCTAGACACGGGGACAGGTTTAGAGGGCTAAATGGCTTGCCCAAGAGCAGAGAGTAGATACATAGTAAGGTTGTGGTTTTCCAATCACTCCAAAATCCTAGTGTAGAAACAATATGTTTCAGTCCATCATGAACATAACACAAACAAAACAGAGAGCTAGATTAGACATGATAAAATTCAGATGTTTCCATGACTGTCAATATTATCATGGAACAGTTCTGTGGTTTTATACCATGGCCGGTCATCAAATTTTATGTTTTTTGTGAATTAAAATGATAACTAGTGAAAAATTCTGATTAATTGGTGATTGAGATATTATTGAACTATTTCCACCATAGATTTCAGTCATATCAGAAGATCAGAATTCTTTTTGTTTATCTTCACCCAAGGACATGCTAACTGATTTTAGAGGGAGGGGCAGGAAGGGAGAAAAAGAGTGAGAGAAACGTCAGCTGGTTGCCTCTCACATGAGTCTCAACCCGAACCTGCAACCCAGGCCTGTGCCCTGACTGGGAATCAAGCCCATGACCTTTCAGTTTGCAGGATGACGCCCAATCAACTGAGCCTCACTGACAAGGGCCAGAATTATTCCTTCAAGGGACTCTGTTTAACTGTTAGCAGTCTTGTATTCACATTCAAAGAAGAATCAATGCTTAGATACTTGGGGAATAAAATTTCCCCTTGACTTTAAGTTTCTATAACTTTTCTATCATTATCCAGGGTGAGTGGTATGTTCATTAACCAAGAATTCCAGATAACCCAGCAACCACTCGAACCTAATAACCTCTGCTCATAAAGAGGGCTTTGGATGACAGAGAGCTAGATTAGACATGATAAAATTCAGATGTTTCCATGACTGTCAATATTATCATGGAACAGTTCTGTGGTTTTATACCATGGCCGGTCATGGGCTATGTGATGTGTGTTTTATGCAATCTTTCTTTCAATCCACAGAAAGCTACAAAAATAGGAAACTCCATTTTAAATGAATGGACTTAACTAGTTTTACTTTCTACATTGCTTCTACTCACAAGATCACTGCCTAACTCTTTTAAAATGTTGTCGCTGTAGATAACTATTGAGCATTGTTGCATATTAAAAAGGATCTCAGACCTGGAAGTGACCTCAGAGGTAACTTTGTTACCCTTATTTGAGAAATCCAGAAAATGAAGCTTTGAAAGTACTTGGCCAAGACCGGTGAGGAAGTTTGTGGTAGGATAGAACCCCAGGGACCAGACTCCTGGTGAAGTGCCGGTGGTCCCCACTTACTCTGTAACATCAAAATCGATGTAATCAAGAAATAGGGTGGTGTACTGTGTGCCTTAAAACATTCTGTGAGCTCTATTACAGAAGGAAGTATCATTTTGCATCCCCTCTTAAGCAGACACAAACTTAGTTCATGCCCAGATTCTTCTTTAACTTAATCTTGCCCAGAAAGATTAAATTCAACTTGAAATTATTCCCCCAATTATATGTATAAGCATTCTCAATAGTGGACGTTGGTCATTGTCATTCCCCTTAGCAGAAACCTGAGAGTCTTATTATTTGCTGTTTACCTTTTCTTTCTCCCTGTAAAACAAAATGTACCCACTGTATTTGAGCTTATTTTCTTATTTGACTAAAGAAAGCTAGAGAAATGAGAAAGGAGTGTTGAGAAACCAAATAAGAAAAGAAGTAAAATTGGGAAAGAGAAGGGTAGAAGATAGCAAGGTGTTTAACTTAAGAGTACAGGGGGACAACTTCCCATCTATTAAGATGATATATAAACAGCAAATAATAAGTGTTGACGAAGATGTAGAGAAATTGGAATCGCTATGCATTCTTGGTGGGAATATAAAATAGTATAGAATCCACTTCTGGATGTATACCCCGAAGAAGTGAAAGCAGGGACTTGAACAATGTTTGCACACCTATCTTCATAATAGCATTATTCACGATAGTCAAAACTTGGAGGCAACTCAAGTGTCCATTGGTGGATGAATGGGTAAAACAAATGTTATACATATACACAACAGAATATTATTCAGTTTTAAAAAAGAAGGAAATGTTGACACGTGCTGCAATGTGGGTGAACCTTGAAGACATTATGCTGAATGAAGTAAGCCAGTAACAAAAAGACAAATCCTATGTGATTCCATGTGTATGAGGTACTTAGAGTCACATTGAGTGTAGTCACATTCATCGAGACAGACCACGGGATGGTGATCACCAGAGGCGGGGGCGGGGGGGGGGATGGGGAGCTGTTCAATGGGGACAGAATTTCAGTTTGGGGAGGTGAAAACGGTCTGAAGATGATGACAGTGATGGTTGCACAACAGTGGGAATGTTAATGCACAGAGTTGTACACTTAAAAATGGTCACCACAGTAAATGTTATGTATATTTTACTACAATTTAAAAAAATGTGTGAAATTAAAAAATGACCCTCATATTTCACTATTCCTTTAAAAAGCACTCTGAAGTAATATTCATGATTTTCAGCAAAGGTAATTCTTTTTGCTTCTAAAACAAGCAACTGTTCTTCAAAGACAAATAAATAGTCTGGGGTGATTCCCCTGTCTTTGCCCTGGGCATCGTTGGAGACAGGTAAACCAGCCCACTCTCTCCAGCTTAGAAAAGGTATCAAGGATTTCAGAAGCATACATTCTATGGAGCTGAAATATTTTTTTTTTTGTGCTGTGCAATATTTGCTTTATTTCTATTTGCAAATAAATAGACAAGTCTCTATTTTTGCAATACTCATTCTGATCGATCCAAAGGCAACAGAAATAAAATGCTTTCTCTCTCTACTCCTTTACAGTTAGTTTTTCTTTAATTACAGGAAGCTCTCATTATAAATATGCTCTGTGTCATCAGGCAGTGTCAGCTATTGAGCACTTGGCCTGGCTGCCCAGTTTATTTTAGTCTCTGCAGTTCCTTCCTTGTCAGAGCGTTCCAACATCGCCCGGGTCCTTTCAGGAACTGGGTAGTGGCCAAACTGCAAAGGATCATTGTTTGTTAAATGATAGAAGAGCTTCCCATGGGCATAGATAAGGTGAAGCAACTAATTTAAGATATCAAAAGTGGTGCTCTTTTTTATTGGCCAAATTATAATATATTGAAATGAACGTCTGCTTAATCACCACTGCAAGAATATCATCTTTGTACTCTTAGAGATTTTAGCAAGCTACTACTGTGTGCTAGACCATTTACTATGCTGCGGTGACACCAAAGACTGATAGATAAGATTCTGCCCCAGATGACCTTACGTTTATTCAAGGCATCATATGGACAGATCCTGGTTAATGTATTTCATAGAGTTCAGTGATTTAAATGGTTCAGAAGCAGTTCTGCTCCATCTTGCCAAAAAAATGCATCCTTTTAAAAATATGTTTCCATCTCTTATGGTTTAAAAACAACCTCACAGCTTACTGTTAATGTTAGCACGACTTTCCTACCCCATTGATGTCAATAGCAAAAATTTACTATTTCAAGACCCTGTTGCCCAAGTAAATAGCTGAATAGTTTATTACAGGAAGTTCCTGAAAGATCCATCAACTCTTCAATTAAAAGCATCAAGAGGCAGTTCACATGCCCACGTCCTTTGAGCCTTTGCCTCACATCTTTGCCATTTCTTCCAATTTAAACCATTATATAATGATCCTTTATCCAGGCCTACTCAAGTTCTGACTTTGAAAGACCATCCTTGAACCCAGACTTCAAAAGTTCAATAAATCAGACCTTGCCTTTTCCTCAAATCTGTGGTATTTATAATAGCCAAAAGTTGAAACAACAAAAACTCAAATGTTCATCAATAAAACAATGGTGCATCCATGCAATGAAATACTATGCATCCCTAAAAAATATGAACATACTGACATTGGCTACAATGTGGATAAACGAACGTGTAAAAAGTCAAGCACAAAAGGTCAGTTTTGTACGGTTCAATTTATGTGAAATATCCACAATATGTAAATCCACAGAAGCAGAAAGCAGATTCATGGTTGCCAGGTAGGGGAATGGGGACTGACTGTTTAATAGTTATGGGATTTTCTTTGGAGGTGAGAAAAATGCTTTGGAACTAGACAGAGAGGACGGTTGCACAATACTGTGAATTTACTAAATACTACTGGATTGTATACTATAAAATGGTTGACTTTATGATACGTGAATTTCACCTCAATTAAAAAATTTAAGTCTATAGAAGTTTATGTTTTCTTTTTTTCTTCTATCCTCACCCGAGGACATGCGTATTGATTTTAGAGAGAGGGAAAGAGAGGGAGAGAAACATCAATCAGTTACCTCTCACACATGCCGTGACCATGGACTGACCGTGCAACCCAGGCATGTGCCCTGCCTGGGAATTGAACCTGCGGCCTTTCAGTTTGCAGGATGTCACCCAACCAATTGAACCACACCAAACAGGGCTATGTTCTCTCTTACCTTGATAAGAAATAAACTGTTTAGTATTACTAACTAACATTTGGGAAGCCATCATTCAGCAATTGTATCTGAAACCAGAGACCATAATCCTGTTTGGGTTTTAAAAATAGACCCTTGATGATTTCCAAAGCTAAAGGTTAGTTCCTCCTCATTTTTCCCCCCGACAGTAAATAGTATCCTTTTTGCCAGCATGTTTATCTTCATACATCTCATCTTCCTACCTTTCACCGATCTTTAAAATGTCATTGATTTCAGGGCAGCCTTCTTTTTAAATCTAACCCCTGTTTGGTTCATTTTACATTTCTATGTCATAGTTGGCTTTTTCATTATGATGCCTCAATCCTTTAAAAAAAATGTAGTATTTATATATATGTTTTTGTTTGTAACCTTTTTAAAAGTTATTTTTTAAAAGTTCGTATGATAAAAGCATAGAGACTCTCTCAAGAGTCCGGAGCAAGGAGATCTACTGTGGACCCTCCACTCCGTGGGACTGAACAGGGTCGGCGTGGCAGCCGCTGGGCCTGGGCCGGCATCTCTGGGTTTCTCTGAGTGTGAGTGTGAGCGGTATGAGCAGGTAAGAAACAGTCCCCACTCCTGTCTCATTTGTCTGGATTGTTATCTTCTCAGATATGCTTGTCCTGATGACTCTTATGCCAATTTTTTCCTGATGGCTTCTCAATCGAATCAAAGCATAACAGCCAGAGACCAGCTATCAGGATACGTGCGGCGTGAGGGTGCCCATGCCTCATGCTTTGCCATTCGATTGTCCATTCCTCCCCACGCTGCAAAATACACTCTGATCTAAACGTGTTCCAAGTCGTGGATAATTCGCATAAGTACGTGTCTGCTCTGTTTAAAGACAACTGTTTCATCCTCAAGTCCAATTCAGTAGATTTATCTTCCACAATTACAGGGCTTTGATCACCCTAGAATAGGCGGTGTCATGTGGTATGTAGCTGTCCTTTCCCAGTGCACTTCCCTTATCAGGATACATGTCTGTTGATTTGTGGGAAGCTGGCTGTTTTTCGTTCCTGACAAACTCCAGTGATTAAAATGTAGTGGCTTGCTCTTGTTCCCCTGATAAAGGTGACAGCTGCAGAGTTTCCAGTGGTGGTGGATATCGTCCATGCAGATTGCTTTTTAATGAAAGCAATATATTATCTTACCTACAGACCCTGAAGCCTTAGTTAATGTATTCTGGCTTGGCACCACATTTATCTATAAATTAGTTGTATTAAACACACTCCTTACTATTTATCCAGCCTTTAAAGAGTTTTTCTACTAAAAGGATTTTGCCCCCTTTCTTCACCTTAAGTTTTGTTATACCCAATGACAACCCCACCGATATTTTAAGTGTAGTTTTGAGTAAAACATTCCTAGGTTGGAAAAATATGACCCAGACTATACTCAATAACTTTTCATTCTTCACCACATTTTTGCATTAAAATCAGAATAAAAAGATGGAACTGGTTAGAACACCAGCCTTTTAGTTGAGTCTCCTGGAAATTTGCAATACTTCTGAAAGCAAAGCCCACTAAATAGCATGGTTAAATAAATCTAAAAGAAGAAATTAATTTAAAATTGAGGCTATAAAGTTTTCAGCTTTGAAATTATAGGAAACCTCCCATCCACACGTACAAAAATAAAAAGAAATTCCTGACATAGTTGAAAGTCAAATAATCCCCAGACATGCCACTTTTTGGTACCTCCTTCTTTCACGTGGGATGTGTGCAGGGGTGCCGGGGCCCACTGTGAGTGGTCACAACTCTGCTGGGAGTGAATGGCATCTATTGTGCTCCTGGAAGAGGACTCTGTGGCGAGGTGCAAACTTCATGCTGTGGCTCTGAAATAGCTGCAACACTAAGGCCTTGTAATGACCCGTGAACCAAAACTGGAAGCAAACAACTATTTTGCTGAATGTGTCCTCTCTGACTTCAACCCAATATTAAACTTTTTACAGAACTATAAATCAAACCCATTAAAAACAAAAAGCCCAGTGAGCCAGTCTGAACTAAATCCAAACTTACATATTTTCTAAAACAACTGAACTGTAACAAAACTAAAACATCAAAATAATTCTCCAACCTGAATCGATATTGCATTTGGTTCAAGTCTCTGAACCATATTTTCCATTTCAAGACAGGATATTGTGAAGCGTAAACCACCGCTTCAAAGAGGAAATACAGGGGAAGTTGATGCCATAGTTAGTACTGAATACAAATATAAAAAGTATAGAGTAAATGTGTGAGAACTACCCATTTTATAAATAATGTATGTAAACAAATGGCCGTTCAAAGAGAAGCCGGAAAAGAAATTGTCAAAAGAAGCAAAGGCAGTAATTAAATTTGTGAACAATTGGGAAGGTGTGGGGGAACCAATGCAAATTACCTTTAGGAAATGGTAAATGGAAAGTTCCCTGGGGAATGAATGTATTCCCCAGGGAATTGAGGAAACAGCAAGCAAATCCATAGTAAGCACTGCTGACGTTAATTTATATTTTAGATTCCAGGGAATTATACTCATCCTTCTCAGAATTTTTCTTACATACTGGTTATTTTTAGTTTATTATAAATAGTAGAGTAATAAGTAGGAAATAGAAAGTAAGGTGGGGGTAACTTTTGGTCTCTATAAATAAGAAGCAATACATTAAAAATATGTTCCTTGAATTTTTAAGTTATCCAAGATAGGGCAAAAAATATATTGGTTTTAAAAAAACACTTTTATTTAAGAAAATGACTCTAATATCCAAAATCTCATAAATTGTCCTTTTTTGGTATGGAAACATAAATATATCTCTAAAAATAACCGAAATATATTTACACATTATAGTTAGCAATGGTCTGGCACATGCATACATACGGATGTGCACACACAGTTCTCTAAAGAAGCCCACCTTTTCATGAATGGCACAGCACTAGGGGGATGATCACAAGGCAGACACTCTGTGGAGTCATCATTTTTTCCAACAAGCTCATGTAAAATAGGGTTCTTGATAAGAACACTAACTTATTTGATCGATCTCTTAGGGATGTGATAACAAGTTAGAAATCTGACATGTTTAAAATACTTGTAAAATAATAAAATTGTTCTCCATGTCTGGAAATTTCTCTTACAGAAATAACAATAAATGTGAGAAGATTTGCCCACACAAGGATTATCTACAATAAATATGTAGCAGAAACCATTAACTAATCATGAAACTTCATTTCTTCATCTTCCAGGTCACAGAGCTGATACATATTTCCCAGCCTCCCCTGTATTTAGAGGTGGCCATCTGACTAAGTTGCATCCCATCAAATGTGAGCACAAGGGATGTGTGATATGTGCCACTGCCAGTGTCACTGGTAATTGTTCATGGTTTTTTTTCTTTCCACAGTGATCTAGGAAACCACATGGTAAAGATGCTGGAGCCATACTATGAAAGGATCTTGTATCCCTGAATCACCAGTTGAAGGAAAGCTACCTGATAATCAGTAATATTGGTTTAGACTGTACATGGGCAATAAGTAAGTTCTACTGTGTAAAATCTGTTGAGATTTCCAGGGTTTATCCACTATAGTGTTATCTTAATACACAATAAATTTTATAATCACAGAAATCACCTAAATGTTGGACACAGTTGTAACGATGAATCATTTGATGAAGATCATTGAAAATTCTAATTTCCTTTCTTAAATTATTATGCATAGTCTTCATTTTCTATAATACATACATATAACATTTATAAGTAATACATAAAAATTTGTAATTTTGATATTATAAAACTAAATTAAATGTTTGTAGTTTGATGGTGTAGGATGCTGATGATATCCAAAAGAGATGGATACTTTTATGCTCATGAAATGTTTTAAGTAGTTGGGAAGAGGAAAAACATCTTTTCTTTTATCACAGTTTAATTTATCACAGTGTGTTCAGTGGAAAACTGGTGATTTAAAGTGAAGTGACTTATTGGCTGACTCCTGCATATACATTGTTAAAAGGGTGTGTGTGTGTGTGCATGTGAGAGAGAGAGAGAGAGAGAGAGAGACAGAGAGAGAGGAGTGAGAAGAGAGAAGAGAGATCTATTAGGAATCAAATAGAAATTGAGACTTGACCAAGCAAATAACCATGGCATGGCTGAATTCTTAACAATGTTAAAAATCATATCTCATGGTTGCCTAATTGCCCTGGAAAATATAAAGAATCATCTATTATTTGGTGACTAATTAAGGGTAGAAGAGCACATTCACTTTTCCATTCACTAACTTTTATTTTAGGGGTCAGTTATGCAGTTACTACGCCCCTTTTATTATGGTGATCATTTATACATGTAAAATCAGCTTTGACTCATTTACTTTTATTAAAACTAGGTCAATATTGCCTTTTATTCACACAATATTTTCTGTCTTGACTGACTTGCACATAACCAACTTGACCAGAACCACCATGTACTTCTTTCCACTGAAAACTTACATTCTGACTGAAGTTTATTGCACATTGAATACATACACGTGGCTAACGGGTTATATTCCAATAGTTTTCTACATTTTCAGAACTACCAGTTGAGCTCTATGCCTACTGAAGGTGGTGGGGCCTGAGATTCCATTTTTATCCTACTTACAAGCTAATAAACTATCCTTTTATTATTTTACAGATACTGGCAGAAACACAAGCCTCCTGGGTCAAAGACTAAGAACACCATTACTCACGGCATAGTCAGCAATGTGAGTGGTAGCGTATCTGCCTTCATTCCCCTTTCTTCCAAATGGAACTTCTAAGGTATAGGTCCAGGTGAGAGTCGTGCATGTAGTCACTCTGCATTTCAGCTGAGGAACACTGGACTTGGGGAATCTGCCTATTTATAGGAAGCGGCAAGCAAGCCTGTGTTTTGTTGAGGAGGAGATGCTGCCTTATCTCCCAATGTTGCTGCATAAACAACCCTGAGTAGTGACCTAAATGAATGAGCAGTCAAGGTCTTGGCACACAAAGTTGTTGTGGTGGTTGTTTTTAAATATGGTACAAGCAAGGTAATGATAAAGTATTTGTAAATATTTCATGAAAATTTAGATGGATCTCACACTAAGATTTCATGACAAATTATGAAAGTTCTCACTTCATTTTAAAGAAATTGGAAGTAGATATCTACAATTAGTACATTCACACTCAAAGTAAATGAATAGCATTAAGTGAGAAGACTGGCAAAGAAGGCACATTTATAGGTCTTAATTAAAAATGTATCTAAGAGAGAAATATGTAAATGTTTCTGAGCTAGTGCTTTAAACCCACTTTTTCAATTAGTTGTATTTCCAATTATTATACTTTTCTTCCTTTTCAAGAGCTGTTTATCGAAAAATGACACCCACCAATAGTGTCACCAGTGGAGTGGAACTAGACTCCCCCTCTGTTTTCCAATGCATGTGTCTCAGCAAAGCACATGACAGCTGCATACGTCCAGAGCCACATTACCCAGTTTTCTCAATTTCCTTTCTGAAACCGCTCATCCTTTCTCTCAGGAAAACAAAAAGCCCCTTTTCATTTTGTTGCAGATAATGACAAATCTAGCTACCTTACGGGTGAGTTCCCAGTTTATGAATCATTCCTGAGAAGACATTGGTTGATATCATGAAGATGTTCAGATAGAAAGCCCACGGTAAATTAAGAAGAAAGAAAGGACCTTAGTAGTTACAATAGGCCTTATAATGCAATTATTTATGAGATGCTTTTCTAGAGCTTTTCATGAAGGACCAGCTGCTCCTTTACCCTCAGATAGCGGATATGGAGGTTCACACCTCTTCTGCACGTGGCTGGAAACCTGGAATTGATGAAAGGGATGTGGATGACTTCATGAAAATCCCAAGTCACAGCCATTAGTATTATTGCATTATATGAGCACCTGGACTACAGCAAAGGGAACTTTTATAGTATAAGCTTAGAGTTCTCCTAACAGGGCAGTAGACCCACTAAATACCGTGTCCCATCACGTTAATCAAGTTCAAAGACTTAAAAACTTACCTAGTGTACCCCATAGAAATGACTTGCAAATAGCTTACTCTCAATTGTTATTGACAACAAATTGTGTTAAAAATGCTACAACCCAGTCTAAGTTTGGCAAATTAGTCAGTGCTTTGACCTGAATTGATGTTATATTAAGAAATATTACAAACATAAAAGAGCATCGTGAGGAAAACATTTTTGGCCATGACTTTTTCCAACAATTATAGAATTGGACAAAACACATGCAAACAACACCCTGAAAGCCCTGACCAGCCCACTGATTCTGCGCCTAAAACGCCAGTCCCTCCTTTGTAAGCAGCTAACTGAGGGGACTCTCCTTTCTTCGTCTCTTTTTTTGGGGGGCGGGGGTCAAGGGTAGGGGGTGGGAGACTCATTTCCTGTTGCATCCTGAAAATTTAACCAAACAAAATGAACTCCTGATGCAAAAGAAGCAAAAAATTTCCAGATTTAGATTACCAGGGAAAACAGGGAGATTATCAAAGATCTAAATAATGCAACCAATAGCAAAATAGCTTAGTAAATCATACTAACCCAGCTAAATTAGACAGCACTGTCCATATACAATTACGCTGCTTGGCTCCCACGACAGCCTTTAAATGTGACATGTTATTTGACATGTTTGCAATTAGGGCTTGGAAAAAAAATCAATTTTTTTCTATTCCACTTAAAATAAAAAATGTACTGTTTTTCAATGAAACGTACCTTTTTTAAAATTCAAGACAGACAAAAAAGTAATACCAGAACAAACATATCACAGCTGCATTATGAAGATAGACATTTAAAGTCCAATTTTATTAGATTTTATGAAGGGGCAGAACCTAGAGGTAATTACCAGCATGTTGTATTTACTTTCACATCATTATCCTTATTCACTCTGCCCCTAGACTTGGAACAGCCAGTGAAGTCAACAGTATCTGGTGGCCCTGGGGGTCCCGGGTGAGCTTCTGAAGCAGCTCTGTGGGAGTTGTATCTGTCACTAACTCACATAGGGGCGCACCCTCATTTCCTCAGCCCGAGACACACCAGGGACCGGGGAAGGAGGCTCTCCAGCCCTCCGCCTTCTGTTCCCTTCAGAACTGCTGTCTGACCTCTCTGAATAATCCGCACACAAAATATTCAAAGATGAGACTCTTAACTGAATAGAATGCTTCTGACTTATTGTCATTTCTGTTTTCATAGTCTTTATTGCTTCTTGTAGCCTCTTAAAATCTATAATAAACATTTGACATTTTTTCTCTTGCAGGAAGATACTTTGACCTTTACCATACTCTGCCCTGTTATTGCATACCAAATACGTATATTAATGGCAACAGCAGTAATAGTGATAACAGTAACAATAGACTAATGCGTTTGTGGTTTTTCTCAGTGATTTATACAAATTGTCTCACATGATCTTCATGGTGACCCTATAGTTATTATCACCAGTAAATATATCTGCCATTATCAATAGATTAAGGGATTTCAATAATTTCTAAGTAAATCATTATAATTCTTGTTAGTTACTTTAATGCAAATGGGGGCTTCTGATATTTTTAAAAACTCTGAGACGGATTTTGGATAAAATAAATCAAACATTGTCACAGGCAGAATAATGCCCCCCACCCAAGATATCCACGTCCACATTCCCAAATCCTGTGAAGCTTGCATGGCAAAAGAGACTTTGCAGGGGTGATGAAGTTAAGGATCTTGAGACAGGATGATTAGATTGTCTTGAATTATCTGGGTGGGTCTCCCTTATAAGAGGGTGGCGGGACCGTTAACATGGAAGACTGGGAGATGCTATGCCGCTGGCTTTGAAGATAAAAAAGAAGGGGCTGCAAGCTAAGGAAAGCAGGTCTCTAAGCTGGAGAAAGCAAAAGAACAGATTCTCCCTTAGAGCCTCGGCAAGAAGAACAGTCCTGCAGACACTTAGATTTTAGCCCAGTGAACCCCATTTTGGAACTTTGGCCTCCAGAAGTGTAAGATACTAGATGTGTGTTGTTTTATGCTACTAAGTGTGTGCGAATTTGTTGGAGCAGCAGTAGGAAACTGATACGAGTGTGAATCTTGATGTAATGTAAGGGTCATTATACTGTATGAAAAGGCCAGAGGCCAGAGCAGCAGGGCCCGGGGGAGCGGGGAGGCCTCTTCAGAGGAGGCCGCTCTGGGAGAGTTCTCGCCACCCACACAACACTGTCCCCGCTTCCAACAACAATTCTAAGTTCATTACTTCACCAAACCACCCTCAGTGTTGATAATGCTCCAGAAGGACTCTCAGAACTCCCTCAGGGCTGTTCCACTCACAGTTTCAGGCTACTAGGGGGAAAGGGTGAAGATGAAAACCAGCCGGGTGAGAGGCACATGGGGCGGAGATGCCAGTGTTCTCCCCCTGCTGAGTGGCGGGCAGCCTCACTTCCCTGGCGTGGACGTGTGAGCACGCGTGGCATGGAGTTTGCCATGCAGGGAAGCTCACCTGAACCTGCAGTTTTCACTGGGGCTTCATCATGGAGGCGTGATTGATTGATCTCAGTTTCTCAGTCAACTGACACTGTGTTACTCAAAGCCTCCTCTCTGCCTTCTACTGTTGGGCCTCCTGGGCAGTCCCCACTGTCATACTATCTGGTGTGGCCAGACCCCGCTCTGAGTCACGATCTTAGACCCCTGGCATGACCTACGGCTCCCCCGCAAATAAAGACATTCCTACCAGTCAGGACACCAGAGCCCAGAGACTGCCGCCCAGAAACCAAGGCCAAAGGCCAGACCTTCTGGGGCAGGGCTAACCTCTTTACCACATGCACACCCAGCCAAGTTTAAAGGGTGAGAGGAATTGTTCCAACTGGAGCCAAGGAAAAGGAGAAAAAGGCATCTGAGACACAGGAACAACCTGAGCACAGGCACAAACGTTTGTGGCCTTTCTAAAGGAAAAGCTAGTGACTGACTACCATTCAGACAAAGGGCACTGGGCACTGCAAGGTGGGCGTGGCCGGAGAAAACACGGATTGTCGAGGGCTGAGGCCGCATTAAGAAGTTCTGTATCATGAGCTCAGGGCATTGGGAAGATTTTTGAGAAGGGAGTAATTTGAACAAAGAATCCTTTAGTAATGTGAATAGGCATCTCCCACTTTCTGCTTTATGAGTTTATGCTGTTGTCTATTACATTTATTTTTAAATAGGGCAGTTTGTATTTATAAGGAAGGAAGAAATCATCTTTTTCTGTAATAATGCTGGCAACAGACAATCTGCTCAGGCTCGACTGTGCGCAAGGCCTCGGGTGCGGGACAGAAACTCAGTGCGGGGGCCAGCAGGGCCGCTTCTCCTGACTTCTTTGCACCATCTGAGAAACGCAGGGTAGCCCTGGCCAAACGGCTCCGTTGGTTGTCGTGTCGACCCGCACACCGAAAGGTTGCGGGGTTGATCCCCAGTCAGGGCACATATGGGAGGCAACCAATCTCTTGTCGATGTTTCTCTTTCTCTTTAAAATCAATAAACATATCCTTGGGTGAGGATTTAAAAAAATAGAAAATACCATGTAAATGGTAGAAAGCCCAGCGGTGCTGTCCTACAACTACACGTGTGGCAAAGAGCCCAATCAGCACGCGTCTGGACGTAAAGAAACCTTACCCCAAAGTTAGTTCATTTCATCTTTATTTTGTTCTCTGCCCAGGTTTCATTCTATAACGCTGGGATGGTCAAGACCCAGAGACAATCAGAAACTCAGTGGTAGTTAGTTCAGTTCAGGCTTCTCTAACAAAACACCACAGACTGAGTGGCTGAAACAGCAGGCATTCTCTTCTCACAGTTCTGGAACCTGGACGTCCCAGATCAAGGTGCTGGAGACTTGGTTCTGGGTGAGCGCCTGTTTCCTGGCTTTCAGGTAGCCATCTTCCTCTGCGTCTTCACAAGGCGGAGGGAGAGAGAGCAGTGTCTCTTCCTCTTTTTGTAAGGACACCAATCCCATCATTGGATGAATAATCCCATTATTATTATCGTGTTGATCCTCTTGAATTTATTTAAACCTAATCGCCTCCCAAAGTCCCCACCTCCTAATACCACCCCACTGGGGGTTAGGGCTTCAGTGTCTGAGCTGGGCAGCGGAGAACAAACATTCAGTCACTAACACCATTTTTCTCCATTCCGTTTACAAAGGCCCCCGGGGCATCCCACTCTTGTGATTTATTTTAGCAACAGAGTTTTTAAATAAAAGCTAACTCGAGGATATCTATCGATTGAGAAATTATACTTTTATACTTATATAAATTATGATTACATTATACATAGAATTATACTCTGTATTTCTCTAGAAGAGAAGGCTAGCAGGATTTCAGTGGCTGAGAACATGGCTTAAACATTTGGTCCACCTATACACACAGGTGCATGTATATGACCTTGTGCATAGCTTCTGGGCATAATTTTAACCTCTAAAGTGGAAGAAGCAATGATTTTTTTTTTTGAGGTGAGTTTACTTCATGGAGTTTTGTGAGGACCAAGAAGTATTTGGGTAATTGTAACCAACGTACACATGTGAATTGCCTATATTGCACAAAACATTGCCCTTTTTGTTTCAGGGAGTTTTCTGGTTCTGTGGAAACTGTTTCAGGACTGCTGGGCTGAAAGCCAGGTTACAAAACAACATATGGGGTATGATCTTGTTTTGTTAAACCGTGTTTGAGCCTATGTGTATACACACATGTGCACACGCACAGATACACGTTAGTGGGATGGAGGCAGGAAAGAGAGATACGGACAGAATAAGCACTACATTATTGACAATAATTATCTGTGAGTGGTGGGATTGTGGGAGGTTTTTATTCTGCTTGTTATTAATATTTTCTACACTGAGTTAGTGTTGTATGTGCCTTACAAAGGCTAAGCATTTAGAATTTTTTTAGAAGTCACTGTTACACTTTCTGCCTTTCCTTCCCTTCTCGCAAGAATTAAATATTTTTCTACACATTATATTTCAAGCATAATTGGAACTCACCATAGGAAAAGGCGTCACCCCTTAACTTCATTCTATCAGAGAAAGCGATTTAAGCACTTTCCTGGGATTCTCCTTTTTAGAACTCTATACATCACTGGGGTGACAATAGGCAGGCCTGACAAATGCTGGTGGTCCCATCAGAGACGGTCTTTGCGTTTTTTTCCTCCTAGAACAGGGGAGGAAACGGCAGCTTCCTCGTCCCTAGCATCTTCCTCTGTTTTCAACATTGAGTCTTCTGTTCATTCTGGGGATCAGACACATCACCTTGCTATGAAAACACTCTGCTGTTTCCAAGAAAGCTTTTAGATTAAAAAGCCAGATGTGGACTTTAAAGGCTTATAAAAGTTTTATTTACTAGGGATGTGGATGGCTTGTACATAAAATATGAAAACATCTACATTTACCTTGAAGATACGCTGTGGTTTTCCTGGACCATATACACTGCCGCCTTCAGCAGCATTGTAAGAAGGAATTAAACACTCTTGAGAAGACAGAAAATAAGATCTTACTTGGTTGGGAGGTTTGAAGTTACTTATTCGATACCATGAATCCTGTGATGTTTTTTTCTCACTTTAGGCAGAAGACATAAAATAGACAACACTGGAAAGAAGAAAGTGAATTGGATTCATAAAATGCCTAATTCACTCATAAATAATATTTTCATGGGAAAAACCAGGAACAGAAAACTGAAGATCTTTTAAAGACCGAAACATAAACTTCTCTCCTCCGCCCCTGGCAGAGGAGGCTCTGTCTCCCCAGGGGTCCAAAGAGTCAGTGCCCAACCTGCCTGATTCCGATGCTCTACTCACACCAGGTTGGCAATTGCTACAGGTTCCAAAACCAAAACGTCCAGACTTGACTGTAAAAGTTTGGACATTTATTCAATTAAATACGTGACGATGTACACACCTACCACATACCAGGCGCTGAAGTGCTGAGGATAGACGAGGAAACTAGGAGAGGCGCACTGTGTGGGAGGGCTAGGTGGGTAAGGGTCAGACTATGTGACTGTTCAAGTTCCTTCCAGTTTAAAGTTCTGTCTAAAGTAAGTTCTTCAGGGCAGTCAGAATTGGAGGGCAACTAAAATCAAAACTACCTAATGGTTTAGCCAAAAAGGGAGAGAGAGAGAGAGCGCCACCTACGTAGTCTGGGGGAAGAGACGCTGGGAAGATGTTGTCCTGGGGGATGACATGGCCACTGAGTTTTACAGGACGGGGAGGAGGTGGACAGACAAAGGGGAGCAGGAGGAGCGGTATGCGAAGGCCCTGCCACGGTATAAGAGGCCTTGGCGAGCTTGGGGACTTGGACAAGGTTCAATCCAGTCACTCTGGGCCTGCCAGAGTGACCACCTGAGGGTGGAGGCAGAGAAGGGGCTGGTGTAGATAACCTGGCACAGCCGAGCAGGGGATTTGGGGAGCCAGTGAAGGGTTTCAGCCAAGGGGTAGCTTAATCAGATTTGGATTTTTGAAAGTGACGCTGAATAGGTTTGAGGCTGCAGACCGGTGAGAGGGAGAAGCCAGAACCAGGAGAGAGACAGGGACCTAATTCGATGGCCCGAACGGAGGCTCCTGGGGCGAAAGGGGGGGCTGGGCCCCACACACACCTAGAAGGCAAAATGGGAACAAAGGGATAACAAATTGAGTGGCCTTGAAGAAGGTGCCATGTAATAGGGTAGAATAGGATTCTGGGTTGACTCCCCAGTTTCTGGCTCAGGCAAGTGAGGAGTGATGTGATTCACTAAGGTAAAGAATAGAGAGAAAGCCTATTTGGAGGGCAGAAAAGGTGATTTTGGTTTTGAACATGCGAGTTTTGGATGTGTGGTCGATCGCATTTTTCAGAGATGGCCCCAACCTTATCGCACATACCACATGCTCCTACTACAGTGTGATGTTGATCTGCTCTTCTCTGGGAGTTGGAGTTCTGTGTTCCTTTCCCCCCAAAACTGAGTGGACCTTAGTGAGCGCTGTGACCAACAGAATATGATGGAATTGTTGCTACATGATTTCTATGGCTATAGCGTCAAAACCCCATGCACTTCCACCTTCTTCTCTTCCCCTCAGAACACAGCTGCCATAGGGTGCGGAAGTCCAAGTGGGCACCACGTGGACAGACCACGTGGACAAACTACATGAACAAATCACATGGACAAACCACATGGACAAACCACATGGAGAGGCCTGTGCAGACAGGCGTTCTATCCAACAGCCTGCAGAGGTCCCAGCCAATGGGAACATCGACCACCAGACAGGTGAGTGAAGGTATACCCAGGTGAATCCGGGTCTGAACTATCAAGCTGACCCAACCTTGAATCTTCCCAGTTGAGGTCCCTGACATAGAGCATTACAGATCAGTCATCCCTGTTGCGTCTCCTTTCAAATGCTGACCCACAGAGTCCGTGGGCGTAATAAAACGGTTGTTTTACACCATTACGTTCTAGGGTGGTTTGCTGTACAGCATTAGTACGTGGAACAGGAAACGTGTGAGATGCTCTCATGAATGTGTTTGGCGCAGATTCAGCTGTTTATACTGGAGCTTGCAGCACAGGTCTGGGCTGGAATGTTCACTGGGTGTCATCGGCACATAGCATAGAAATGAAGCTATAGATGCAGGTGCTGTCCTAGAAAGTGTCTTGAGTAAGAAGACACAAAGTGTGGATCTGAAATTGAGAAGATACATATATCCAAGGAACATTTCAAATAAAAGAAGCATGCAGAGGCAGCTAAGGGTAATACTGGTCAGGGATCAGACAGTAAACTAGCAAGAGCTCGAAGAACTTTAAAGAGAGATTGAAGTGCCTATAAAATGATTGAAAAGGCTAGGTATCTGCTACTACTTCCAGGTTCCCTGCCAGAGCTGTGGTGCGGAGCCAGAGAGCTGCTGCCACCACCCAGAGGCCAGGGACCTGCAGAAAACTGTGACCTCACAAATACATCTCCGCATAGAGGTGGCCATTGGTAGAAGGACGCAGAGGCCGCTGCAAAGACTTTTTCCTGTGCAGCTCACGCCTTGCCTCTGCCACCCCTGCTACGGGGTAATAATAGCTTCCATTTTCCAAATCCAATGCTATGCATCTTACTGCCCCCAGAATGCAAATTTTGTCCAGAACCTGGGAGCAAGGGAATAGAAAGAAACGTATGCCAGGCTTCTAGTAGAAAAGGGGGATGAGAATGAATGCTGGTTCCAAAAACCAAGCCAAACTTGACCTAAATACAGCCCAATGACTTTCCAAAGAAATGGGGTAGTCCGAGGTGCAGAATAGCATCCATCTCTGAAGCAGGCCAGGTGGGAAAGCTGAGGGGCGGAGGGGCAGTGGATTCTGGAGCCCAGCGATCCTGCATTCAAATCTCCAGTTCGGTCCCTTTCTTACAGGGTTCACAGTACTTCCAGGCTTCCGTTTCCACAACTTTCAAACAGGGATAAAAACACAATCCTGGCAGGGTTATTGGGAGAATTAAAAACAGTATGTGTAGGGTGCTGAGCTCAGAGATTGGCAGATGGAGGCAGACATAAGTGGTGGCTTTTCTTGTTCCTCCTACGGTGGCAAGAGAGGCCTCACTCGGCCCAGCCGCGCGAAGGCCACGCCCACGCGGAGGTTTCGTCTCCTGTGACGGATGAAGAGCACGACTGGCAAATACATTGGAGGAGCAGAAACTTCCTGAATGGCGTGTTGTCAGACTTCATTCAGCAGCCCTTAATTTAGCACTGCTCCTTCAGAGATTTTTAGATAAAATGTGGCTTCTATGCTCTTAGAGAGTTAGTTTCAACACATACTTTGACGGGTGAAAGAAAATGGGCCAAAACGAGAAAAATAAAAAACTGCTAAGAGCTTAGTTTACAGCAGCTGGTACCACCTTAGAGCTGACTCCACCCATCCTTACACTGGAAGCTTGTTCTGATCCTAGGGGAGGCTCACTTAGCCTCAAACAACTCGTGAATGCCAGTCTGTCTTTGCTTCCACCGGGTTATTTCCATTGCTGAGTTATAGTCCAAAAGATGGAACTGTCAGCATACAGTGCATGATGTCCAAGAATGCTCAGCCTGGTGTGGTCCAGAGCTCACAGCTGGATCTAGATACAAGGGATGCTACTCTCCAGCTGGGCCAGCACAGCTGCATCCCAGACCTCTCTGAGCCTCAGCTTCCTCACTGACGTCATCAGGGAAGAATGTACTAACTGCCTGTAGGACTGCTGTGAAGATGGAATAAAATTAGTAAATGATGAGAGCTGCCATTTACTGACATGAATGTGCCAGATGCTGTGCTAAATGGTTTATGTGCATTTACTTCATTTAATCATCAGAATAGTCCTTTAAGTGTCTAAGTTATCCCAAGTCACACAAATACCAAATGTGCTGCAAACGCAGAATGTGAACCCCTGCCGATGGAAGGGCCTAGCACAGGGTCTGACTTGCAGGAAGTATTCAGTCAGTGGAAAATATTATTTTTTACCCGTCTAGCTCACTCCTTCATTTGCTGGACCCCAAACTGATTCTCAGAGTGTCTTGCCAAGGGGCAGGGCTGGGATTGAAATTTAAATCCCTTGGTTCTGAGTCTAGTGCTTTTCACTTTAACCTCAACTGGCCTCCCTTCATCAAATCCCTTTCTAGGAAGACGAACTTACAGTTTAGTAAGGCTGGCCACGAACAGTCACATGTGCATGACAACAGCGCCCTCTGCTGGCGTCTAAGAGAACTGAAAGGGGCCAGCGGGCATTTTACTCACTGCTAGTGGTTTCTTTGCCAGTAGACTTGCTATCTCAGCAACCCTTGATTATTACCACCCCCACCTGTTTTTTTATTTAATGGGAATCCGGTGTCCTTATGTTTTTTGTTTATATTTTACTATAAAGTCAACCCTGATCTTTAAAAACTTTGTGTGCCTGCCCAGAGGGGTGTAAAGCTCTCCCCATCCTCCACCCCCTTGCTGAGACCCACCACCTGGGTGAGGGCCCTGCGTCTTGCCGCAGCCTTTGGGTGTGCTAGTGAGTGAGTGAGTGAAAGCGGCCGGCCATACAAGGAGACATCTTCACGGTGAAGTCCCTGTCGTCCCAACACTGCTGAAGGCAAGTGGGAGAACCGATGTGACAATACAACGCCGCGAGCGACTCCGATTGAGGCTCTGTGGTCTCCACGCACCAAGGTCACCAAATGGTTAGGAGTGCGTTCTGTAGAGAAGAACCCAAAAGCTCTTGGCATCTAACTCCAGGGGTCAAATAGACAGTGTTCAGTGACCACTACATACTTGGTTACTATTTCGAGCAAACGTTGGTGTTTCTATATGATGAACACATTGATATCAAATTCCTGCTCTGCATATAAGCTACATTATATAACGTTCATTGCATCGTACCTGCCCCTCAAAGCAAGTAATAAAGAATCACTAGAACAAGAAACAAAACAAAGCCATTACATTCTCCAGACTGGCACAAGCTCGCTAATCTTCTAAATTCCTTCCAGAGAGATTGGGCCTTGTCAGGCTTGTGGAATGAGAATCTGATTGCCAGGCTTTCCGCTCCCAGCGCCAATCACCCGCCCCCGGCGACGCTGGAACTCACCAGCCTCCTCCTCGCCTCAGAGGCCCACTGTTATTTTAAATACCCTTCCCTTCTACCCTCCTGCAATTACCAAGGGAATTTGCTTTTCTGCCCTTTATTTTCAAATTAGAGACAGTTTGCCAAAACTTTTCCTTGATAGCTCTCTTCCTGAACAAGAGGGGAGATGGGGCTCCTGGGAGGAAAGGATCTCAATTAATGCACTGACAGAACCTGCCAATACCAGCCTGGACGTGGTTTTCTGTATTTTTTAAAATAAAGATGCTATTTATTTATTATCAGAGAGAGGGGGAGGGAGTGAGAAAGAGGGGAAGAGAAACATGGATGTGGGTTGCCTCTTGCATGCCCCCCGAAGGGGACCTGGCCCACAACCCAGGCATGTGCCCTGAGAGGGAATCGAACCCATAACCTTTCAGTGCACAGGCCAGCACTCCATCCACTGAGCCACATGAGCCAGGGCTGGTTTTCTGTCTTACTCAGGTGGTGTTGTCACCAGTGGGGATGAGGCAAAGTCCTAGCGATGGATACAGTTCAACAGGAGCTTTTGTTACTACCTCAAGGCTGATTGTATTTGTATAATCATTTCATTGGAAGAGGTTAGTTGGTTAAGAGCACAGACTGAGACAGTCCTGGGCTCTCATCCACACCAGCCAACCACTCATGCACAGTCTTGGAAAATGTGTTGACTTCTTTGAGTTCTTTAATCCTAAAATGGGGATCATGATAACAGACTGCTCCTGACAGCTCTTGTGAGGGTTACAGAAGATACTGTATAAAAACTGCTGGTCACTGTGTCTGGCACAGAGTAAGCATCAATGCACTCATTTATTCAACAAACATTGAATGAGTAGCCACTATGTGCCAGGCACTGATCCATGTTAAAGAAATTCAGCAGCAAATGAAACAGCAGATTCCCTGCTCTCAGAGGTCCCACAATCCAGTAGGGAGAGACAGATGGTAAACTTGTAAGGTACAATGTATCTGGAGTGAGGTGCTACGAAGAAAAATAGAGCAGAGTAAAAGCTAGACAGTGATGGGCACTATTTTTGACAGAGGGAAAGTTCTCTCTCTCTCTCTCTCTCTCTCTCTCTCATAGGAAAGGCTTTTCTGAGAAATGGCACTTGGGAAGAGAACTAAGTAAAAGTATAGGAGACCAGGCCTGGGAATACCCGATACCCACAGGATGAGAGTTCCAAACGGAAGGATCAGTAGATGCCAGGCTCTGAAGCAGGCAGCACTTGGACTGTGGAGCAGCAGCCGGGGGGCGCGGCTGGAGCGAGGGGCAAGCAGAGAGTCAGGGAGGTGGCCAGGGGCCAGCTGACCCGGCAGGGTCTGCGAGGCCATGGGAAGGACCAGGAGATGAATGGCAAAGGTTCAGGCCAAAGAGTCGTTCAAGGCCACTAGTTTTTTTCCTTTCTTGGCTTCCCAGTGGCCCTTCTTTGTGCCGGGCAGTGTCATAGGTGAATATCTGTATCCAACAGCAACCTTGAAAATCATTCCTTTTCTTGACCATCACTTGACCTCTCTTTGATTCTGGAGAATTTAAAAATTCCCATGAACTGAAACTCAGGAGATCTGCTTTAGAGAAGGTATTTGAATAAATTCTGTCTTCTCTATTTAGCACTGCTATTAATGTTATTGTTATTAATATTAACTACCTCAGAATAACTTATTTTATTTACTTCCCTGGAAGGTTTAATTATACATTTGAAAAACCCATTGATTAGGCTCAGAGAAATTCACCCAGATTATTTGCTATCTAATAAACACGAGGGCTGCATTTACCTTTTCCAAAACAAAAACTCCAATTATCAATTGCTTGCTTTCTTCAGTACACAGAAGTAAATATTTTTATTTTTAAACTTGAGAAATATCACAAAGCAGAAAGTCTTCCTGAAAATGTAAACCTGCCTATCAAAAAAGTGTGTGGTGACGTGGAGCCCACCGAGGAAGCTGTAGGAATCTTCCATCATCAGAGGTAGAACCTTCTTTAGGAAGGTATTTAAATGTAACCCTGTGTGGTGTATTTGTGTGTGTATGTGTAGGCACATGTGTGTGTGTGTCTACACACATGTGCACGGACACACACACATTACATGTGTGCTTATGTATTGACACTAACAAGTAGAAAAGTGAGGAGAGGTCCCTGCGGGAAGCCAGCTGGCTGTGGAGAGGCCCACTGGGCAAGGAGCTGATGTCTCCAACCCACAGCCAGCGCGGCTCTGCGGCCCACCGGGTGAGTCTGGAAGCCGATTCTCGCCCCTGTCAAGCCTCGAGATGCTGAAGCTTCAGCGGACGGCGCGTTTTCAGCCCAGAGGCACTCCGCGAGCCGCTCCGAGATGAGCCGTTTCTGGATTCCCACCCACAGAGTCTGTTAGAGAATATATTTTAAGTCACTAAGCTTTCGGATAACTTGTTGTTCAGTAATAGAGGGCTAATAAATAGCTCATAGTTACATTTTTTCTTTTAAAAAGGACTCATGGACATGGACTACAGGGTGGTGATTGCTGGGGGAGGGGGTATAAGGGGACTAAATGGTAATGGGAGAAAATATAATAAAGATTATATATTCAAAATTTTTTTTTCTTCTAGCTCTTCCTTGATATTCTGGTTCAAAGAAATACTTTAAGAATATAACATTTACTAAAAGCGCTAAAGGTTGCATTGTAAAACGAGTCCAGAAATGCAAGCTCAGACCAAAGGTCTCAGTTGTCCTACTATAGAGACCGAAAAGCAAATAAATAGTCAAAGCATTTGAGCTGAAATAATAAGAAAGTGCTTTAAAATTCTTTCTGTTCTTTTTCACTGCTCTGAAACATATTAAAACATAATTAAAGAGGACATTCAGTCCAGCACACACCGGCGTTTCTATCGCACGCCTCCTGCGGGGCGGGGCACGGAGGGTGCAGGTGGCCCCGCCCCCGCAGCCTGCGCTCCAGGCCGCGGCGGTCAGGCCAGGCCGCGGCGGTCAGGCCAGGCCCCGGCGGTCAGGCCAGGCCACCGCGGTCAGGCCAGGCCGCGGCGGTCAGGCCTGGCGTCCGAGCGCGCTGACGTCACCACTTCAGTTGTGGAGAAAAGTCCCGATTCCTGTTAAGCAGGTCTCTACAGCTTGGGTTATAGCTTTATCAATTCCGGTCATTGGCATCTGCTTTTATAAAAAACCAGATGAGCAGGATGAAAACACATGAATTCCGTCTAAAATATGACCCTGAAGCAAAATAAGGACGGAGATATCATCCCTTCCATTTACCTAAAAAAATCTAGTATTTACAAAGGAGTTATACATATTATTTTAAGATTTCAGAGCTAAGTGCTGCAGTCACCTGGGCCTGCAGAGAATGGCGTGCTGCTGCGCAGGCGCTCACCCTCTGATGGACAGCTGGCGGTAAAAAAGAAAATATCCCCAGAAACACTGAAATGGCAGCAAGGCAAATAGCTCTGTTTATGGAGGGAAAAGGGCCTCAGATAAACATATAAATAAACCAAGTATAAGAAGCACTGACAAAATCATGAACACTTCCCACATAAAGCGGCCTGGACTTCTGCAAATTATGTTCACTTAGCTAAATGTGAATGCAATATTGCAAGGCTTATTTAAAGAGTCAGGAAGCAAATGAGCCTAGAATTAAAATAGATATGCTGGCTAGAGTGCCTTTAAAACTTGCTTTCCAAGTCATAAAAATTGTTTGGAAATCCAATGGCCTAATAGCTATGGAAAACCAAAGCTCATAATAAATATTTTTTATCTGTTTCAGCCCCTGCTCCGTGATATATGTATACACACACTGTACGCAGTCTTAGCACTGAGGATTTGTTCCTGAGGAGACCCTTGCTTCCCTGTTGAAGTTAACTGCTCTCCATGTGTCCTTCCTTCCTAAACTCTGAACCCCTGAGAAGGAACTAATTCATTTTTAAAATCCCCAACTAGCCCAATTCCTGGCACATACTAGATGTCCCAATTGTGCCAGCTGAACAAATAAATGGCAAAGTGAAGGAGCTGAAGGAGAACTTAATCCTTCAGGAGAGGACAGTCTCACTGGACCTGCACCCCCAGCCCCTACAGAACACCAACCACAATGTGAACTTAAGGGGTTCCCCTCTGGATGGGAACTCAACTCTTCAGCTTCTACCATCGTCTTGAATCTTGGCTTGAGGTTTCTACCCTACCTCCTTTAGGCACTTCTTCTGTCTACTACTTCTGCGCCGGGGCGGGCTTTCCCAGCGTGGCCTCACCGTGGCAGGGTGCGCCGACAGAGCGGAGACACATGTGCTCCATCCGTCTGCCACTGACAAGTCATATTTGTCTTTTTCCATGACTGGAGAAAAATTAATCAGAGCCATATAAACTCAACAAGAAAGAAACATTTATCTAATTTATCCTCTCTAGCCTAGCGTGTTCAGGAAGCCTTTGCTGTTGAAGACGTTTGTCATGAGGGTGTCCTGACTGTTCCCTCTGTGGTTGTGTGAAAAGGACAGCTGTGGAGTCGAGGCCACGCAGGCACTGACCTGATGTGGCTCAGAGCATGGTGCTAGGGCCCAGAGCTACCTCGCTACTTACTGTTCCACTGAAAGCCTGAGAGCATGCGTGCAGACATTTCCATGTGGTCTGTGAGGAGGAGACCACCCTTTACAAAATGACAAACTGAACTGCCATAAGCGTGTTCTTTATCTGGGACAAGATGGCAGATGAATGACTCCTTCATGGCAGACAGTGGCCAATCAGCCATGGAGTTCAGTTCTGTTAGGCCTGGGTATGACCCAGAATCCTTTTCAATACAGCTAAGCACAGTGGTACCAACTGGTGGCATGCGAGAAGATGCGTACTTGCCATCACTGAGGACACAGAGCAAGTGCCAGTTGTGACCATGGAGACATTGTTCTGTAGGTATCTGAGCAACCGGGGCACAACAAGTTTTCTGAGGAGTGTCCTGAGACTCAGTGAGGCCGTCCACTGACCAAGATTACACAGAAAGGGGAAGGCAGAGTCCAGTCTGAACTGGGCTGTCTAACCTGAAAGTCTTCAACGGTACCAGGTGATTTCTGTTCACTTCAGCATTGTGTTCCATATTCCTAAGAGAGAACATCTGGGAGAGATCAGCAGAGCTAAAACCTCATTGTCTTTCCTGATTATAAATTTCCTTTTCTAAACTTTTTGCCAAATTATGGTTAGACAGCCACTACTTTGTGTCCAAACTCCTTGCTGTCTGGAGCCCAAAGTCCACAGTCTTATATACACCAGTCCCCAGTCTTGGCACCTGCTCTTCTATTTCTCAGGTTTAAATCTGCCAAAGTGTTTTCAGCAGGAAGCTTCTTATATAAAGCTCCAGGCTCTCAGAGAATACATTCAAAATATATTAAAGATTATAATTAAGAAACGAACACACAAACCAAAAAAATAATTTTGGAATAGTTGAAAACGTGGTCCAAGCCTCAGTGGTTTGATGAGAGGTCTTACCAAACGTGCATTTCAAAAACTATTCCAGGAAAAACAAAAACTATTCCAGGGCAATGAAAAATGGAAAGCTTCTCACCTCATTCCATGAGGCTAGACAACATTCCTCGTAGCAAACTGGAGAAAAAAGCAAAACAAGCAAGCAAACAGCAAAAATAACAAAACTAAAACCAAAGAGCTCTGACCACTGTTATCTTGTCACTTTCCGGAGCACCTGGCTGCGTGCCTCAGTGGGATGAGCCAGCCATGGGGGTTGTGGTCCACTTGGCGGGCAGAGCTGATGAAAGGGAAGGGAATCAGAGCTCAGCTAGCTCCTCCTACCATCCAAGAAGATGAGTCATTGTTTTGATGGGGAACATTTTCTTTGACAGAAAAGTAATTCAATTACTGATAGACAGAGCCCCGACCCCCAGGGGGATTAGCCCAAGATGCCAAATAAGTGTTTTCTACATAGTAAGACCTGCATTAATTTATACTAGGACTGAGTTTTACTTCAGGCTGAGGAGGGTCTTATCATTTTAGTAATCTGACAACAGGGAGGTCATATTAAATTTGTGGATTAGTAGCAAGAGCATTGAACCAGGAGGAGTTAGACACCCAGTTGGAGTCCTAACTACATCCCTTACTAGCTCCCAGAGCCTGGGAAGCCACTTGACATCTGGGATCCTATCTCTTATCTATAAACAGGGGATGAGGCAACCTCATGGAATATTGAGAATCAAATAGGGCAAAAGGAAAGGACTTTAGGATTTGTAATGTGATATTACAGAGGACTGTTTGGGGAGGGGAACCTTCAAAAGATTTTGATAAAACATATTCTAGTTCTGTTTTTTATTAAACTACTCACTAGCTTATGATTTGGGGCATGTTATTTAACCTTTCTAGGCCTCAGTTTCTTCATCTGCAAAATGACAATAATACTATCCATCTAATAAGGCTGTTTTGAGATTTAAGTTAGTATTTGTAAAGTGCAAAGAAATATATTTACTATATAAAATGAAAATTACATTAATGAAGTGTCTCTAAAGCTATCTCCCATAAAATCATGGCTTTTGTGTAATACATAAGATAATAATGAAGCAAGATTTTATACAAATTATAGATCATTTTTGATGATTAAAAGCCACTTTGCTGCGGGCATTTTAAGCTTGTGGCAGACCCCATCCTTGAATTTGGTGGTGAAGGCTTGCACAAGTCTGTGCTGACACCCTGTCCACACAGAAATGTGGCTGTGGACCACATACAGCTGGCATGAGGTCTGTGCTGTGAGATTCACTGCAGAAATTCAGCGGTTATTCTACTCTTGAATGTTCAGCTGGGTCAAATTTTCAGTGGCTTAGGTCATTGTCATTGGATTTGTATATATCTATGTTTGTGAGACTGGGTGACAATGCTGTAGGACCCGTATGTGCTCTGGCTGTTCGGGGTTCATGGTGACGTTTGTGGCACGACCACGTAGAGGAGGTTTGAAGAGGAGAGGCCGCCCAGCGGTGACCAGACGTTTACTATCGCCTTGGACCTGAAGCCCTTCTGAGGCAGCCCTGCCAAAGATCCATCTTGTTCGGCTTCAACCATACCTTTGCCTTCTATTTCTCATATTTTTCAGCTGTCACCACATTGTAGTCAGAAAACGTATTTATACACTTTATGTTGACTGGTGCTGGAGTGCGGGACACATATAAATACGTGTTTTGTAGACTAGTGGTAGAATACGGGTAACGGATAAAAATGTTTATTTTTATACTTTTTTATTGCTCTAAAGGGATGCTAACATGCAGATATATGAATTCCAAAGGACAAAATTTGGGTCTCTTTAACACAGACAATGGTGAATTATGTATGTATGTTTTAACGATTATCACACAAAAAAACACTACTAAAACTTCATTCTTTCTTTTTTTACATATGATTAACACAACAAAAAACAGTACTAAAACTTCATTCTTCTTTTTTTACAATGAAGTTTAAGAAAGAAAACTTAATTCTTTCTTTTTTTACACATTTTATTTTTTTCAAAACATTTTCAATAAATTGGAATTTTTACATATTTTATTACTTTTATTTCAATTTCCAGTGAGTTTTCCAGTATTTGTCTGTTTAAAATTTAAGAAAATAATTCAGTATACATTTTATAGTAAATCACAAAGTTTCATTGAAAAAAATATGTAAAACTAAAGTTACCGTAATTTTACTGAATGTTGCCATTTGCACAAAACATTAGCAAAAATGGCCCGCTCTACCTGTTAGCTTGTGATAAAAGCTACCCGCATACCATGTGTTACTTTCCCACTCAAGACTCTCCCCTCCCCAGGATAAATGCACATATTCCGAAACTGTAATTTTGTGATCACGCATGTTGGACGTTGCAGAAAGGAAATACGTGCAAAGACATACGAGCGATAGTCACCGGCGACATGAAATATGCCTTAAGATGGTTGCCAACACGTTCACATGCCGTTGGACTTCCACGTCGCAAAATCAGCATCGACCAAGTCATGCATGCGCAGGAATGAAGTTTGAGTCACCTTTGTCATTTCAAGTGCAGGGGCTTCAATTGGAGACCCTCAGGGTAAGTTTTACACCCATTGGCCAGTGCTGTCTATCAGTGGGAGGCGCTTTTCCAAGGTGGGCCCTCCTCGGGAGGGGCGGGGCCTCGTCGGGAGGGGCGGGGCCTGCTGAGTGAGTGGCAGGCCAAGTGATCTCACTGTTCTGGCCAGAGCTTTCTAGAGCAAAGATTAATACTTGAACCGATATGGGCCAGATTCTCCGTTTGAGGATATGGGAGTTGTGACCGAGTGACACGCAGGACCGTGGGTTTAGAGCACATGTGCATTGTCTGGGGCAGCCACGTTTTTGCATACACGGTGAAACAGAAAAATCTGAGCTACAGCGGAGAGACAAGGGGATGTACGGGGAGAGGAAGCAGACTATGTAGCGAGGCAGTGAAAAGCCAGGTTTGGTGCGAGAGACTGAGGTTGCTTGGCTTTCTAACTGCTTTGCTCTCCTTATTTGCAGGCGGCTGGAAGACTGATGAGGCTCCCTGTCCTTAAATTCTGTGAAAGATCCTTGAGCCTTCCCTCCCCCTTAGTCTAGTTTGAGTGGGTTTTCATTGTTTTTAACCAAATAGGCCTTGAGTAGGACAGGTGGGTACGCAGAACCTGGTGAGGGGAAGAAACAGTGAAATGACTACTACCTTGGTCTTTCATTGCAGCGATTTTCCACCTTTTCACCTCACGGCACACAGAAACTAATAACTAAAATTCTGTGGCACACCCAAAAATACTTTTTTGCTGATCTGACAAAAAAAGGTATAATTTTGATTCATCCACACAGGATGGCAATTGTTGCGCTTGCTGTTGTCATTATTTTTACTTGACAATCTAAGGGAAAAGAGATCGGTGTCCCCGTGGTCATAGTTAGGTACTGGATGTTAAAAATTCTTGTGGCACCACCTGAAAACCACTGCTCTGTTACACGGCTTGTGTTGCCGAGCCCGTTCTCTCAACCCTGTCTTCTCAGCGGTGTGCCAGGCTCCGCATTTCTTCTGGGTATGGGGTCTGTGCTGAGCAAACCAGGTATCTGCAAATCTGTCATCCGCCCATCAATTCAATGACAATTTAGGCAGTGGGAGAGCTCTGTCTCCCACTTATGTACTCTGAGAAAACGTCTAGACTGATCAAATCAAGACTCTCCTCTCTAGGAGCTCAGTGTCAATAGGCTCAATATCTTCTTTAATCAGATCTGTGAATCAAGAGAAAATTTTATTTTAAATCTATCGATTTTTAAGAATAGTTTTCCTTCCCATTGTGTGGCACGTATTCTCATGAGAAGCCTTAACAAAGTTTAGAATCCAGGAATTAGGTAATTAGGTTCTTAAAAAAACATAAAGATGTGTGATGGTAGAGTATGTTTCACATGTCTGTTACTTATATAGAACGTTATGATATTTAAAAATCCAATTTAAAGTTTTGTGGCAAAAAAAATGCTACAGCTTAATTCCACATCAACTCTCCTTTGCCTTGGCTGCAGGGTTGCTTTTGTGTTTCTGTCAAGAATCCCAGGATCTGACGCAGGAGCTGTGGAAACTCTGTACATGGTACCTTAACTCAGAAAGCAGGGTGTTCCCTCCGACTTGAGGCGCTGAGGTTTTGGCAGAGGGAGGAGACTGGTCTCAAAACATCCTCCGTGGACTCTACACAGTGGTGAAGCCGCTCCTTACCACTTAGGAACAAGCAAGGGAAAGAAGGGGAGAAGGAGGCAGGGAGGAGGGGGGTGGCGGGGAAGAGGAAGGAGGAGGTGGAGGAAGAATAAGAGAAAGAAGAAATCAACAGATTCCACCTGAGGTTGTTTTCCCCCCAGGCTCTAAGCTGTGCTGGTTTCTTGCTGAAATGCAAGAGCCTGTGATACCTCAAGCTCTGTCTCCCTCTGCTGACCACTCTTACTGTCTCTGGACTCCTGCACAGGCTGCGCTGGTCCCTGTTTTTCTGAGAAGGTGAAGCGTCTCTTGATAAACATGCTCACTCTTTCCCTTCGAAGACTCAAATGGGAGCTTCATTTTGGGGGCCGCATGACACCAGTAACCAATGGCATGTGCCCCCCTCCCCCATCCAACTTCCTGGGCTTGAATGACAGCCCTGCTGCCAACCGTGAAGCAGCCAGGGAATCATTGAGAAGCTGTGCCTGTTCCCTCAGTTGTAAAAGGAGGGTGGAAGTTGCGTGGACCAGAGTGGGGAGTGGCCAAGATACTCCCCATCAGTGCTTGCACTGCACCTGGCAGAGAGAGCACAGGCTGCTGTGGTCTGGGATCGATGAAGACACTCCTGACCCTAGGGAGCACGGCTTTTTCAACAACCCACAGGCATCTGCGAAGCAGTAGCTGTGGAAGGATGGGGGTGTATACTGTATTAGGAGTCAGTTTCCTTGTAGGAATTTACTGCTCGTATTTTCAAACCACAGCTTAGAAGGTACAAAGCATGCAAAAAACATAAAAAAAGTTCTCCAGATCCTGGTCACCAGAAGAATTTAGAAATTTCTGTCTCAGGGAGATCCTGGAGTCTGAGTCTTGGGGCCAAACCCTGATTCCACTACTTTTCAGCCATTTGACTTCATGCAAGTGATTTGGCTTATCTGAGCCACGGTCTCCTCCTTTGTAGAATGGGAGTAAGATTGCTCCCCACCTCAACCACGTTCTTGGGACTATGGAGTAAGTGGGACCACTCGCAGGAAGGAGACCCCTAGTAAGTGCTGTGCAGGGCAGCCCTCAATCTGGGTTACATAGTATCATCTGCAGTCCAAGCTGAGCTCTTCACTCTCTGAGGAAGGTTGAGGCCAGCATCAAGGGAGAAAACCATACAGTAAATTCTGAAACAATGGGGTTAGCTGGCAGGGGGACTTGCTTTCCTTTTCAACAGTGATTTTCAGATTAGCTGCATATTGGCATTGCCTGGAGAGCTTTAAAAAATGTCCAACCCAGGCTCCACCCTCCGAGGTGCTACTGTAATTGGTGCGGGGTGCAGCCTTAGGAGTACCTTTCTACGCACCTGCCTTAGGAGTACCTTTCTACACACCTGCCTTAGGAGTACCTTTCTAACACCTGCAGGGTGTTAGAACTTTCTGTCATGTCTTTGTGCAAAGTATGCTAAGGTGTACAAGCTAAAAAGCAATTAAGCACAGAGTGTTTTTAAAATAAAAGCAGCTTGACTGGGTTCAATGATCAGAAAAACAGTGAGAAAGGACATCTCCATCCCAACACATGTATTTCTGCATTCTGATGCTCTCTGGGGCCATAGACCTGTCCCCATTCTCTGAAATCCCCTTCACTTACACAGCGGGCAGTGGTCCTCTGCCCCAAGTGAAGCCCAGTGAACAACCAAAAGCAGGGGAAGCTTTCAATGAGAAGAGTCTTTGTGAAAAGACCTGAAGGAACCTTAAGGAAAGGGTTGGGGTGGGGTCACCAGGAGGAATCTTCATCTGTATTTGTAGAAAAGGGCTTTAGAGGGAAGTTAGTTCTTGTTCCATCCGTCTGAGCCAGGGCTTATTTGGGAGTAACTTAGGGTCAGGTGGCAGCTGTCAGACAGCCCTCCGGGATGAGCTTCTCAGGTGAGTGGGGTTTGGGGTGGTGAGGGGGGTACAGCAAGTAAGGGCTCGCTTTCCAACCTGGGAGGCGCCGGCACGTGGAAAATGTCACTGTGAGGGTAGCGCAGGATGACATGTCTAGTGAGTCTGGGGTAGCAGTGAGTGGTTAGGTGGAGGGCAGCTTTCAGGTACCTCAGTTTCCAGATCAGAGCATGGACTCTAGAGCCAGCCTGAGTTTGGCTCCCAGCCTCGCCCCTCACTCTGTGACCCTGGCCTGCCACGTTACCTCCCAATGCCTCTGCTTTCCCATCTGGGAAACAGCCATGATAATAGCACTCACTTCAGGGTTGTTGAAAAGCTTAAATAAACTGGTCAGTATCAAAGGTTTCTGATAGTGTTTAGGACATGCTGAGGAATATATTGTATTGATATTTTCATCATTTCCAATCCAGCTCAGAAAAATATTTTTAGGTCTTAAAAAGGAAAATTTTATTAAAACAAAAGTGACTATAATGAAAGAGCATTCACACAAAAAAACGAAGAGAGAGATTTTTGGTTTGAGGAGAATTCTTGTACCAGAGCAACCGGGATTCTTCCTTTAAACTTGAGCAGTGTGCGTGTTGGAAGGACACACTGGCTGAAATTGAGCTAAGAAGAGAAAGCCAGTGTCCGGCCTGGGCCGCTGGTGTCCTCAGGAGTGGCGGCAGGGGAAAATGCAGGCAGAGCGGAACTCCCTTGCCTCCCAGGGGAAGTTTACATGTCACAAGGAGAATACCCCCCGCTGGCCTGGGTTCTCCAGAAAGGAGTCCAGTTCTAGCGGTTTCGCTGTAGAGGTGACTAAAAGTGACCACCTCACTGTTAGGTCGTGTAGCCTCTTTGCTTGCGTAGGTGGGCCTGGGTACCTGACCAGCTGGCCCCCGCTGTTCCATGAAGCAGGCAGCATCCTAGACTTGGGGGCAGAGGGACTGCTCATATTGTAGCATCTTCGGGGACAATTCTGCTGCACAGAGGGGTGTGCACAAATTCTCGAGAGCAACTCCAGGAGTCTTGGGAGCGTTTCGAATGTGAGATAAGATGAAGCCCCCCAGGAGAGACCCAGGCCTTCAATATTTGCTGTGACAAACCCACAGACTCTACGGCTTTTTTCACAGTGCCCCGGGGGCGGGGGGTGGGGGGCGGTGGTGCGGCAGGGCCCTGTTGATCACCAGAGCCAGGATGGTTAGACATTTGGTCAAAGGTGTTAGAGTAACCGATTCCCAGTCCAATTAAGCAATGATTTCAGAGTCAATAAACTCCCCAAAGAGCTTCCATCCAGAGAAGGGTCCAGAAATGGTGCACCATGGTCAAAGGAAGGGCTGTCTTGGGGTCTCTGTTAATGAGGACATAGGGAGTTTTCTCAGAAAACACTTTTTGTGTAGGCTTCAATGTTTTTTTAAAATTAATTAACATTGTACAGTCAGCATCCCACGAATTTCACATCTGCCACTGATTTTCTTACTAATTAGAAAAGCTGTTGGCAGAGGAATTGTTAGATGTTTGCACGGTACGAATTAGGGCATAATTAGAAGACAGGGTGTATGCTAATGACAGCAAGGCTGATAAACCAGTGTTTACACCAACAGAAGAATCTTCCCTCTCACGGTTCTTTGAGCTCATTTCTCTTAGAATTCTGCATTAGTAGAGGTAGAAATCTCTTCTGACCCAGCTGGGTGGGAGTTGTTTGAGACAATATAGTCTTCAGAAAGAAGACTTGACCTCTGAAGTCCTTTAACCTCAAAATCTCATGGAGAACATTGTAACCACTCAATATCTGTTCTCCGGCGTAATCAGGTGAGACCTCGTACCCGTCTGAGAGTTAGTTACTTTGGAATGCTTCCAGATATGCATCTTAAAGGTTCTCTTCTCTCTGTGGATCCTCCAGCCTGGCAGGGGCCGCACAGGTCCCAGCCCTCACCGAGAGCAGAGCAGGGGCCCCACCAACTGTTGCGTGCCCCAGCGCAGTTCCCAACATTATTGCTCAGCCATTTTGTCTTTGTGATCTTACTTATATACTGAAGATGACCTGCTGACTCAGTTTAGAACAAATAAGGAGCATTCAGTTTGACTAACACACAGTAGTTTGTCATAGGAGGTAATAAGTGAAATGTAAGCCATTTCACTTGCCCACAAGAAAGTAACTCTTTTACTGAAGACATAACACATACACTGAGAGCCAACATGAGACAGAATTGTGAGTGGTTGTCAAAATGTGTTCTCAGTGAAGGTTTCTGAAGCCACAAGCCCTGCCTCAGTCTCAGAAGATTGTGGTGACTGAGGTACCCTTTGACGCAATGACTCCTATGGGATCCTGCTTCCATGTGGTTCTGGTCCCTTTGTAGAAGGAAATGGCCACAGCCTCGCCTGACAGAGGCCAGGACCTGTGGGTCCCACATGATATCAGTACAGTGTTAATGACAACAACTGCCACTGCCCCCCCCCTTGGGGATTACTTGTCCACTATCAGCTGGACCATCCTATGGCCATCTGTAGCCTCCATAGAAATGTCCTGATTCCCTAAGCCTGTGAGCCTTCCTCCCATTTTGTGGCTTTAGCTGCACTCACAACCAAGTTCTTTGGTCCAACACTGTCAGCAGGCTCTCAGCCGTCGCCTGGGCTGTTCACCCACAGTGCCTGCACCAATATGGCATATAACCGGCTGTGGTCGAGGGCCTGGGGTCACATATTCGAAGGCCATAGGTGTGCCAGAAACCCGAGGACACAGGCTCCTTCTGCGGAAAGCGGCCACCACTTGGCTCCAGCCACATGGGCATATATGGACTGATCCTTGCCAGACCTTTCTGATGTCTCAAGAGAAATTAGAGCACCGCATTTGTACAGGAAATTTGCCAATTTTGGAAATGTTAACAAATTACAGCACTGCAAGTCAAAAAAAATGACACACACACAAACTTGCACCGTACTCATTCTCCATGTGGCCTAGATAAAATCTGCCTCAGGCCGATGACCCCAGTCCCAGCAGGTACAGACAAACACAAGTGCCCGGCAAAGCTGGCCTGAGCGGCAAGGGCTGTTGAGGACGGTGGTGGTGGGGGGTGGGCCACGGCAGTTGTCGCTTCGGGCCAGATACAGTCTGCACACGGTTATGCATCTTATTACCGCTCTAAAATTAGGGATTTGAAACAACACTATGAAATATTTTTAATGTGGAAAATATTCTGTTAACATGGGGCCCTCTTAAGTCTCTATGTCCCTAGGAAGCTGGTCTTGTCTGCTCATGTATACTATTTTATGATGTGATGTGTTGGGGTAGAGGGAAGTAAATCCTCCAGGCAAAACAGAAGTTTTAAAAATCAGGAATCCTAACACATATTGTTTAAAAAAATCTAACAGCGTGACATTCTGCTAAAAAAATTTTACTCTCTGAAGACATAGCTGTGGCCGAACGTTGCCTTGAGAAACTGGAAACACGTCATTCTGATTAAGAGCTCGTGCAGGAAACTAGATTACATTGACGCTGCAAAGACAGGTGTGGCCTGTTCCTTGTCATGTGACAGCGAAGCCTTGCTTCCATAATAACATGCGTCTCTTTTTAAAATAACATCTTGGAGGGAGAAAATTTGCTTTTAAATTGTATAGTGGCCACAATTACATATTAGAGAAAAGGGATTTATTTTTCTTTGTATACCTTAAATGTTTTTTCATTTTTAAAAATTCACTTAATTTATATATATAGTAAAATTTGCCCTCCTTCACATGTAGTTCTAGGGCGTTTGAGAAGCATGCATAGTTTGGGTAACCTCTGCGCTATGTTTCGATTTTGGAAGTCAAATATAAAGACAGTTTCAAACCTAGACTAATTGATTGCTTCAATTGACTCTGATCATTCATTCCACCATTCAGCCCCCATTATGTACCAGGCATTGGGACCACCAAGGAGGACAGACATGGTCCTGCCTTCAAGGAGTGCTCTGTTCTGTAGAGGCACCTAAAAGTGACCGCGCAGTAAGATAACTGCTGTAAAGGATGTCTGCGTTCAAACCTTCGGGGAGCCAAGGTTTGAATCCCCATCTGTTTAACTATCAGTGCCAGGTCCACTGGTGAGTGTTGAGAGCGTAACTGTGAGTAGGAGAGCCCCACGCCAGCTCACAGGCCAGCCTGGGAGCAACGAGACTCAGAGAGGTGAGTGCTCTGCTGGACAAGGACAGGGGTCTGTGGGACCCTGTGGGAGGAGCACGGGACAGGGGTCTGGACAAAGCCACAACTTACACAAGGAGCACAGGGGAAGCATGAAGGCTGGTGTGGAATTCCCTGTGCAGCCCAGTTCTGGAAGGGGTTGTAGAAACCTTCACCAAGGGGTGAAGAGGTTGCTTAGTGGGTTGATTTATGACTGGTTAATGATGGAGAAAAATGTGTGAGAGAGAGTATTCACACTAAACTACAATCCAAGAAAGCTTCTGTTTTTCCTGCCCCAGTCAGGCATAGAAAAATGGCTGTCCTGCTGACAGGGAGTCCATGATCCATGGGTTGGCAGTGCCCCGAAAGTCATTTATTAGTAGGGGGAGGACAAGAACAGGCCTGGGCGTTTGGTACCAGCCACTCCGCCCAGCCCCCTGCTGGCCCAGCTCCAGGTGCTGACAGCAGAGGCTGGTCTCATGATGGAGTAGACATTGGCAGGCCTTGTTCCCAGCCAGCCAAGGGCTGCCGAGATAAGTGGGCCTAATGGGCTGCCTTGGTTCCTCCATCAATCTCCAGGCCGGCAGACGATGGTCAGAAGCAGCCAGAGAGAAAAGTTCCCTGGATTGGAATGCTTGGCTTTGTCCAGATCCATTGGCACGGTCTTCTGCATCTTCTATCATGTTGGGTGATGTTCACCAGCCAACAGAGGGAAGAGTTAATTTAAATGATGGGAAATTTATTGGCTTGTATTCTGTTCCCAGCTCACTCCCCATCTCTTCATTACAAATGAATGGAAATCTCCACCTCAAGCCAACAACTTGCCTTCATCCTCTTTCGCCCTCAGCCACTCCTTCACAGTCTCATCTGTGTTTCCATGTCCATCTAGATTCTGGATGCTGTACAAAGCAACAAAGTCAGCCTCAGAATCAGATAGACTGAGGCTCCTCAGCTTGGGCACCACTGACATCTGGGCTGGACGACTCTGTGCGGCGGGGCTGTCCTGTGGCATTGCAAGGTGCCGAGCAACCTCCCCAGCCTCTACCCACTAGGTGCCAGCAGCACGCCTTCTAGTTATAGCAAATGAAAAGTGTGTCCCGACGTGATTACAGGTTCCCTAGGGGGCGAAACTGCCCTTGGGAAACACTGAGATACACCTGGGCCTCTAATCCTGCTTCTGCAGCTCATGAAGTTATTCAGCTTCTCTAAGTCCTGATATCCTTGTCCATTTAATGTATTTTATGGTTGTTCTAAGAATTAGAAAAGTGTAAGTTTCATTAATTGCTGGCATGTGGTAAGTCTTCAAAGGACAGCTATTATTACCATTTAAGTACTCTGTGCATTTTCCTAGATAATTTTTTGTTGTTGTAATTTCTGATTTCTAGTGACTAAAGAGTCCAAGGACTGTGAAACTGACAGTAATTTCCTTGGCTCTGTCCCTGGCCACGTAAGGAAACTTGGCTTGGATCGCATTACCTAAAAGTATAGTTTGGAGTCTCTCTCCAGGAAAGCTGCCGTCGGCAACATTCCTGTAGAATGGGATCAGCAGCCCCGTGAGCACGGGGAGGCTTCGGCCTTGTAACTGTGGGCTCTGGGGTTGGAACCACCCCCTTCACTTCTCATTATGAGCATGTGTAGGTCACTGATGGTTTTTGAGCCAAGATTTGAATTCCCAGCTTTTGGGATTCAGGGCTTAGGGCAAGATACAAACAGATTTAGAAGTAATGTTTTTAAATGGTATGTAAAGGGAGAACCATTTCTTGGAATAAGTTACAATTTTGAGAAAATGACCTTTCAAGGTTGCTGATCAGGGTTTCAGGAATGTTCTCTCTCCACCTCCACCACCCTATCACATACCCTCTCCTCTTTCTCTCTCATTCTGAGAATATGAACATTTTTATGCAATTACTTTGAAAAGTATTGTTCAAGAAATTAATGTTCTTCTGTTGGCTGATTTATAAGATCAGAGGAGTGGGAAAGGCATACAGAGAGGAGATATATTTTGCAGTTTAATCAAAAGTATGAGGTAATACAATAGCCCTTTCTTCTCTCCTCCCTTCTTTTCCTCTCTTTTCTCTTCCTCTTCTCTTTTCTTTTCTGTTCTTATCTATCTATCCAAATGTTTTTGTTTGCTCTAGGACCTGCCATGCATCACGATAGTTACAAACCTAGAACATAGTCCTAACTGAACTGACTAAGAATGGCAAAATTAATTGTTTAACTATACTGGAAGGTGGGACATGTCAAACGTAAGTGTACCGTTGAATTGTATACAGACGTTGGTCAAAGTGTTGCTCTTTTGGAAGCATGTCAGTGTTAGGTACCCAGATCCAGAATGGAGTAAGGCAATCTCTATCAAAAGAAGTAGAGAATCTAATTGAGAAGAACAGATAATAGAGTTATAAAGATTACACTTAAAAAATTAACTGAAAAGAGATTAGAACAGTGCTCACACAGAATAAGTGACTAACAAATTTTACGAGAAATGAGAAGGGGAAGCTGGAAGAAGAAAAGATGGAAAGAAGGAAGGAAGGAAGGAAGGAAGGAAGGATCCTATAGAATAGTATATATTAAACAACAAATGAGGGGTGCAGATAATTCTTTAGGAATTTAGGAATTCCAGGGCATGGGTTATTTGGAGAAAACGCCTTGAGATAAACATGGAGAGACATATGAAATGTCAAGTAGTGAGTAAAAACAGAGGCCTCATTTTGGCTAATAACTTAAATATTTTAAGAGATAAATACTCATAAGGCAATGATCTACTAAACATGAATTCTTTTGAATTGCTAGACTCCTCTTCTGAGCTTCCTAAAACATCAAGCTAATGCAGGTCAGGAAAAACCATTGTCTCTTAGTAACTTCAACCCTGTGTTTTTAGAATATAGGCATAAGATGTGCCTATATAGTGGGCATTCCTTGTCTGATGGCGGGACCATGGCACCTCTGGGGAGGAGGCACAGCTGTCCTCCCTAAAGGCTACCAGGAAGGCTGACACACGTCTTTGTTTAGCCACTCTAAGCTGGTGACGATGAATTTTTCTCAATGTAGGGTTGTAAGTTCTTTAAGTCATTACCTACTATGTAAGTCATAACTCCTTATATTATTCCTAAGTTTACTCTTGTGGACGCTCAGATTCATATCTGAATTCCCTAAATATTACAGTTCCTACATGAAGAAAAACATCTCCAACTCGAAGTCTCTCATTTACTTATTGGCCGGCACTGTTGATTCTTGCCCAAATGTGATTTTAGGGTCAACTGGGATCAAGTATTTATTTCTATTAAGGACAAGAGGGAGGAGGACATTCCTAGGTCTCAGCACACTTGAGAAAGCACATGACAGCAAGCCTGGGCCCAGCAATATGGGGCCCTGTCCAAGGTAAACTCTTTGTAATTCCTTCAGACTTATATATTCTTTGTAAATGTGTTTCACTTTGTTTAGTAGGGGTGAGAAGATTGATTTTTCACTAATAAAAATTATATATATATATTTTTTCCTCAGTGCTCAAAATTAAGATGATTAAATGTAAAGTATATACAATTATTTTCCCCCTTTTACTTATTTGTAGTTGTCTTAGAATTTCCCTTTTCTGGACTAATTTCTTGGGAAGCACATTATCTAAGATAACAATCACTTACGCTCAGTAAACTGCACTCTGGTGCAGCTGTATTGGGCAGCCAGCCCTTTAGGAGGGGTGGTTTTTATAGTTCCACATGAGAAATCGTCTACCTTGTAGAAAGCAGGGTCTATTTGTATAACCAGGGTCATCTGTGATCTGGACAGCAACCCAAGTTATAGGCGCCATGTTTCCAATGTATCCTACCTGGTGGGCCGCAGCATTGGACGCCAGATGGGCGCTGCCTCTGCGAGTTCCAGCACTAGCTGACCTGGGCTCCCCTCTGGCTGTTCCTGGAGAGCTCACTATTTGGGAACTGCTCATGAGTGACTGGCCTTCCAGGAGGCTTCTTTTTACAGCTCTGTAAAAATAGAATTGACTATATCTTTAGCCACAACAACAACAACAAAACGTATTTAGGAAAATGGTAAGATAATTCCATTAGAACCCTATTACATCTTCCATGGTTTAAACAATTCCAGTTACATCTCTCAATGTGTACCTGTCTCTTCAAATTTTATTAGTCATCCTATTCCTTTTGGGGATTACTCCTCCTGCTCTCGATCTGTTCTCACTCTAGTGGTCCATTTAAAAATATGTGATAACTGGGACTACATGTTGCCATGGAGATAGACTTTGACTTCAGAAACATAGGTGGTTTTAAGTCACCTTTAAACCTCTCTGTGGAGTGTGGTGGGAACAGGGCATGTTAGACCTCTGCCCTTGGGCCATCACTCACGGTGTCCTTACATTCCTTTCAAGGCCCTACACCTCTCCATGGTTTGTCCCCCTTTCTTCTCTGACCTTGCCTCCATCATCTGTCTGCCTCCTTCACTCCATGTTAGCTACAGGGGGTTTCTTGCTGATTAAATATGCAAAGCTCATTTGTACCTCAGAGATATTTTTTGGAGGGTCTGGAATACTGTTCCCAGATTTTGACCTGGTTTATTGTCTTACTTCATTCACATAGCTCTTCAGGTACCACCACCTCAGAGAGTCCTTTCCTAACCGCTCTATCAAGTCACCAGCCTCTTGATTATTATCACCTCACTTAACTTTTCCTTCTTTTATTATCACTCTCTGATGTCATAGTATGTATTTTTGTTGTTGTTATTGATTGTTTTCTCCACTAGAATATGAGCTTGACTGGGGCAGGACATTCATTGTTGTACACACTATTGTATCTCTAGTGTTATGTCTCTGTAGTCCAAAGAAGCAAACATAGGGATAATGTAAGGACTTAATACAAGGACTAAACTAAAAAACGTACAAGCCCACACTGAGAAAAATTCATGGCCACCAGTTCCAAGTGCGTAAGCAAGGGAGACCGCGACATTGGAGGGCAAGTCTTGTGCGTGTTTCCGATCACTGCTCCAGAGTGGGGGTTTCACAATATGTATTTTGGTACAGATGATTAAATGCCTCAATTTAAGAATGAGACTAGACAATTTCCAATGCCTCCTCTAGTTCTAAAGTTTTATGAGTCTTTGAAATCCTAGAAGTGTCATCAACTTAGTAAAATAGGATGCCTTTGGAGTGCCCGTGAGATCCTAGATTAGAGGAATTCTGTCAATATACTGACACGAGGGAAGGTTTAGGGAAGTAATGAGCTTGTCTCTCTTTTTTTCTTTTCCACTCGAGAGAATGAGGAAGACATAAAAAAGACATAGTGTTGCAATAGTGCAAACTGGGGTAAATCACAGACAGTGTGCTGCACACTCTCCCAAGTGCCCTTTTCGGCAAACGTGTAGAGAAGCTGCAGAGTTAACAGCTGTCACTTGGGCCCCAGGCAAAGAGGCAGAGAAGGTCAAGCTTGCACTCTGCATTCCAGCCCACCTCCTTCTTTCACCCCCTTTATTACACTCTAGCTATTGACTTTCCTCCTGCTGCCATTCGCCTCCTAAGTCTTTCCCCTCCCTCGCTGCTGGACTCCTCTGCACAGAGGTTTGTCTTCTTTCTCACTCAGCTGGAGTTCCAGCCCCTGCATCCTCATGGGAGCACGATTAATTAAAAACAGTTATGTTAAAGGGCGAAGAAGACATAAAGAAAATTTGCAGTTTGATGTCTTACCTGGTCTTCTAGAACCTGAAACTCAAGGTATTAGGAACACACACACTATTTCCCTGTACAAATCATTTGTACAAATACTTTACACTATTTCCCTGTAAAGTTATCCTGTAAGCTAAGAAGCAATAAACAAAGCCTGGCTTTGGAAGAAACCAGAGTAAGCAATCACGGCCCTCTACATGCTAAGAGCCTCATATATATCCTCATAGTCATGGGTTTGGAGGTACAGACTTTGACATTTTTCTAATCAAACCAAACTAGCAAATAGTGGTTTTCAGGTACAGCAATTTCCTAACCACTACAGTTTGATGGTCTTGTAGTGAGTGGTTAGGAGATCTGTAGTGGCATAGATCACAGACAAACGTACTCTGTGATCTAACAAAAGTTAAGTAGGAAGGATCCCTTAGAGTCGCCTCGAGCAGAGACCCGCATTCTCACTTTGCCATTAAAGTGCTTTGTCCCTAATCCTGGATCTCAGGGGCTCCATGGCCCAGCCAAGCTGACACATAAAATAACTATCACATCCACACAGATATCCAATTTTTCTGGGGTCACTTTTTGAAAACAGTATCCATTTCCCACCAAATTACCTTGGGAACTTTGTCAAAAATCAGTCGGTTATATATGGCTCTATTCTGCTCCATTGATCTATATATTTATCTTAAAAATTTTTTAAAATATATGCTTATTGATTTTAGAGAGAGAAAAAGGGAGAGAGAGAGAGAGAGGGGCCTGACCAGGGATCAGATCCACAGCCTGGGTATGTGCCCTGACAGGAAGCAAACCCCAATCTTTTGGTGTACAGGATGACACTCCAACAAACTGAGCCTCGCTGGCCAGGGCGACACTTAGTTTTACAGCGGTACAACTGCCTCGATTTCTGTAGTCTTGCAGCAGATCTTGAACTCAAAGACTATAAATCCTCTATCTTGCTTCTTCTTTTCCAAAATTACTTGTTTTTTTTTTTCCATGTCTTTTGAATTTTTATACGCATTTGAAAATCAGCATTCTAATTTCCTAAAGAGAATAAAATCCAGTCAAGAATTTGACTAGGATTATACAGAACCTATAGATCAATTCGGGACAATTGACATGTTAACAACATTGAACTTTGCAATTAAAAAATAGTTTATTTTGCCCTGGCTGGTATAGCTCAGTGGATTGAGCGCGGGCTGGGAACCAGACGGTCCCGGTTCGATTCCCCGTCAGGGCACATGCCTGGGTTGCGGGCCAGGTTCCCAGTGAGGGCCATGTGAGAGGCAACCATACATTGCTGTTTCTCTCCCTCTCTGTCTCCCTCCCTTCTCCTCTCTCTAAAATATAAATAAATAAAATCTTAAAAAAAAAGTTTATTTCTTTTTTTCTTTTTCTAGGTCTTTAATTTCTCGAAGTTATGCTTTTTTGTTTCAGTGCATCTTACATGTGTTTTATTCAATTTGTTCTTAAGTAGTCTCTGTTTTTTGATGCCATTTTAAAATTTCACGTTCCAATTATTCACTGCTAATATATAGAAATGCAATTTATTATTATTTAGTAACTCAGTATACTGAGACCTTGTAAAATTCACTTATTAGTTCTTGTAGCTTATTTTGTAGATTCCTTAGGATTTTCTATGTACACCATAATGTCATCTGTCAGGCAGTCTTACTACATTATTTTTTTCAATCTGCAGGCCTTTTGTTGCTTGTGCTTACCTTATTATACCGGCTAGGACTTCCATTCCACCGTTAACTGCACTGATGGGAAGGGACATCCTTGTCTTGTTCCTAATCTTAGGGAAGGTAGTAAATCTTTCATCGTTATAGAGAATATTAGCTATAAGCTTTTCTAAGATGCCCTTTATCATTTTTAAAATGTTTCCTTTTTTCCATGTTGGATGAAAACTTTTTTTAATTTATGAATACATATAAAGTTTTGTCAAATGCTTTTATCATATCCATTAATATAATCATATACTATTTTCTTTTATTGTCTTATTATGGTACATCACATTGCATGCTTTAAAATGGTGAAAATCAACCTCGCATTCCTAGAATAAACCCCATTGTGTCTAATGTATTCTTCTTCTTTGTCTTGGCAGGTTCAGTTTGCCAAAATTTTGTTAAACATTTTGGGTTTCTATTTTCATATTAAAAAAACATATTTATCTGGTTTTGATATCAGGGTAATGAAAATGAGTAGATAAAAAGGCTTACTTTTCTATTTTTTCAGTTTTTGTAGGATTGGAAAGGATTGGTATTATTTTCTTCTTAAATATTTAATAGAGTTCATCAGTGGAGCCTTCTTAATCTGAAGTTTTCTTTTTTTAAAATCATAAATTTATTTATTCAATACAGGACTATAATATATATCAGTATATGTAGTTATTTATTTATTCAGATTTCTATTTCCTGTGTCAATTTTGGTAACTGATGTCTTTCAAAGAATTTATCTTTTCTAAGTTGTCAAATTTATTTTTTAAAATTGTTCATTTTATTCTTTTTTTTTAAAATGTCTGTAGAATCTATCGTGGTAAAGACTTTTATTACTGATAATGATGTTTTATGTCTTGTCTTTTTTTTCTTGATTAGTCTGGGGTTTGTCAATTTTATAGATCTTTTCAAATAACTAGCTTTCATTTTCATGGATTTTTTTCTATTGTTGGTTTTATTTTTCATTGATTTTGCTTTCGTTTTCATTATTTTCTTCATTCTATTTGCCTTGGGTTGAATGGCTTTTATTTTTATAGCTTCTTAATGTGGAAACTTACATAACTGACTTTAAATACTTTTTTCTTTTCTACCATAAGCAAAATGATCTAAAGTTTGCACTTAGCAGTGCCTTAGCTAAATCCCACAAATTTTGATAATTTTTCACTATCTTCCACTTTAAACTATTTTCTAATTTCCTTTGTTAAATCATCTTCGACCAAAAGAGATATACCCCAAAATATAAACATATAAGAACATGAAATAATACTTTATTTGTACTTGTTACTCACTTTTTAACTTAACAATAATATCAAAAACATCTTTCCATTAAATAATTTTCTCAAGCATCATTTTTAACAAGTGCATAGTTTATACATTATGAGTATATTATACAAAATTTATTTAAACAAATCTGCTATTGTTGGATAACTTAGTTGTTTCCATTTTTCACAGTTGTAAATTGTTGTAATAAATTTCCTTATATATTAATCTTTGTGTACCTAAGTATTTATCTTTGTATTATTTTCTATAAGTGAAAGTTTTTAGTAAAGATATTGGTTTTCAAGGCAGTTTCCTTTTTTCATATTGCCTTCTTGGGTCTAAGTCTACATTTTTTACATGGTTGAATTAATTTATTTAGCAAAATTCCTGCTTGTTAAATTTCCTTTAAGTCTTTTTGTTGGTAGATGGTTTTTGCAGAAAATCTTATTAAATATACATATTGAAGAGACCAAATATTGATATATGTTTATTGCTTCTTGGTTAACTTTTCTTTTTTTTCAGAGTTGATGTGGTCTGTGAGCTGCATCAGCCATAGGTATGGCTATTTGGCATTCATAGTGATGAAACATACTTAAACCACCAACATCTAAAATTGAGGTGGTTGGGCCTGGCTGGTATGGCTCAGTTGGTTGGAGTGTGATCCCCTAACCAAAAGGTTGTGGGTTTTTTTTTTAATTTTATTTATTTATTTTTAGACAGAAGGGAAGGGAGGGAGAAAGACAGAGACAGAAACATCAGTGTGTGGTTGCCTCTCACGTGGCCCCCACTGGGGACCTGGCCTGCAACCCAGGCATGTGCCCTGACTGGAAATCGAATTGGCAAACATTTGGTTTGAAGCCCGCACTCAATCCACTGACCTATACCAGTCAGGGCAGATTGTGGTTTTGATTCCCAATCAGGGCATGTATCTAGCTTGCAATTGATTCCCTGGTACTGGTGTGTACAGTCCCCAGTCCAGAGCCATAAGGGAGGCAACTAATCCATGTTTCTCTCTCACATCAATGTTTCTCTCTTTCCCTTCCTCTCCTCTCCAAAAGCAATGAAAATAAAATGTCCTTGGGTGAGAATAAGTAAATAAATAAATAAAACTGAGCAGGTGGGTATTACATATAGCTTATGGATGTTAAAGCTCTTGGAAAGTTGGGAATCTGGCAATACTGGGCCAGCATTCCTACATGATAAGAGTAAATGGGAAAGGTGTAATTATTTTTCCTACACATGCCCTTCCCATTGTTGGCATAGTTCTCATTCATCCAATGTCACTTGATTAGGATACAGATTGACACTTATAGGTATTTGGGTTCACAATCCCTGATCTGATCGTATCAAATCTTTTAGAAAACTAAAGTATTTCCATCCAAGATGGAAGCATACATAGATATACTTTGCCTCTTCGCCCAACCAAAAGAAGGACAACAACAAATTTAAAATAAAAAATAACCAGAACTGCCAGAAAATTGAACAGAATGGAAGTCTGACAACCAAGGAGTTAAAGAAGAAACATTCATTCAGACTGGTAGAAGAGGCAGAGATGGGCAGCCAGGGTGGAGAGGACTCTTGGCAAGACAGTAGCTGGAGGACCGAGGCAGGCAAGGTGGTGGCTGGCAGAGATGGGGGTCCCACATTTTCTGTGGATGAACCAGGAGGAACAACTGGGAAACAACACAAACCACACAACCCAGGGTTCCAGTGTGGGGAAATAAACCCTCAAAACCTCTGACTGAAAAAATCTGTGGGGGTTACGGTGGTGGGAGAAACTCCCAGCCTCACAGGAGATCACTGGAGAGACCCACAGCGTCCTAGAATGTACGCAAACCCACCCACCTAGAAAGGGCCCAATTTGCTTGTGGGTAGTGGAGGAAGTGACTTAAAGCTGGCTGAGAGGAGCAAGTGAATGACATTGTTCCCTCTTGGACCCATCCCCCACATACAGTGCCACAATGCAGCAGTGTGGATGCCCCACTGTGGCAAATACCTAAGGCTCCACCCCTTACTACATAACAGGTGCACCCAGACAAAGAAAAATGGCCCAAATGAAAGAACAGATCAAAGTTCCAGAAAAAATACAACTAGGCGATGAAGAGATAGCCGACCTATCAAAGGCAGAATTCAAAACACTGATAATAAGATGCTCACAGAAATGGTTGAGTGTGGTTATAAAATAGAGGAAAAAGTGGAGGCTATAAAAAAAGTGAAATAAAGGAAAGTGAATAGGGAACCAAGAGTGAAGGGAAGGAAACCAGGACTCAAATCAATGATTTAGAGCAGAAGGAAGAAATAAACTTTCAACCAGAACAGGATGAAGAAACAAGAATTCAAAAAAATGAGGAGAGGTTTAGAAACCTCCAGGACAACCTTAAATGTTCCAACATCCGAATCATAAGTGTGCCAGAAGGAGAAGAACAAGTGCAAGAAACTGAAAACTTATTTGAACAAACAATGAAGGAGAACTTCCCTAATCTGGCAAAGGAAATAGACTTCCAGGAAGTCCAGGAAGCCCTAAGAATCCCACAGAAGTTGGACTCAAAGAGGAACACACCAAGGCATGTCATCATTAATTACCCAAGATTAAATATAAAGAGAGAGTCTTAAAAGCAGGAAAAGGAAAGGAAATCGTTACCTACAAAGGAGTTTCCATAAGACTATCAGCCGATTTCTCAAAAGAAAGCTTACAGTCAAGAAGGGGCTCGAAAGAAGTATTTGAAGTCATGAAAGGCAAGGACCTACATCCAAGATTACTCTATCCAGCAAAGCAATAATTTAGGATGGAAGGGAAGATAGAATGCTTCCCAGATAAGGTCAAGTTAAAGGAGTCCATCATCACCAGGCTTTTATTATATGAAGTGTTAAAGGGACTTATCTAAAAAAAAGAAGATTAAAAATATGAACAGTAAAATGACAACAAACTTACAACTATCAACAACTGAACCTAAAAAAACAAAAACAAAAATGAACTAAGCAAATTAGTAGAACAGGAACAGATTCATAGAAATGGAGATTACATGGAGGGTTATCAGTGGGGAGGGGGAAGGGGAAGAATGGGGAAAAGATAGAGGGAATAAGAAGCATAAATGGTAGGTACAAAATAGAGTGAGGTTAAGAATAGTATAGGAAATGGAGAAGCCAAAGAACTTATATATATGACCCATGGACATGAGCTAAGGTGGGGGAATGATGGTGGGAGGGGTGTACAGGGCAGAGGGGAATAAAAGGGAGAAAAAAATGGGACAACTGTAATAGCAAAATCAATAAAATATATTTTTTAAAAAGGAAACTAATGTTAGTCATGTATAGGCAAACCCTGATTTACCATTCCAAACCTTTGTCACATGCTCTCTATGTGCAGCCATGAAAATTTTCCAGTGTCCATGACTAGAATTCTGTTATGTCTCCTTCTGCTTCCTTCTCCAGGAAATTCTCGACCCCCATTTGGGAACCTTTCAACTTTATACTTCCAATAGGAAACTTCACTTTTTGAGTTACAGGGCAGAGATCTGCTTTATGTTTTAATAAATATGAATTTTTCTAGGCAAACATCATCTCTAGAACTACACAAACACAGCATATCTACATAATGTCTCTGATTTTTCAAGTCTCAGTTTTTATTTAATGACACAGCTAAGTTTGGATCTAATTATTAATGTGGGATGTTCACTGTCTGTTCCCCTACCCTAAGCAGCCAAAGAGAGTGCCCTAATTATCAAATCAATTCCCTGATTTTTTTCCTTCCTACAAATAGAAGTTCTTTTCTGCTAGGGGAGTGGTAAGGTCAGTCTACACAGTAAAGTGAAACCCAAAAGAGATGGTGAGGAAAGGCAGGGGAAGGAGAATGCTGTGTTGGAAGAAGTTATGGGGGACTGTGAATTGCAATGCTCTGGATTGGCAGGCAGCAAGTGTGAGGGGAAAGGTAGAAGTCACAAAGGGGTTTTAATAAACATTGTTACGGTCTTTGAATTTGGATCCCCTTTATGGTTTTTGAGAAACATAAGTCAAGGTTTGGGGTTATTTTGAAATTACTTTTGGCTGTGTGGTGCTGTTTCTTGACTGACTGCAACCCTGCTCTGAGCCCAAACCACCCAACTGTGTGTTCCAGGTTGTTAAAGGTTACACGGGCTTATGAATAGGGTTTCCTTGTTCACATCCTTCTCATATTGTGCCATTATATTCATTTGCTGTGCTTCAGACAGTGAGTATCGGACACCTGTTCAAACAGATTTAAGATGGTTCCTTCAGCCAAGAATTTTGTTGTGTACCTTTCTTTAAAGAAAAAAAAAAAAGCAAGACCTAGACAACTCAGACACATATTTCTGTTCTCCTTTTTTGTTTATATTTCTCATTCTATGGTTTTTCTGAGATGGGGAGTCCACATGAAAGGTCAAAATGCTTCTGGCTCTAGGATTTGATTTCTTAAACACATCCCAGGTCAACTAGAGTGCTAGAGTTTATTACTTTTTAAAAACCAAGCCCCTGCCAAGTGAAAGGAGAGAAGGGCATGTTTAGATGAAAGTGCCTGATGTTCAGATTCTGCAGTTTGTTGACATTTTATTGCTCAATGCAATTTTTCCTGCCCTTCAGGGCATTTTGCTTAATGGTTTCCCAAGAACAGTATGATGAGGCTTCAAAGCGAGCTCCAGGTTTTAGCAACAATACTCTTATTCTAGTTTATATGAGTCACATGTCCAAAACCTTGTATAAATCTGAAGTTTTTCCTATAAACACCATGCCCAGAAAATATGGTAAGTCATGTTAACTAGCCGTATTAGATATCACACACCAATATGGAAATAAACCAGGTAATTCCAATGTAATAGAGTTTTGTGCGGGCTGAGGGGAGGGGAGGTGTACCTAAACAAGATTTTGGATGTACTAAATTAATTCAAGGGTATCTTTCACTAGTGGTCTGATAGTGCCAGCTATTAGTGTGATGCATTACACACGAAATTATGACAAACACACCAACATGATGGTGTATAACTCCAAGAAGTCTGTTCTTTGTGATTATTTATTCCATGGGCCAAGGGGAATATGAGCAATTCACTGGCTTTAAAGTGGTTCTCATCTTTTTTGTTTGTTTTTGTTTGTTATTGTTGTTCTATTACAGTTGTCCCAGTTTTCCCCCTTTGCTCCCCCCTGCCTCGTCCCCCCGACTCCCGCAGTCCATCCCCTCACCTTGTCTGTGCCCACGAGTCCTCTATTCGTGTTCCTTGGTTTGTCCCTTCTCCTTGTCTCCCCCGCCCCCCCGGTTGCTGTCAGTCCATTCTGCGTTTCCACATCTCTGGTTCTATTTTTCTTGTTTGTTTGTTAGTTTGTTTTGTTCATTAGATTCCTCTTATAGGTGAGGTCGTATGGTATTTATCTTCTTCCCTCTGGCTTATTTCACTTAGCATAATATTCTCAGTTCCATCCATGCTGTTGCAAAAGGTAGGAGTCCCTTCTTTCTTTCTGCTGTGTAGTGTTCCATTGTGTAGATGTATAAAGTGGTTCTCATTTTATTGAACCAAATGCATACCAGTAAAAATGCCCTTATGAGGGGGATATATTTTAGTACTATTATGGTTAAAAAATGATGTGCCAACTCTTACACTCAAAATGCTATTCAGTACTATTATCTGCTTCCAGAGCTGACACTTCCCTAAGTCGTTCTTTATTTACACTGGATTGACTACTCGTCACGGTCAACTGGGTCAGCCTGAATAACAGCATTTCTGGGAAGGCAGAACCACAGAAACAGTAGGCCTGGAGGAAGGAATGCCTGGCATTAATAGTTGTACCAACCTGGAAAAAAATCGCCGAGAGGGATGATGGATATGTTTTCCTCTGTCTGGAAGGGTGTGCACATACTACTTCTAGAGGTATTGGGAGGCAGCTGATCTCTCAGGTCTCTGTCCAGCATGCCATGTGTTTCTTTTTCATGTGTTTGTTACTGAAAAGCAGAAGGAAGCGCTCTCCTACCTTACAATAGAAGATACAGTGGCAGGCCGAGCGGCTGGAGTCTGTTCATTGTTGATGGTTTCCAACGACGTAATCATCCAGGAACTAACATCGGCCAAACCTGTAACATTTAGGAGACTGTGGGGTCTGAATCTGTGGTTAGGAAAATGTTAATACGTACTTGAAACTTCATCTGACAGCCATTCTCCAAGACTCATTGCGCAACAGAGGAAACTTTCAGCCCTGGTTTTTAATTTTATTTTCTTTTGCGGGCTTAGGGACGGACCTCAACGTTATTTTAACTTCGTGTCCTCCAGGCAAGGAGATTTACTAAACTCGGTAGCCAATCAAGAAACCCTGTTCTGAACATTTTGTGTAGTGCAGGCCATGCACGCCTTGCGGTGTGGTGCGTCTGGAAACAGAAGGGGCGTGGGAGAGGATGCCCAGCCTTTCCAACAGGTCAGGGAGGGGCTGAAGGATAGTCAAATAAAGTAACTACTTTTAAGTGTCCTCTGGGCCAAGGTAAAGTCTAGAAAAATGGTCCTAGAATCAGAGGTATGATTTTTCGTAGTCGTCAGAGGTGAAGTCTGGGAAGGAACAATAGCTAGGCACTCGCTGGGACAGCTGCTCATGGGCACACGAGCAGGAACGAGGGCTGTTCTTTCTCTGGTCACGCTGAAGGTTAGGGATGAAATGTTTCCTTGCTGGGGGCCTATCCTTTCCATCCAGCCGCTGTTGGGAATGTAACATCACAGGATTTTTCCAGCAGATGTGCTTACAGATCCTGACCAACCTGGAGGCTTGCAGCCATGATGTCAAACATCCCTTCAGACAAGCCGCAAAGAGAACCAACCGTCCTTTTCTCCTTGAAGTCTTTATAGGTTTTGGAAATTAGCTGTGAACGATGAATCCTGCATGTGGGCCAAAAAAGGCCACCTCTGTCAATAACATAACGACGAAGAACTTCTCAATCTAACTTAATGTTTCCTCCTTGGTACCTGCTGTTTGCTGCCTGTATCAAGTTTGTGAAAATTTTAAATAGGTTTACTTTTCAAAACCCATCTCTTTCAACATAGGTGAACGTAAGGAAAATAGATGCTAAAATAATGACAGATTAGTAATTTGCTTCTATGTTCTTTGTGCTAAATTAACACAAATATGGAGAGGGATGATGTGAAGGAGAGACCGAAGGAGAGAGGGGAAGTGTCCGTTCTTCGCCTGTGAACAGCAAGGCTTTCTGAGGAAGGGACAGCAAATGCAGAGAAAAGCTGGGACAGCGTCATGTAACACGGAAACAAACACCTCTTACTGATCGTTCTTTTCTTTGAACTCAGATAACACTTTCCTGTGTTGTAGGGTGACTTTTCCTCAATCACATACCTTCCCTCCCTGCCCGGCTGGCCCCTCTCTTTCTCCCACTAAGACAACATCTGGTCCCTAAGTCCAGAACTTATGGGACGTAAGGGAATAGAATATGGCTTTTTGTGATATAAGTCCTGTTGGGGAAGGAAATAAAGACTCTTTCAGTGTAAGTTACAGGTGACATACATACTAGCACCAAGTTCATCCTTGCCCAGAGGAGAGAAGACTTGTACTCCCCACCCTCCTGCACGTATAGGATCCTCAGCACCATCCTGACTCTACCCCACCATTCCTGGCAGGGGGAGGAGAGAGAAAAAGATAGACCATCCTGAATGCTTACGTCTAGAGGGCGGGAGAATAAAAGGAGGAGGGCACACAAGGAAGGTCAAGGGGTGTGTTAGTTAAGGCCATCTAAGAAACAGCAATCAAAATGGGATTAGATGTGCAATGGATTTACTGAGAGCCCCGCCTATGAGGGATGAGGGGGAGGGGGCAGGAGTAGGCTTGCAGAGCCTTCAGGTTGCTGACGCCTGTGAAAGGAGATGGGGAAGGAGGACTTGGGTAGGAAGTGCCTCAGGCCGCACCACACTTTGGAGAAAGTGTTGGCCAGACTAAGGGGAGTGCCAGGCCACAGCTGTCCCTTAGAAGAGGCCCCCAGCAGGAAGATATACCCTGGCTTTTACACTTCTGCTGTGCTCAGTGCCTGGCTAAGGAAATTTGGGGAAAGCGTGGCCTTGGGGTGAATGCCGTAAGAGCTGATGCTGCTTCTCACTGCAGGTTTTTAAGAGAGCTCAGAGGGGTAAGCGTCACTGCCTCCCCAAGGAGGAATACATGGTGCTGGCATAGGAGTCTAGAAGGCTCTGAGAGTCTAGGACTAAGGCGCTGGATCTGGGTTAGAGCGAGAAGCCAAGTTGAATAAAATAGAGAACTCACTTTGGAATCTCTGCCCACTCGTCTGTGGTTGGGAAAACATTGCTTGATCAAGTTAAGGACTGATTCAGCATTTTCCAAGATTCTCTGAGTTTAACAAAAGCTGCTGGTAAGACCATTTGGCTCTGGATATTAATGTTCAGATCTATGATTCTCATTTTGACACCTAATCGCATTACATGGGAACATGGGTAGCCAATCACTGTGTCTAAGTGCTATATTTCTCTGCCTCTATTACGTGTGAACCTTACAGGGTCCCTGCTGGGCCTCAGGCAAACCAAAAGTGAATTCTACCTCCTCTCAACATCCCCTCTGAGCCCTCACCACACATATTGTTCCTTGTCTTGCAGCGTACATATGTGTGTGTGTGATTTTCTCCTGTCTTCAAAAGACAACAAGTGACTTGAAGGTAACAGCAGTCTCGCATTTTACACGAGCATTGCCTTGCACACACGGTCGGTGTGGGCTTCAATGTCACTTAAGTGAAGTGGGAAGGACGGAGTAGGTGGGGCACAGGTGGGGAGGGGTGATGGGAACATTTATATCTAGTTCAGTCTACCTATTTTCAGAAGGTCTCGGGTGGCTGATAACAGGAGACACATGCGTCACAACCGTTGAAAAAGGGTAAAGAAGTAAGAACTGAGGAGGGTGCGTCTGAGTGAGTGCGGTGCACTGGAAACACTAAGCTAGGGATGCTCCTGACAGTGAACGCAAACTTGACTTTTGATCTTTTCCTGGCAGGCGAGACAAAAAAGAAAATACAAGTTATATAAAGTTCTTCTTATGTAATAAAAAGGAACATGCCAGTTTTTCCGTAGGAGCAGATTTCCCCCTAGCACTATGTCTAGGGAGGATTTATTTTATGACCCGTTATAGAACCACTGGCTTCTTAAACGTATGATGGTTTCAATAAGTTTTAGAAAAAGTGTATAGAAGCTTTTTTTTCTATATGGCTATTTTTTTTTTAAAGATTTTATTTTTATTTATTTTTAGAGAGAGGGGAAGGGAGGGAGAAAGAGAGGGAGAGAAACAGCAATGTGTGGCTGCCTCTCACATGGCCCTCACGGGGACCTGGCCCGCAACCCAGGCATGCGCCCCGACTGGGAATCGAACCAGGACCGCTTGGTTCCCAGCCTGCGCTCAATCCACTGCGCCACACCAGCCAGGGCTATATATGGCTATTTTTTATATTGATTTTTGATAAATGCCATAGTTCAGAGACGACTTTTCTTTGGGGACCTAGAATCAGCAGTGAAATGAGGTTGAAGAATTCCATGTGGGCCTATGGCCTGTGGAAGGGCCCTGGGAATGGTATGTTACAATAATAATGACTGTAGGCTTCTATACTAAGTATTAATTCAACATTAGCAAACAAATGAAGTTGTATCCAAATAGACTATAATTTGGCTGCATTTCCTTCAAATGTGGCTGAATAGTTCTGCCCTGGCACAGACATTTTGATGTGGCCCTGGGCCATCATCAGAGTAGCGGTCTAAATCCCATATACAGGCAGTGATCTAAAATTGGTTCCCGCAGGTCCCACACTCGTATTGAGGAACCACTCTGGGGAACGTGGAAAGTACTCCTTCCATTTTTAAATCAGTATAAGCACTGAAAGCAATTAAACAAGTTTCTTTTGTACTCTGAGATTCTTCAAGACTTGAACGTGCCAACATGCTGTCACAGATTAAGTTCCCTGGTAAGTAGACTCTGGCCTTGAGATTAGTGCTCAGAAAGTTTACTGTATATAGATGGCTTTTGGAAGCAACACCTATGGAAGGGAAGGGGAGGAAGCGGGATAAGGCAGGGGAGAAACTTGACCAAACCCATGGAAAGCTCTGGCGCTATTTGGAGTTGTCTCAAGTTGTGTAAAGGGCTGGGCCTGCATAGCCCCACGTTGACCTGGATGCAGGTCATTGGATGCAGGCTGCCCTGGGAAGAGGTGTGCTCTTGGGCAGGGTGGCTGTATTTGACCACGGCGTTCCCTGAGGGCCCACACCTGAGGGCTCTGGATAGCGGCACTTCCCGCAGCTGGGAGAATACGATGTTTGTTTCTGCAGGGTGCATGCATCACAAGGTGTGATAGAACTTTGCATGTGCTGTTCACTGAACTAGCAAAATGTACTTTAATCCTGGAGAACAGTCAAACACCTCCTAGACCGGGGGTGCCAAACTCATTTTCATCGAGGCCACATCAGCCTCACAGTTGCCTTCAAAGGGCTGAATGTAATTTTAGGACTGTGTAAATGTAACTACTCCTTAACAGTTAAGCAAGAGCTTAGTGCTGCCTCTGGGTAGAAACAAGGTGCCGGGCTGGATAAAACAAGGTGGAGGGCCAGATTCAGCCTGCGGGCCCCGTGTTTGCCACTTCTGTCTTAGACTGAGTGGTGGAGAGGATACAACTTATAAAATATTGGTTGATTCCAATGACCTGGATGTATACTCTTCATTCTGTACAATGAAAACATCAATTAGATTTTGTATTTGGCTACTCCTGCCAGAAGCCAGATATCAGTGACTTGGTCAACAAAAACAGCTCATTTTACTCACCTAAATAATACGCAGGGCAGTCCAGGGCTTTCACAGCTCCTCCCAGGACAAGTTCTTTCTCTCTCCTTCTTTCTTTTTGGTATGGCTACTTTTGTTCTCAAGGCTGCAAGAGGCACTGCTCTATCAAGGGCGGAAGAAGGGTGAAGTAGCGGGGTGAGAGTTAAGTGCCAGGTATGCTTCTTCCTTCACAAAGTTTTCTAAAGCATCACTCTGATTTGTACTGACTTTTCATTAGCCAGAGCTGAGTCACAGGACCATCCTAATCAAGGGCATCTGGGAAAGTAATTTGCTGTGAGAACCTTTAGCTGACGCCTCTGATTAGGAAAAAAGGATATTGAGAAGGAAACCAGCACTGCCTACTGCAAGTAATAGAATTTAAATTCTTCCTTCTTTGGTCCTAATTGACTGAGCAACTACAAGAGCAAATTCCATAGAAATAAAAGATAAATATACTTACACAATATAAATATAAATATGAGCACAGCATCACCACGGATTGTTATACTTTGCAAGTTTATTGCACTTAACACAGACTTTCCGCATTTCATCAAAACCATTATGCTTTTATTACCGTAGATTTACGGTTGCATCTCTAGCACTTGGGACAGAGCTGTGCACATGGTAGGGAGCCAGTGAGTGTGTGTGTGTTGTGCAAACAAAGGAAAGTACTGCCATAAAGCACAGCACTGTACAGTGTAATGCGGTCATAAACTATATCATGTGTCTTGCAGGGATGTTATGGGGAGCCCCTGCAGCGGTGCCTGGGGGGTGGGTTTCAGTTTTTGCTTTGGTGTGCTTTTGTCCTGGTTAATACCGCTGCCAGATGGGCAGCTTTCTGATAGTTTGACTTCTATAAAAGCAGAATTTAGGAAATTTAGAGAAATAACAATTGAAAAACTACCCTCATTATGATTAATTATGGAAGTACAATGACTCCATCCTTTATTTAAAAATTATTGCTCTGTCTTCTACCTAAATAATTCAGAAAGTGTCTCACTTTCCATAACTTTAATGACCTACATATGAAATAATAGTATTAAATGTGATTTTCAATCTTTAGACACATTAAATATAAGTGTCCTATCTCCAATGACACACTCCAAAACACCCAACAGTCTCCTCTCTATACCCTATCCCCGGTTTAAGGGGCACATTATTTATTCTTCCTTCTCCTTGGGGAAGGGTCTTTTTATTTTTGTCAAACTATCTTCTCAAATATTGTCTCAAAAAACAGTTTATGACATCTTAAAATAAAAAAATGGAGACCAAGGAGAATGCCAAAAGATCCTGCATTGCTAATATCTTCCTGGAGGATGTCAATGCTGATAGTGACCAATCACACTTTAAGTGCAAGACACTGGATTTAAACTTGGTTGCATACTGGAAGCCTGGGGTAGTTTTCATAAATGCTGATGCATGGGTTCCACCCCAGAGAGCAACATTTATTTGTTATGGGGCTCCATTTGGACATCAGATTATCTATCTATCTATATCTATCTATCTATCTATCTATCTTAATCTTCACCTAAGGATATATTTATTGATTTTACAGAGAAAGGAAGAGAGAGAAACATCGATCAGTTGCTTCCCATACATGCCCCAACTTGGGATCAAACCCGTGACCTAGGTATGTGCCTTGACCAGGAATTGAATCTACAACCTTTTGCTGTACAGAATGATGCCCCAACCAACTAAGCCACCCATCTAGGGCATGATCATTAAATATTTAGAAGTGTTTCTAAATGTATAGCAAAGTTTGAAAACCACCACTATATACCAGTTAAAATACTTTTTTTCTACAAGTCCCTCCAAAAGCACAAGGATAGACTTGTCTATTCTTATGTACCCCACTGTTGTTGACACCCATGTCTGTTTTTGTTGTTGTTGTTGTTGTTTTTTGTTTTTTGAAATCCAAGCAGAGTGCTGCATTCTTCGTATGGGCTCAATCAGAGTTTGTTGACTACATCAGCATATGGAAAGATGCTTGTTCTACTCACACACTCTGGCAAGAAGAGAGAGGTGATTTACTTTTCATTGTAAACATGAGTCCAGCACATTTCCATTTACTGCAATTCCTTTGTCAGCTTCTTCCAAGGGAGATCCTAAGGTTTTAGAGATCTTGGGAACTAAGGGCAGAGAAGACAGAAAATAAAAAGAGGGAAATGATAGCAAAGAGGAAGGGGAGAGAGTAATGGAGGGCAGGGGAGAGGGAAAAAGTGAAAAGGAAGGAGAAAGGGGTGGAAGAAGAAGAATGGGGAAGAAACGAGGAGGAAAAAACATGGATATAAGAGTATCGAAAAAAATTGTTGGAGAACTACTTGCAATGCTCCGGTAGAGGCGACACAAAGCCCAGCAAACTGTATTCTCTCAGGAGATGGGAGCCAAGGGCTTGGAAAGTTACATAAAACTGTGTAATAGTAGAAGAATACAGGGAAATAATATCAGAAATAACAGAGGACATACAGACAGACCCATCAACAATGAGAATTATGGACAGTAGACAGAATGAATGCTATTTTTATGGTGGGAAATGGAAGTAACTCTGTTGCAATGAATTCCCTATCCTTACTTTGCTTCATCAACTCAACAATAAGCATAAAGGTGGCATCTAAAGAAATAACATTTAACCTATTTTGTATCAGGGAGTCTTTCAAGGAATTATTTAAATATTTACAATTATTTCCTCTAGCCTGGAGCATCTAGGATGTTGCTTATGAATATCCGCTTTAAGAAAAAAATTCTAAAAATTTACTAGGAGACACACTTTGAGAAGCTTATTCCCATTCCCATCTCTATGATGTATATTCAGAACTTTCTTACAAGGACTGAGGTCTTGACACTAATGTTCTATGAGAATAAGTCATTGGAATTTAATCCACTCAAAGCAGTGAAGGTTTGGTATCTTGTTATCTTTCCTAAGAAACATTCTTATTTTGATGTTGAACTTTAGCAATACAAGTCCCTTCAGTGACATAAGAAAAACCCCAGTCTTTAAAAGATGCTGACAGATGTTGTGATAGTTTTTTACAGTGGAGTGGTTTCCTGCTCTGTGACATGTAATTACGCATGTGGATAGAACTTAACTCATTTTACGGGCCCAATGGGAGGGAACTGGGGCAGGGGCCTCAAAGCTCTTCTTACTAAAAAAAAAACATACTCTTAAATGGAAATGTCTTGATTTCTACAAAGAATTAAGAATTTGTGTTTTTATTTTTAAAAATTCTGTATAAAACAAGGGTCATGGTAAGGAAAACATTTCTATGAATTTTTTAATTTTTTAAATTATATTTTACTGTTTATGCTATTACAGTTGTCCTATTTTCCCCCTTTGCACCCCTCCACCCAGTTCCCCCTCATCTCCTTCAGGCAATCCCTAACTGTCGTCCACGTCCACAGATCATGTATATATGGTCTTCAGCAACTCTATTCCCTGTGCTGTAATTTACATCCCCGTGACTATTCTGTAACTACCTATTTGTACTTCTTAATCCTGTCACCTTTTTTGCCCATCTCCCTGCTCCCCATCCCATCTGGCAACCATCAAAACTTCTCTGTATCTATGATTTTTTCTGTTCTGCTTGATTGCTTAGTTTGTATTTTAGATTCAATTGTTAATAGATATGTATTAATTGCCATTTTATTGTTCATATTTTTTATCTTCTTTTTCTTAAATAAGTCCCTTTAAGATTTCATATGATGATGATTTGATGATGATGGACTCCTTTAGGTTTTTCTTGTCTGGGAAGACCTTTATCTTCCCTTCATTTCTAAATGATAGCTTTTCTGGGTAGAGTAATCTTGGTCATAGGCCCTTGCTTTTCATCACTTTGAATATTTCTTGTCAATCCCTTCTAGCTTGCAAAGTTTCTTTTGAGAAATCAGCTGACAGTCTCGCGGGAACTCTCCTGTAGGTAACTAACTGCTTTTGTCTTGCTGCTTTTAAGATTTTCTCTTTGTCTTTAATGTTTGGAATTTTAATTTGATGTGTCTGGGTGTCGGCCTCCTTGGGTTTATCTTTTGGGGGACTCTCTGCACTTCCAGACTTGTATGTCTATTTATTTCACCAAAGTAGGGAAGTTTACTATCACTATATTTTCAAATAGGTTTTCAATTTCTTCCTCTCATTCTTCTCCTTCTGGTACTCCCATGATGCAAATGTTGGTATGCTTGGAGTTGTCCCAGAGGCTCCTTACATTTCCTCATTTTTTTGGATTCTTTTTTCCTCTTGGTATTCTGATCAGTTGTTTTTGCTTTCTGCTTTCTTATAATCCAAGTTGTTGATTTGATTCTTGGATTCCTCAACCTGGCTGTTAATTCCTTATAAATTGTTCTTCATTTCAGTTAGGGTATCCTTCATTTCTGACTGGTTCTTTTTTATGGTTTCCATGTCCTTTTTTATGCTATTGAAGTTCTCGCTGAATTCATCTGCTCTTCCCCTAAGTTCCTTGAGCATCCTTATAACCAGTGTTTGTATCTAGTAGCTTGTTTGTCTCAATTTTGTTTAGTTCTTTTTGATTTTTGTTCTGTTCTTTGATTTGGGCCATGTTTTTTATCTCATTTTGGCAGCTTTGCTGATTTTTATGTATTAGGTAGGGCTGCTATGTCTCCCAGGCTTGGTAGAGTGACTTAATATAGTAGGTATCCTATAGGGTCCAGTGGCACCACATCCCCTATCACCCAAGCTGGGTACACGAGGTGTGCCTACCATGTGGGCTGTGTACAGCCTCCTCTTGTAGTTGAGCTTTGATTACTGTTGGCAGGTCAATGGGAGGGATTTACCCAGGCTGAACAGCTGCAAGGACTAGCTGTGACAAGTGACTACCAACCTCTGACTACCATAAAGGATCAGCTCTGCAGGGGCCCACTCTGAAGAGCAGGACTTACTGCAGCAGAGCTCTGGTGCCTGCTGAGTCTTCCCCTTGAGTGTGTTGCTTGTGGAGGTGGTTGGACAGAGGTGGTCTGACTCGGTCTGTAGCTATCCACTGGGTGCGCTGGCTCTGGGGCTTCCCAGGAGGTTCAGGCCAAGGTCAGACACTGCCTGTGTTCAGTCCAAGGACACCTGGCATAAGCTACAAAGCGATCTGAAGATGGCTACTACTTGCGCTGGGCTTGGAGGTGCCCCAGCTAGGCCAAGCTGTGACCCAAGGTCAGCTGCTGCTAGTGCTGGGTCCTGGGCCACTTAGCAAGCATTACAGGGCTTCTGAAGACAGATGCTGCTTGTTTGAGAGAATTTAGGAAAATCTGAAGCGTAAGCAAGACAAGCCATTCATATGGAAAAGCCACTGGAAACAGCTTTGGTGGGCCTGAAAGTTGGGTGGAGCAGAGCCTTCAGGAATCACCATGGTGATGCAGTATGAGCCAGGTTGTTGGAGTCTCAGATATGGCATTCACCTATCTCTGTGTGGGGGGAGGGCTCATCAAAGGAACAATGGCCTCTGCCAGCACTTCTGTCTGAGAGAAAGCTATTTCCCAGCTCTTGCCCTGATGCCAGACATTGCAGTTCCTCCCTGTATGTCTCTGATGCCTTTCAAGCTGCTGCACCAGTGCTGAAGCTCAGAAGGAATGAGTCTGTGCAAGTTCGAGCATGGGCCCTTTTAGAGGAACCGCCTGGTAATACATGAGTTTCTGTCTCCCACAACTTCAAACCCCACTGGATTTTACAGCAAGAAGTTATGGAGACTTATTTTCCTGGCACCAAAACCCCCAGCTGGGGGCCTGTTGTGGGCCTGGGACTCCTCGGTCACGAGATCTCTCTTCCGATATCTGCCGTGTGAGAGTGTGGAACCAGCCCATTCCTCGTCTCTGTCCCTCCTACTAATCTCGATGTGGTTTCTCCTTTAATTTCATAGTTGTAGGACTTCCATTCAGCTCAATTTCTGACAGTTCTGAATAATCATTGTTCTGTAGTTTAGTCATAACTTTGATGTGATTGTGTGAGGAGGCAAGCTGTGTTTACCTATTCCAGCATCTTAGCTTTCTCCTCCACTTCCATGAATTTCAAGCAAACAATTTACCCATTTTATAAGGAACTTGAGGAGTAAAGCTATTATCCATCTATGACCTAAGACCCTGCATTTCTACTGTCCTTGCAACATTATTAAACATACAATGCATTGTCTCATAGTCTGGCTCCTCTGAATTTGCTCAACTTTCCTCTTTTACCTTAAAAAAAATTCTTTGCTTAGTACTTCAGTATTTAAAATGCTAGTGTTAATAATCAAATTGCCATCTTTTTCAAACTCTAGAAATTTCCTTTGCTATGTTCAATTGGGAACTCTGTGTCTGGCTCATAAAATCTACAGAATATCAGCTCAACTTCAACTTTCAAGTTTAAAAACAGTCTAAGAACAAAACTGGGGCCACTGGGGAAGAGAACACTCTCTGGGTCTCCTTCTTTTGCAGGAGCCCTTCTAGCACTAAGTCCCAAAGTCAGGCTCATATGTGATCCCAGCGTCGCCTCCTCTGCACCAAGCAAAAAATACAGGAATCTATATTTCATGTGTGCTTGTCATATATTCTCTATTAGAAGCTCAAACACTAGAATAGGGCAGGAAAATGTGCGGAGGTGATCAAAGGGGGCACATGAGGTCCAGGGGCCCAAATCAGAACAGGGCATCTCATTTGAGGAAAAGACAATGTGAGAAATGCAGAACCGCACATGGAGCCATGTTCTAACAACAGAAACTCACACGACGAGCACAGAGCAAATGGGCTGAAATTTATAGACATGCTGCTCTGTAAGTTGGAAGGAACCTACCTTCCAGATGTGTCTGTAGGCCAGTCTCGCCCTTTCCCAGATTTATCAAGGAGACAATGTCCTTTGCACAAGACCAAACAGTTGTCCAGAAGTAGAGACAAGACCACAACTCATGCTTCCTGTGTGCTAGAGGGCAATGCACTTGGGAGAGAGCATAGTGCAGAATAGATGGATAGATGAAGTGCAATGGAGATAATGAGAAAACGTGTACCAAAGCCAATTCCTCCATTTACCTTGGACATGGGAATTAAACTTTCTAATGTTTAATTTTCTAATCTATAAAATGGGAGTAATATCTTCACATAAGCGAGGCTGGTGCATAAAAAGACACTTTGATATTAGCTCCTTCTTCTATACAGACCTCATTGAATCTCATTAAGCTCAAGTTTGTCAGATGACCCACATAAGCAAAATTGCCTCCTAGTTGGTACCTTGGCCTACTTTGTCCACAAGCATACAGAATGGCCCACGTTTGACTGCAGTAACATTGCTAGTAACTGTTAAGAGCATACAGTCTTCTTTCCTCCTGGCAAGAGTACATTGTAGTTTCTTACTAAAATTTGACAAGCCTCTCATGGGCAGGCTATGCCAACACTTTGAAAATAAAACTTTGGAAATTTCAACAGAAATATATTTTTACTTGTTAGGATGAAACCTCATGGAACTCACTGCTTACAGATATTGAAAAGGCTACATCAATCGGGCTGTTATAAACTCAGGCTCCTCACTGTCTCCTAAAGGGATCAGGCAGGCCTCATAATGTGCTAGAGGCAGAAAAAAGTGACCCAAGAAGGGGCTAAACCCTTAGTTGTCATTAGCATTTTCTCATGTCAACACTGCGATTTGAAAAGACAGAAGAATTGACTCATTTTATATACTTGTCTGATCCTTTAGTACTTAATGAAAACTAGAATGTTTTATTTGATCCCCGTGGGAAAATAGCTAAACTGGGCAGTTTGTTCCTGAAATAAAATAGCAGCTATCAAAATACTCTCAAAGTCCCTTAGAAATCAGAACATCACAGATTTATTAGAAAGTAGGTGTTCCAAGCTTATAGGTGGCTATTAACATTGTTTTATTTCCTTTATACCAAAAGTAGAAAGGACTGAAAAACACTCTTGACAGAAAACAATACACTGGCCCGGTCTCATGGAGATGCCGAGCCCAAACTGCCCAGACGATGGGGAAAGGGAAGTTCAGTCGACATCAGCCAACTCTCATGCAATTGATGAACTACAAAATGGCATCAGTTGCTTGGTGACTGTCCTGTGGGTAGGCTGAATCAATACAATCTTAGAAAACATACATTTGCTCAGTCATGCTTTTAAACAGCATCTCTTTAAAAACAAGGTATATATACAAGTATCACCCAAAAATGTGTGTTAGATAGTCTACTACTATAAATTTAAGGCATCCTGATATTCTGCTGTTCTGCTGGTGAGGCTTTGTTCTCATGGTTCTATTTCCACAGAGGATCGTCCAGAAATTTCCAGAGGTGTCCAAAGGGCAGCAATGAAAGATAATAAAAAGGTGATTTACAAGAAGAGTTCTTTTGATTCTGGCTCAGCAATGTGCTTTATGCTGTAGGATTTCTTCATTTTTCTATTGATGTCATTATGCCTAAGCAGAAGAGAAACCACGAGGCCAAAATTAGATAAAACTATGGGCAAGTTACAAGACAATACCACTAAACAGTTCACTAAAATGGAAATTATCCTCATAAAACCACACTGAAGAACACTTCATTCCAGTAGGCATATTATTCTGTTTTCATATAAACCACTGTTTGAAAAATACAAGAATCATGTCATAAAACACACTCAGTGAACATATTTTTTAATTCTCAATTGCAACTGCTGATTCGAATCCAGGTAAAACTCTACAGTCAAGTGAATTTTATCACAAACAAAATGGAAAGTACAGTACTGCTGGTCCAGTGGACACAAAAGATATTTATATTTTATTTACATGAATTCAAGGGTGATACCTTTTATTCTCTAATACGCTTAATAGCTATTAGTTTAAAAAGATGTTTACTAATAGTTTAAAGAAGATGCTTTTTTCTTTGGGTGTGTGAATACTGAGTAGTACATGTTAGAAGACCACAATCTGGTAAATCTATAGGGAAAAGAAGAAATAGGGAACAATAATGCTGTTTTCCCCTTATTTGATACCTTGTAAGCATGGGACAAGAAGTAGAAGCTCAAACCTTGGAACAGTCTTTTTTTTTTTAAAGTGAATTTCTCTCTGGGTAGATGCATTTATTTTCATGAGCTATTACTCTTATTCTGGGTATAAAATCTTCCAGAGAGGAGCTGTCTCCTGGGGTGAGCAAGCCTCCATATTACTAAATTCCTTCTTGTTGCTACACCAGACACAAAGTTTCTTGTAATCACACACGCTAGCATGAGGACATACTTGGATAGAGAACTCCAGGTATGGTTTTACGGACTCAAAATCATGCTCCCTTACAAAGACCATTTGGTCTACTCTTAGTATTTTAGTAAATATTTGATTATCATCACAGTCTGAAAGTTATAATTTTTAATTTAATTTATTCCTCTGAATTGAACTTCAGAGAGTTGCCCATGGGCAAGAAAGGGAGAAGATGAAAGAAAAACCCACTTGGTTAGAAGATGTTCTAGGGATTTCCAACTGAACATAGTGGATTAAATATACACGTTTATCACCCCCTTCTTACAAAACAGCACTACAATGAAAAAGTAGAGACATAAAAAAGGCATAAACCTAAATGAATAAGGGGAATGGGAGAAGAGATGATAGACGAAATACCAATAGTTCAGAAACAGGAAGGTGAATGGGCATGTATAGTATTTCCGCTTTAACGTAAGTGAGGCTGCAGTCAAAAACACTGAAAAGAACACTTTCTACAGGATAAGATGCAGCATGACTAGATCTGAAGGTGTACCAGGTAAAACATTAATGTGAGGCATTTATCTGAATAATGTCCGGGTAATTCAAACATCCCTGAACCCTTCAATTACCTAGTTCTGAATCACCAGTATTTGGAAGAACAAAAGTGTTTGGGTAATTCTGGCATGAATTATTCAGATAATTTGCGGCCTCTTGATTTCATTTTTGGATATAAAATCACATTCTCAGTGACCAAAATTGGAAAGAAGAAAGGCTTGAATTGAAATAAGAGTTTTTCCAGTTCTTTAATTTGCTGACTCCTCCAGGCCTGGACTGCATCTTTCCGCAGCCCAGAGAGCAACTCGGAGGGTGCGTCTGCAATGCCCCCCGGGGTGCGCTACGTTTCCACTGAAAACCAAATCAGGGGGTGGGGTGGGCATTGCTACTTTTGAGGTTTCCTTCCGAGCTTTACTGAGAGCATATCTATCAGTCTCATCTACTAAAAAAAGAACCAGGGTTCTGGTTCAAAGAATGAACACCTGTACTCGAAGCACCCAAACTGACACTCCCTGTGGGTAGGAGGACTTAGAATCTGAAGGCTTAGCTTTACACAGATCACACCATTCCTTCTGTGGGATGACAGCCTCAGTCCTCTTGGTTGTATTTCTCTTTTTCCCTCTTCTACCATTTCTCCTCTCTAGCTCTCCTTCTGTCCAAATATTTATGAAGTCCCCACCATGTGCCAGCCACCATGCTGGGCACTGGGCGTACATACGGGCGTAGGGTACTGCCACCGACGGCCACTGCTCTCATGAAGTTCTTACCTCTTTCATGAAATTTGTCATGTTTTAACTATACCCACATTTAATTCTCTCTTGATTATGATCTCGCAGAAGGTAGGGACCATGCCTTATATCTGACACAGCAAAATGGCTGGCTTTGAGCTAAAGATGTTGAAATGAGTGCGCTGGCAACCCAGGGATGTGGGTCCAGGAAAGTAATGTATCTGCACTGTTCTCAGTGTGGGAAGGAAAAGCCCAAATGGCTGTGGTTGGAGCAGGGATGCTTGGTGAAGGTACTGGAAAGTGTCCAGGTAAAGTCTCTATCTGGTACTTTTAAACCTCAAGTAACTTGCTGATTCTTTAAAACTCCAGCCTTAAGAGAGTTTATAGACAGGCACTGCTCCTTTAGTGGGCAAAGATAGCCGAGTGGTGGCCGACTTGGTGCAGTTACGACACATAATGGACCATGTATCCCCCCTGGAGTCCCACAGTTCAAATCTGGACCCTGAGGGCGTGAGGGAAGGAAAGTGGAGTTGGGTGAAGGGAGTTGTTTGTTTTTAAGTTTTGTGGCTACACTTAAACCAGGATTAGCATGCTGAAAGAAAGCAGGACAACTTTAGTTTGCAAGGAAGGTCTCCCCCGTACCCCCTACTAGAGTTCATGGGGGTTCCACATGTTCCTTGCCTTCCAAAGGCAGTGCTTTAACACAGAACATGGGATCTTCCTTGGAATCGCTTTCTCTATGTCTCAGCTCATTCTACGCTGACCCTGAACTCTCTTCCTGTGTTGGAATATGCTTTCTCCTTTTCCCAGAGGGTGCAAGGAGCTTTCGAGAAGAAACTCTGTCTGTGACTTGTGCTCTCATCAATCTTGAGAGCTCTGGCATTTGCTAAAGTGTCCTGGAATGCTAAGAGATCTGCTTATTTTAACTATTCCCCATAACAAGGACATTTTTCTCTGCACAGAAGATTCTACTATGCAACAGCCAATGACAGTGTAAGACTGTGGCCCATTTCAAAGGAGAATCTGTCAATTAATGAAACCTGGTGACATGGTTCAAGGTTGGGGTCTTATCCCTTCCTTCAAGTCATAGGGACAAAGTTTCAGTATGAAATAAGGTTTTCTCTTTGAAACTAATTGGAACCCTGGGGAGACAGGGCGGGGGGAGGGACGAGAGTTGAGCAGGGAGCGCAGAACACCTGGGGAACGTGGGGAGGTGTGGAAAGGCAGGAGACCGGATAGTTCTAAGGCAGGGGTGTCCAACCGCATACGGCCCACAACGGCTACGACTGCGGCCCAACACAAATCATAAATTTACTTAAAGGCTTTTTTTTTCTCATCCGTTTTCATTAGTGTTTGTGTATTTAACGTGTGGCCCAAGACAACTCTTCTTCTTCCGGTGTGGCCCAGAGATGCCAAAAGGTTGGACAGCCTGCAGGGGGCTCTGGAGCAAAGGTAATCACCTCACATCAGGAATTGACTTCCTTCTGACGGACTGGCTCTGGACCCCAGAGTTAGTAAATTAGAAATAAAAACACAAAAAATACTTGAGATCAGAGCATAGAATTTGAAACTACAATTTTTGAGCAGAAAGTCTGTCTATAGTTTTACAAAATACCCTTTTAATATTAACACTTTAAAAAATTTTCTGAACTTTACCTTGGGGAGATTCAGTCTGCTTAACCAGGTGCGCCCTAAAACTATGCAACCAACACGTACTCAGCTTGGAAACATACCTACGACTCTGTGTATAATTATCCCCCTCATCAATCCTTAGAAAACATAGGGGTTAAAAATAAAGACTTCCAGGTCAAAAATTTAAGAGAATGTTAAAGTGTGGTTATTTTATTACATCCAGAGAAATTATGGCAAAGATGCATTTGCTCAGCAGGATTAGGGAAGCCTTTTGTGCTGACTGCATTTTTCCATTGTGATTCTGGAAAGGCTGTTCAGTGGGGGTTGTGGGTATGCTTTGCTTGGGTCAGGTTTCGGCCACGCCTGACTTCTACTTTCCCAAAGTCTTCCATATCTTTGCTCCTTTTTCTGTTTAGAATGATATTTTGACAGTAAAGTGACAAGGAGAGAACTGTGGGGGGGTGTGCACATGCAAGCTGTGTACTGGTAGGGGTGGGGGCACCCTGAGCTCTGATCTCCCGCTGGGCACAGCAGAGGACCACTGCCACATGCCCAGGCCAAACATCACTCTCTTTGAAGTGGCTGTTGAACAGCCTTGGTATCTATGTAAAATCTTTGATGCTAGCTCTTGGCTCTAGATGTATAAAATTCGGAGCATGGCTAATTCCTCTGCAGTAAAACCCACACTAAAGGTGTTCAGTGCTTCATCTCTTTTTAAGGAGTCTATCGTCGTGTTGGCCCTAGGATTAGGGGCTCCCTGCTCGCGCTCAGGCCACAGTGCCCCCATGGTCAGAGAAGGGACGGCTGTTGGTGACCAAGGGTTAATGCCCTCGGCCTGTCCATAACTGGAACCAAGGCTCCTTTCATTTGCTACAGATCTCAGACAGACTTAAACTCCAGGAAATGAATGTCTTATTGACATTTTAAGACAAGTAATTGCAAACATTCCCTTGGAGTTGTAATAACTCAAAACCAATTTGTCCTTTAGAAGAAAAAGTAAAGATAAATCTGACTGTTATAAACAAAGTCATCCTCTGCAGTTGAAACACACTGGGAAAGCTGTTCAAAGTAATGGAGTCGAATCTAATTTTAAAAGGCATTGAAAAGAAATTTAGATTCTTTCTATCAAGCTGTGACCAATTTAGAAAAATAAAGAGCCAATAAAACCCCCTCACAGAGTTGACATTCTGTAAAATGTTGTATTTATTGCCCCCATATTTCATTTACCAGGAAAAAATAAAAATTTCTTAGGAACTAAAATGTGTTTCCAATGTTCGCCTGGGACGAGGGTCCACCGCCTCAGTTTTTCTCCCAGGGCTGTGCCGAGAGGGTCCTTCAGTGGTACAGTGTCTGGGGCAACTCTAACCCACGGACTGCCACTGGTTTCCAAAGGCAGTCCGAGGACTCCAAAGGATGCTGGGCAACCCCTGTTACCTGAGAGGAGCCATTTGGCCTTCAGCCAAATTCTTGGGACATGATGTGAAGCTACCACTGAGAGATGTACACTTGGGTTCCTTTCCTGCTTGCATCTTTCTATGGGATGCCTTCTCTGTGGGCCTCAGCACGGTCAAGATGAAGAAAGCACTGGAGTCAATTAGGTGGTTTTCATGTCCACGTTCCCATGCTAGTTTTAATTTCTCTGAGGAATGCTTATCTCAGTTAGAGATATCCATCCTTTGTCTAAGGTGGACGTGAGTGACTACGAGTGAGTCAGAGAAACTTCCCCTCTCTAGCATTGACTAAGTAGTGGGCTTTCCCCTTCTATGGAACACCTGTCAAACTAAAAACATAATAAAGTACAGGTTAATTTGTAAGGTAGTTGAGAGGAAGTGGCCAGGATGCTTGTTTAAATACACCAAATGTTTTTATTTGGGGGTTTCTGTTTATCACGGAAATCAAACTCTGTTAATAGAAACAGCCCACGAATCTGACAGGATCAGAACGGAGCCTTAGGAAGGCTGCTTCTGAAACCGAGTGGGAAAGCGTTAGCCTTATGTCACACGTCCAAGCAGCCTCAGAACCTCACGTGTGCGCTTACTATAGTAGGTTGTCCCGCTTCGTCCCCTTGCTTATCAAAAGAGGATGGAACATTTCTGGGGAGAGAATCTACTGTGACATGAACTGGCTTTATTCCAGGTGCTGTAGAAGCCTGGAAGCAACGAGAGATACTCCTCATCCTCCTTCCCCAAGAGTTTGCCAGTCTTCCCTCAGGGTATCATTGGCGACTTCTGCTTAAGGACAAGAACAGAATTTTCCAGGCACCAGAAGACACACCCAACGTAAGATGTGGGGACAGAGAGGGGTATGTGGGTGGGGAAGGTAGACTGGGAAACCCAGAAGTGGGCGTGGAGGGAGCTGGCTCCTGTCCCCCCCACCCCCTCCCCGCCCCCCAGTTTCCTCCCCACCCCAGGCATTGGGCAGTCAGCACTGGCCAGGACGCCCTGCCCCCTGCGGCTGAAGCAGCCCGGCTTAGGCAACGTGTGAGCCTGACCCAAGCAGAACTCTGATGACCAGTAAATACTGAACATCCAAGGTACTTCAATCAATGTACTGAATTAATGAGACCCCTAGGGGCACCTCCTAAAATGACTGCGATATGTTTTTCCTCTAGCCTGAATAGAGACACGGAGCAGATTAAATTCGATTTAGAGGGAAAACAAAGGAGAGTGACATTTCTCATGCCTTAGTACTCTGACCCAAAATTCATACCCACAACCCACACACTCACATTTGTGTGTGTGCATACATATATACACTCTTACACACATATGCACATTCACACAAACATTTTGGAGGGTTTTGGAAGAGAGCTGAAAGGCATGTCACAATTTTCATTTAAATGAAACTTAATTTAAATAAATCATTAAATTAAACTTAAATGATTTACTGAAATTTAATTTAAATGACTTAAAAGTGATAGTCTCCTTTTAAAATAGGGTTTGGGTTTTATTCCTCTGAAATAAACCAGTCCGAGGCATGGACTGCATGAATTTCCCCTCCACTGCTCTCCTTTCCCTTCTCCTGTTTCCCGCGAGTCAGGGGACAGGGCACGTTCCTCCCGGACGATGAAAGAAAGCTGTGCTACAGGAGGACTTGGCCCAGGGAGGTGTCCGAACCACCTGTGGCCTCCCACGGGATCCTGTCATGTACAGTCTCTGCGTTTTGCATTGTAAACATTTTGTTTGAGAACGACCTTTGTTTTGCTGGGTGACTCAGAGACTGGCTTACTGACTGGCATCGTGGTTCTGGCTGCTAAGCTGGAGCAATTTCAGAATGACAGGGCCTGGCTGCTCCCAAGGGCCGCAGAATGGTGATGAAATGCGCTTTCAGTCTGTGATCAACAATGAGAGAAAACCTCAGCTCTGCTTCAAAGTTCTGGTTCTGATCGGAGGTTGACTAATTCCACCCATGACAGGAAATTTAATTTCTATACTGACTTGGTACTTGACTCCAATAAAACAAAGACTGAAAGCCAAAGTCAACGGGGAGACACAGCATGTCTGTGAGCTGAGTGGGCTCCTCTGCCCACTGCTGCTGGAATAAAGCCCCTCCTGGAGGGCACTTGCTTCCTTTCAAAGCTCCAGTTACCAGCCTGCCTGCTTCTTTTGGGGGAAGAGTTGTAAGTTTCTTGTTCCTTGGTGTCAGCCCTGCGAAAGGTGCTCCAGGGCCATGACTCAAAAGGGCATGCAATTCAAAGCGCAGGCGCAGCAGTGCCACGCAAGTCATCCCTACGCCACGTACCGTGCACAGTTACGCAGATGCTCTCCAACCAGCGGGTTAGAGGGAAGGTTGCTGCAGCTGCTGGACATCTCCTAGAGGTGCAATTAAAAATCATCTGAAAACATGCAGCAAGCTCAGCACATGCGCAAGTCTCAATTAACAGGAGGCATGCAGGAGACGGACGAGACTAGGGCAGAAGCTTCGTATACACGTTAAGGAGTGTGAGGAACTGCTGAGAAAATTCCTGCATCCCTGAGCAAGAGAACCCATCAAGTTACTTGGAATAGTTTTATGAGGTTGACTAATTCCACCCATGACAGGAAATTTAATTTCTATACTTACTTGGTACTTAGATATATTTAACCCCAAGGTTCTGGTGTTTGAGGGTACAAGTGTGACTGTTCTAGGTGAAACAAACAGCTAAAGTCCTTTATAACAAAGACAGTCCACACTGGCAATCAAGTGGTGTTCATTTAATTAGAGAGATACTAACTAAAACTTGATTTTGGTATTTTAAAAAGAATTAAACAGTTTTTAGACCTCCCTGGGATTTTACCTTGAACCAATAATAAACATGTGGGTGTGCCTCCCTAGGTTGCATGGTGGACATTCTGGGTCCTTCCATTCCTCAGAGCTTTGCATTTTGGCTGCTATACCATTTTTGATGGCGTGGCAGGCACAGAGCACGCAGGGAACATTGCCTCAAAAGATGTTCGTATTTCTTATTCACTGCATTTAAACCACAGATTATAGTGCATGGTTTTCCAATAAATGCAATTACAAAATGTAGTTCCTGGCACACTCTGCCACCCCCCGTGCACTGGCAAACACTTCAGACACTCCAGCTTCCTGGTCAGCACTTAGGGGCCTGCGTCCGGCAATGCCAAGGTGGAAGTCCCTGTGGTATATTTATTTCAAAGATCATTCCAGAGTTGAATCATTAAGTCTTTAGAGACAGTTTCTATTTATGTGCTCTTTAATTGGGCTTGAGAATAAACTATCCAGTCACACAAGGAAAACAAACTCTTCCAGAGGCAGAACCCACGTCAGAGAAGGACCTGATCCCACACTGATTGGGGGTCTAACCTTATGGAAATGCCCCCTCATCCAGGACTCCTGATACTCAAGGATCAAACTATTTTGGAAGTTTAGGGACTGGAATATGTGATTTAATCTTTCTCTCAGAGTATTTTCTGGATGAATAGAAAAAGGTGTATATGCTAACACCTCATTAGAAACGCATGCATTTGGCTTTCCACACATCCCTTTGGAACCCTTCTTGGGATGACCTCGAGACGGCAAAGGCAAACAATCTGCAGTGTTAAGAATGACACGGTTCAAAGGAATAAGATGATAGCCTCCAAGGAGCACTCACCGCCTTACTTTTCCCTTTGCGGGCAGAGCCCATGGGGTTTCCCTTGGCGTCCACCGCCTTTCTTCCAAGTGAGGTCAAGGGCAGTGTGGACGTCTTCAGCTGGCTGACCGCCTGATAGTTATTATTATTGTTCTGGTTGCCACTTAGTGTCTCCATGATGGATCGGAAGGTTCCAAAAGGCCTTTTTAGTTGATCCCCGGATTCGCTGTTCATGGAGGTCCGCTGGGGGGTTCTGCTCTTATCTCTGTCCTTCTCTCCATTTACTTCAAGGCTAGTTTGCTCCATCTGCACCACAGGCTCCTCAAAGGTAACTCTGAGTTTCAAGTTCTGAGATGTCCGGCGCTTGGAAGATGGAGACTTGAGGGCACTCTTGGGACTCGTGGCCACTTTCTGGGCTGCTGTGCTGTCAGGGCTGGGCTGAGTGGGGTCTCCAGCGGGCTGGTTTGGGGGTGTGGTCCCTGAACCTGGACTCTGGGATTCCAAGTCAGGTTCGCTGCTCTCTGAGGTGGGTGATGGGCTGTGGCCATCCAGAGATTTGGAGGCCTTGATACCGAAAGGAAACCTGCGTCCTGAAGCCAAGGTGTGTTTCTTTATCATCAAGTGTAAGCTTTCTGCGCTGTCCATGGCCTCCACACTTTCGACGATGGGCTGCGGTCTGGGCCGGTCGGCCTTCCTCACAGGTGTGCTCTTGGGGTCCTCGGAGTTGTTGGAGTCCGTGTCAGACTCACTCAGTGACCGCTGCATCAGCTGCCTCAGCCTGGCTAACTTCAGTTCCCTCTTCTCCAGAGGGACCTTTTTGGAATTTCTCGAGGAAGCCTGAGTATCCTGGAATTCCAAGGACAGCTTTTCCTGGGTGCAGACATTCTCTGAGATATCTTTCCCCAATAACTGGCGAAGGATTTTATCAGAATCTTCATCTTTTGCTTTAGTCCTAGTCCGGCTGGATGCTGACAGGCTTCCAAGGACCTGCGCCCCGTCCTGGACGCCAGGTTTGCTTTTGGCTACAGACTCATCATCTGCATCTGGGGATTTCCACTGGGACTTTCTGGGGGCTGGGGAGGACGGTGAACTGAGAAGAGGACAGAGGACACGAGATGATTTCCTACTGGGTTAAAATGACTTGGCCACAAGTCACAGCGTGGCCGTGCCTTACAAATCAGTAAGACTGGAAGAAGAATAATCACTTAATGTCTGTTCAAAGTGAGCATAACCAAAGTATAGTATGCCTCATGCTTTACGCTATGACTAAATTTGTCTACTATTTTACTATTTATTCATCAATTTTGAACCCATTTTATCAATCCCATCTTCAACAATCCTATGAACCTACATATCCTTATTCCCATTTTATTGACGAAGAAATGAAAGACTCTGAAAAACTGACTGGTTAATAGTCTAAAATGATGAAATGACAGAGCCAGAGATCAGTCCGGGCGACCTGACCCTGGGCGCAGTGTCTTTTCCTCACAATGCCTAATTTTTATTCCTAGAAATTAGGAAATAAAAATAAACTATGTTCTGCTCCCATATTCTTAAAAGACATTAAAATGAAGTAAAAAGAAGGCTCAGAGACTTAAGAGACTTAAGAACTCTAACCACTAACGTTCTTGGCATTACCTGGATGAAGAAAAGAGTGACTTGCCCTCAGATTTCTGGGCTTCCAGAAGCTGTTGGAGCTGGTTCTGCAGCGTGACACGTTCCACTGTCTGCCTGGGAGACACAAACCAAGACAGTCAGCTCTCTGGCACACAGCCCCTATAAATTAGTAGGTATATATCTTCACAATAATTTATAATAAGTTGCAATACATCCAAAAGCAGCACAAATGTGCATAATCTTCATCCTTCCAGATCAGAAATTTTCTAAGGATACAATCCAAAGCACCCAAAATGGATGTAAATTTATTATTCATATTGTGGAAAACTGTAAGTAATCTAAATGCTCATCAGTAAGACTGAGTAAACAATTTATAATTATTTCTATCAATATAAAGGGAGCTAATAAAATAACATACTTGAATATTTATTTTTTTAAACTGTAGAAAAGTTTCCCATATAAAGTGTACTTTACTTTCCTTAAGTAAAAAAAAGGATGTTACAAAATACTGTGTGTGGTATAATCTCATTTTTAAGAAAAAGCAATCTCTTTTTCTCCTTCTCCTTCCCTACCCTGCTTCTCTCTCTCTCTTTCTCCAAATAAGGTAATTCTCTGAGGTACTAGGGGTTAGGACTCCAACATACTGTTTTTTTGAAGAGAGTCACAATTCAAACCATAGTAACCTAGGCTTGTAGATTAGGATTTCTAACAGAGCTGAGGGTCGCCATGTCTAAAGAGTAACTGTGTTTATTAACTAGAAGTGGTAACGGTATTCTGATGGGCAAGAGCACTCAGGAGTGCCTCCCACTCAAAATTTTGGACCGGAAAAGCTCATGTTTTCCACCCTTCCTCCCGCCCTGGAGCCTGCAGGGTGCCATGTGCTGAGGCTGTACAGGGTGGGTTTCTCGGTTCATTTCCAGTTTTGCCAACCTCACTGAGGCACGTGGCAAGTAACGGACTAGCGTCTACGAGTCACCTCTCATATTTTATCTTGTTATTGGCCTAACTACAATTGTCCACAGCATTCAGCTTTGGACACACTGGAAGAACTGTTGCGTGTTAGCACACATGTGTATTTTATCTCTGGATCATCCACAGAAAGAGCAGCCAAGCCCCTGACCTTGAAAAGTTCACCAATAAAACGGCTATTATAGCTCATGAAAGCCTCTCAGACTCTGCGGTACAGAGACTGAGGAGAACGTCTTGTGGTCTTTTCTCTGAGCATGTCCCTTCAGAAAAAACATTCTATTAGATCATTTTAAATTTCTTCTTGATGGGCATGTCTATACACTACTGGAGGGAGTGAACACTGGTATAGCATATTTGGAAGGATTTTAGGCTATATCTATCTGCCTTTCAACTATGTAAGCCCTTTGTTCTAGCAATTCCTTTTCTAGAAACTTATTTTTAGAAACACCTACACATGGACAGAAAGATGTGTGTACGAGAATGTTTGCTGCGGGAAGGTAACTTGCTGAGTCACGGGGGGTTGTGCGTATGTTCCCTTCAGTTGCATCCAGCCCTTCAAGCTGACTTTGCTCACCTGCCCCAGCGGGGTTTTGTGTAACTGGGTGAAGAACGCTTGGCGGGAACCATAATATTTTTAAATATTATTTTATATTTTCTCTATTAAAAGTCCAATCTCATCAAAGAGAGTACTCTACGTACTGGCAGGGAATGGGGTGGAGGGATGCAGAGACTTGTCCCTCTAAGGCAAGAAAGTAGGATAGAGAGATCAAGGTGTCCCCAGGTGTGCGAAAGAGCCAGAGGGCCCAAGGCCTTGTCAAATGGCTGTGTGAATGAAACTGGTGATCAGTTCAGGCCTTCCACCCAGCACAGGTCTTTGTTCAAAAGGATAAAAGGAAAATATATATATTTTTTATCATTTAAAAGTAAGGTTTCATAATTTTCCTTTAAAATGTAATTTTTAAGGTTTATCCTCCTACTCTGTCAATGTTGTGTCAAATATTGACTCTAATTTTTCGTGATTCTCTCCCCACTATGGCAACTGTAATTTGACTGCTGTTGTTTCCCGAGGGCTGACCTTGGTCTCAGGTGGGTCTCAGCTCCCTAATCCTTCCACCCACCAAAGACCTACCTCTCCTCCAGGCCTCTCTCTTCAAGCCTTGCCCGCCTCCCAGAAATGCTTCCCGCCCACTAGGCATGCATGTGCGTCAGCGCAACAATCTCGCAGAGCAGAGCACTGACTGAAGCCAGATGGAGAGAGCGAAGCAACGTCATGCTGACTCAGCAAGACTTTATGTTCTGGGGATCCATGAATCGCCCCATTGATTTTTATAATAATTTACTGGTGATGTTTTCCAGGTCAAGTGTCTGTAATTTCCCAACTAGATAGATTTTAGGAAAACTGAGAAACTGACCCATCCCCAACTTTTCTCTCTCATATGCCTCATGAGTTCTAGAACATCAAGGACAGGAGTTTGGGACTGATACCTGTGCGCGCTCTCCATGCCTGCTCTGTATCTGGCCCTGCGATGGGAACACAGAGAGGGAGGCTCTCTCTTTGCCTAATGTAGCTTAAATTTCCTGCTTCGAAAGTTTGCTTTGCATTTTTCATCTGTTTAAATATGATTTTGCCTCTGCAGAGACGGCAGCTTTGACACGAACGCTGGCTGTGAGGGTTTGGGATGGAGGAAGAAAAGAAGATGAGGAGAATGCAAGGAAGCCCTCATACAACCCTCACGGGGGAGCACACCGAAGCACCTGGCTGACACCTAAGCTCAATGATGATGAGCCAGACCTGGTTCTCAGGGAATGAATAGGCACTTACTCCTTTAGCTGCTTGGTTAACTTCACCACCTGCGAGGCCAGTGACATGCAGGTTTCTACCACCACCAGGTACCGGGAGCACAGGGTATGCCCGTGGCGCTCAGCGCTCTGGGAGGGCTTGTCCCCGGCGTGGTTCTGCATGGTGACATTTGCTCCATACTCAACCAAGGTCTGTCGGAAAGTACAGAGATAGGGTGTCATATCAAGACCTCCTTCTAAACATTATATTTAAATGACTAACAGAAGGTTGAATGAGCTTTTCCTGTTATTGCAAAATCAGTTACCAGAGCCCACAACAGGACAGGGTGGGGGCAATGGGTACCATCACATACAAAAAAGAGCCTCTGGTGAGCTTTCAGTAGTCGGTATCCGACATCTCCCTCTGGAGCCTACAAAGATGCAGAAGACCGGTCCTACTACCATCAACTGGCCTCAGTCTCACTCAGAAGGAGGCTGGGAAAGGAAGAGGTTGCTGCCGTCCTTACAGTCCTGTCCTTCGTGAGGAGTACAGGGCAGGGCCTGTGACGAGACACTCTGTCCCTTTCAATGGGTGGGCTCATAGAGTTGGGGATGCCTGGAAGCAGGAGAGAGCAGCATTGTGTTTGCCGGTTCCTATTTACTCGGGCAGCACACTTGACCTGCTGCCGAGCCTCACCTTGATCAAGCATGAAGTGGAGTGACAGGGTGAGCTGGGCAGCAACCTGCACTCCCACCATGTGCAGGGTAACAGTATGTTCCATACACCGAGCAGACATTGTACAAGAGAGCTTGGTGCGAGCTTGTTATTAAAAATGGGAGGGTTCTCCAGCAGCAAGAGGTGCTGGGATGCAACACTGGTGGTAGGAATTGTATGGACACAGAGGGCGTAAGGTTGGGCCACATCTTCCCTGTCAGGATCAGAGGGGAGGCTCCAGAGGGCCCTCGGAGGACCCCAACCACAGCGCCCATCTGCAGTCAGCACCCAAAGGCTGCCACAGAGGGTGTCAGCAGCTCACCACAGCAGGGCAAAGAAGCAGCGACACCCTGATCTTTCCCAGTTAAGCAAAGAGAGACGAGATTTTTCTCTCCGTGCCTCCTCTTTGTCCCCAACACTGGAGCCCAGAAGAGAGAGGAGAACAGGAACTAAGGTGGAGCGTAAAAAGCCTGATATATTCTGACACCATCAACATGAGATAGAGCACTGGATTTATTTTAGTAATAGGTAATGTTTTTCCCATAAGCAATACTTGCAATTTTTAAATTCCTAGGCTACTTAGACTCAGAGGTCATTAAGGAGCTCCGCTCTCCTTCCAGTTTATGATCACTCGCCATGAAAGGTCAATCTGCCAGAAAGCCATTGCCGCCCACCTCACAGGAGTCAGGGAGACTACCTCGGCCAAGCTCTCCGAGATCTCCAAGGGACTTGGTGTAAACACACCCCGTTAGCGCTCCCTTGACTCAGCCTCTGCAGTTTTCTTTCCAATGTTTTTCAAACCCAGTCCCCTTCTCACCTCATAAGGAACTTCACTCACCTCCTCTTCTACTCTGTCTCTTTGTATTTTTATTTTTTGTCTCACACCCAGCGGACAGACCCACTTCCAGGATTACCCAAGTTTCCACATCCGTGGAATCGAGTGCCAAAAACATCATTTGTGCTAAGTGGAGTGATGAATGTTCTGAAGGACTGGATGTCTCTCCTCACAGACTACAAAGAAAAATAACTGAAATCTCAGGCAGAACTGGCGATATCAGCTGATTTTCCTTGGCTTTCCGTCATTTATTAGCTGATAAAGAAGTTCATTTCAAAACTATTAAATATTAGAGTGTTTTGTTAAATAGAAAAACAAAGATTTCCATTTTTATTCAATTATTTTTCTTCCACAAAAAATAAGGCTACTCCTTTCATCTTTCTGCAGATCCTGGTAATAATTTAAATTTCTCTCTTTTCTACGCTCTCCAATTTCTCATCACTCTTTTTACAACTTGGTGCCTTAAATTAGAAGTTTTATCCTTTGCCAACAATAGTGGGGAAACTTTTAAACACTTGGAATATTTTCTATCAATTTAGCTCTTGAAAGAGCAGTTGTATGTGGGTTGACATTCTAGAGAGCTCTCTGATTAAAAAAAAATCATTATCTCCTGCCTTTTACTTTATAGCTTACTAAGATAGCTTCCATATCTTCTCATGTCATTTCCTGAGTTCTCTCTACTTTCCTGAGCAACCGGTTCTCACTGCCCAGTATTCTCTATCAGATACAGTCTACCTTGCACACAGTAGGACCTCAATAAGTACCTGTTAAATAAATGAGCACATTAAGTTTGTGCTAAAAGAAACAACACATCATAAGACAAAAAAGAGCGTTGCTTTCTTAGCGTTGTTCTATATGTATAACATATTTGAACTGTATGAGTTTGGTGAAGTTTCTCTAATCATGGCTGGCAGCCACATGTTGTCAACGGCTCTGCCAGAGACATGGGAACCGAGCCAGAGATGTTGGGCCATTTTCGACCATAAGAATGGTGTGATTGGCCTGATTCTGGTTAATTATGATTACTGTTCATAAATTAAATTCCAGGCCAAATGTAAACCTACTTTCCAATTCAAAGCCTTTCTTCTCTTCACACTGTCGCTCTTCTCCTACCAGTTCTTGCCCCCACTCTTCGGCCAGCCTCTCTCTTTGCTTTGCCATTCAGAGCCTTCACATTCTTTTCTGGGTGCAAAGGGCTGTCTGGTTTTTACATTCGCATGTAAAGACCCTTGCTGGGCTGTGCTACCCCACGCTGCTGTGATGGCGGCACCAGGTCTGGCCCAGCTCCCTGCAGCTCTGCATTAGGCTGAGGAACGAGACATCGACTCCCCTCGTAGGGACCCCACCCTCTCTGAGCAGCCCTCTGGGCGCCCCTTGTGTAGTTTGGGGCAGGAAGAAGGACCTCCCTCCCCTCTCCTGTGGCTCTGCTTCTCAGCCTTTTTACATCATTGCACACATAGATTAGAGTAATACTTGTAAGCATAGCTGGCTACAAAGATGAGGCCACCTGAAGCTGGTGGTGGAGTGGCTGGCCAACCAAGGCCATACCTAGTCTGCCCAACAGCTGAGGGGATCGGTATCTGAGTCCTTCCTGTAGTCAATTCTGGCCTTTTTGAATGCACTTGAGAAGCCAAGTCCTGCCACATAGAAAGGGGAAAGACTACAGCACATTCTCTCTAGCCTACTACTCCTTACTTTGAAGAATTCTTCTACTGCCTTCTTAACAAAATCGGTCCTGTTTTTCATATGCTTGAGAAGTGTGCCAATGCGCTAACAGTAGCCAGAACTGCCTGCTATTTGAGAGGCTGAGAGTGATTTCTGGTAGTGACTGCCTGTTGCCTTGAGAGCAGGGGAAACTTAATGTCTATTGTCATCAGCACTGGGGTTTTAAAGTGATAATGAGAGAGAAGGAATAGCTCCTTTCAACATCCTGTGACACTCAAGGAGAGTCTTGTAGGGTTATTCTGTCTATACCTGTGTGGATTTCTGGAAATATAAAAACATCAGTATAACTCCTTATTATCTACCACAACAGAAACAGCTGATTTAATCCATTCTTCCAGTGAACAAAATTTCCATTTTTTTGTTGTATTACTTGATAAACTCATTTCACCATTGAAAGCAGCAGGGCCTGTGTACCTGGATGCACCCCAGGTAGCCGTGCTGCGAGGCCACGTGAACAGCGCTGTTGCCATCCTGGTCCACTTCATCCAACGAGATGCCCTGTTCCTGCATAAACTGAAGGAGCCACAGAAGAATCTTTTCCTATAAACATGAATACAGTTGGAATTAATGAAATATCATGAGGGGAAATCTAATATCAAGTCAGAGGAATACAACATTCTAAACTGTGAAGATAAGACACAACCACACTTGCCATATCAAGAGAAAATCCCATGTAGTATGAACTGAAAATCCACGAATCTCTGACTGAAGTCAATGCAAGTTGACTTGCCCAATGTTTGAGGACCTCCTCAAAGTCACACAGCCAGACAGACCCAAACTGGAAACCAGAATCCAGGTCTTTTGGTTCCAAGGCATGTTTTTGCTGCCTTGTTATATTGTCTGTAGGCTTCAGGAGTATTATTATAAAACCTCGAACTATTGAGATAACTAGCTTCTGCCTTTCATCTTATAATACTTCAACTATGCCTTCCTAATTCCAAACCTTCTGCAATCAACAGGCTTACAAAAAGAGGCCACGTGGATACATGGAACAGACTGACAGGTGTCAGAGGGGGTGGGAGAGTGGATGAAAGAAGGTGAAGGGATTAGCCAAAGAACATGCAGGCATAGGTCATGCACACAGACAACAGTGCAGTGAAGGCTAGGGGGGGAGGTGGAGGCTGGTGGAAGCGGCCAAAGGGGAGGAAAATGGGAGACACTGGTATTGTCAACAATAAAATAAATAAAATTTAAAAACAAAGTGGCACCATCTTGAGTTGCCAAGTATGAGATAACCTCACCAAAATACAACCGGGGCTCTCTTGATTTTCTGACCAAGTATTGGTCATGTTTAAAGGCAAAGCTTTCTCCTCTTCCACATGAGAGGGAGGGCACCTAAAGCTCTGAACATAATGTCTCCAAAACAAAGACACAGAACAGCCAGTGTGTGTTACCATAATCCGTTTGCATTTTACCCACAGAGTCTTTGTGGTATTTTCATGTTATGTTTGGCCTGCGCAGAAAGCTGGGGGATGGGATTTCACCATTTTAAAATAGAAAAATTAAATATAATGTTAAAAAAATATGAGAGTGGTAAAAACAACAGCATGAAGTTTAGTGGGTGGAATTTGACATTTGAAAAGATGACCACGTGTTTGAAATAGCCTTGAACCTCTCCTTAGCCTTTTAAAGGATTTCTTTCCAGTTATTTGCTCGGACTGGTCATGAACTTTTATACTTTTCTGGATTAAATTTGCCTTCACCTTCTGAACATGCCAACTAATCTGCTAAAGGAATGTTGGATAAAAACAGCCAGCTCCTTTAATGTTTCACCCGTCATGTGGGGAACGGGGCTCTGTTTATGAAGGCATCTGGGACATCAGGGACAGACTGACATTTGCACAACACTTTTTCCACTTGAGCAAGCAGGGAGTAAGACCCCTAAAGAGCAAGAGGAGAAAATGTAATCAGTGCCTACAACCTATGAAGAGCGCAGCCAGGGACAGCAGAGCACGTGTTCCAGCAGAAGCCGACAGACCTTGTAGAAAGCACACCCTCAACGCACCCAGATAATGAGGTGGCACAGGGCCTGGACGCCAGGCTGTGAGTTAGAATCTGGATAAGGATCTGCCGATAGGCTTAACCCTTTGTTTTAGAGGCAAACTTGGGGAAAGTTGAGGCTGAAATTTGAACCAGAGCAGGTACTGTTTCACATGAATAAGGTAGAACAATTTGTTTTGTTTCTCTTAATTCGGTGGGAAAAGATTAGATTATTTTTATCTGGAGACAGAGGATGGCACCATGTGATTGCCCATAACTCCTTCGAAGGTCCTGGTGGGTGGTGTATCTCAGGATAAAGGACACACCCCTGGTCTGAAGTCCATGGCTGAGACACGGAGGCATCAGGAGGGCAGGCTGCTGCAGCTCTACGGGTGGAAAGGGCAGGCCTGCCATCCTCAGCAGATCGCTCTGAAGCTTGCGGAGGTTGGTGTGCCCCATGACATTAAGTCATGGCGTTGGAGCATTGCAGAGTGTCCGGGATTTCAGTGAGTCATCCAACTCAAACAGCCTTATTTTACAAATCAGAAAATCGAAAAAGGCAACTACATATTTTCTGATATTCCAGCAGCTTTTTTCGCTAGTTAAGTTCAGAGGAGTTTGAGATATTTAGAAATATTTTCTAGGTTACCTTCTGGCCAAGCATATTTTCCTATTTTTCAGACTCAATTAAATATCACAGTGGCTAGGTCTGTCCCGCATGCACAGAAAACATCCTTCCACAGTGTTCTGACGTTTAGTGATGGGTTGTAGGAAATTGAACACTGCATTTCGCGAGAGCAGGAACTTTCCGCTTGTGGACATCTGGGAAAGAATCTAGACGCCTGGGCTGTGCGGGCGCTTGGTAACGTGGAGGCCAAGACGAGGTCTGTGTGAGACGAGAGTTGCCTTGGCCCCGATGGCTCTCCAGGTGAGGTTCGGTCTGTATTGTTACAGTGCCCTGCCTTCTCTTCTTGCGATGGCATGGATAGCTCTTCCTTACTGTTAAAGATCTTACCCAATTCAATATGCAAGACTTACAAAAGGAAGAACTCTTAATTTTTTTTTTAAAGATTTTATTTATTTTCAGAGAGAGGGGAAGGGAGGGAGAAAGAGGGAGAGAAACATCAATGTGTGGTTGCCTCTCACATGGCCCTCGCTGGGGACCTGGCCTGCAACCCAGGCATGTGCCCTGACTGGGAATTGAACCGGGACTGCCTGGTTCCCAGCCCGCGCTCAATCCACTGAGCCACACCAGCCAGGGCAGGAACCCTTAATTTATCGTTCACAATGAGACAGGTCTTTGCCCAGCACCTCCCATTCAGTTTTGTGTTCTGCACTGGACAATTTACTTTAATGAAAAGATATGCCATTGGCTTGTCCACTGACCTACTGTATGGAAACAAAGATCTCCTCTATGACTATCAAAAGGGTCTGGATGATTATATACCATTTCTAACAACCAGCATTTAGGATTTCTGCAGCAGACATGGAGACAGCTAGAATCCCTTGGTTTTGGTAAAAGCAGTCAGCACCCACTTTCAGAGAAAAGTTGCTTTCTGCCTTGATATCACGGCAGAGATCCACTGTCCTACAATTTAAACAAGTTCAACTGAACAAATATCTAGTTAGGAAAACAGGACAAATACAGCTATTTTATCCAACCAAGAAGGCCCTTATGAATGCACACATGTGTTATACACGCATACACGCAAGGGGTCCACCTCTTCCCTCTCGGACCTTCAGCACGCCAACACACACCCACCTACCCCTGCCCCGCCCCTCTGGGGGGGCAGATGGTAAAGGACGAATGTGACCTCAGATCTATACTTGCTCCAAAATATTGCTTTCAGAGAGCACCCAATGCAGCCACATGGATGGAGAGGCTCTTCTGTATTATTTCTCTGTTACGGAATGGCTCTCCAACTTACTTTCTATCCATCCACCCACACATCTGTCTATATCCATTCAACTTTCAGTATTGATTGAAAACTTCCTTCACCTACTAGGACTGTCTTCTGGAAATGTTCTACACTTTTGGTAACCAGTTATAATGTTTTGTTTTGTGTGTTCCTAAAGGCAACGTGATTGTTTAAAAAGGCAATTAATATATGTAATTTATGAGACTTGCTGAACAAAGTCTAATAAAAATGTAATTGAAAAGTATGCTACAGGTTTATTACTGGTATAAATAATATATCTGCAGTTTTTGATGCAACCATAGTTCTGAAGGAGGCAGCTCTGTCTGTGACCATAGATCATCAAATCTTATAGGTCATCAATTATAAGATTAATTCTGGTTTTGAGATGTTAAAATGTAAAATAAATGGCCAGCAATAATTTCATAATGTCATCTATTGTGAGATAAATGTAGAGTCCAGAGACAGTACAGTGTGGGGAAAAAGTACCTCTAAGAAATGATTAAATAGGCTAAGAACTGAATAAGACTTTGGTAAGTTTCTTTTATATTTTACTAATGGTGAAATAAACTAAATAATATTGATAGCAATAAAAATAACAACTTGGAAGATATCCATAGTCATAAGAGCCAACATTCATTTAGCATCTACTATGTGCCCCCATAGGCAGGGCTTCATGTGGCTTTTCTCATCTAGTTCCCAGAGCAACCCTGTGAGGAAAGTTCCGTTATCTGCATTTTAAAGATGAAGAAACTGAAGTCCAGGGAGATCTTGTCTTTTCAAAACTAAATGTATCAAGGCCGTTGAGCTAGTAAGTGGAAGGGCTAAGATTTGAACGCAAATAGCTCAGCTCAGGAGCTGATGTTCTCCATGACTCTGTGTTCTGAGTGTGAATATCCACAATTGCTCGGTGCCCCGTGACCCCGGACTCCATAAGGGACATGCTCCCATTGCACCCTTGGGTCGCAGAAGTCAGGGTAGCTGCTCGTTGGTGCGTGGGTTCACGGGGACTCTGCTTTTTCAAAGATTGGTCCTTGGAGAGCGGGTGGATGCTCACGCTAGTCAAAGATTTTTCTATTTTGCTTTCATCTGCAATCTCAGCACTCTCAGTGTTGTTTACTTATTTCTACCCCATGATGGTGAAGCAATAAAGTCAAAGGAATACTTCCTCTTTTTAAAGTAAATTGTGGAAAAACAATAACACAGCCCGCAGACACATCTCCCCACCCACATGCCTACCACTGTTCATGACCATTCCTAGGAACTGCTGAGCCTTTTCTTTTTTTTTTTTTTCAAGAAGCTCCCCGCCGCAACAAATCTGTATCAGGACAAACATTTAACAAGGAGAATGAACAGCACAGTGTGGGCAAAGGTATTCCAGGTAAATGCTCACTGCTATGATGAAGTTGTTTTTGTAGCAGAATCTCTTGACTAAAAAGTCACGTGAATGATTCAGAAACAAAATGACAGCAGGTTTGAAGCTGAGAGTAACAGAGCCCACAGAACCAGTGACCAGCGCAGAAGAGGCTGAATCCCTGGGCAGCTGAGGGTGAGTGGTGTGCTGGGAACCTGGACGAGACCATCTGAGCCTTCATGTTGGAACAGAACAGCCCATTACACAGGTGGTAGCCTTGACTTCAGACAATTCTGTCTCCATTGTTTTGCTAGCAACATCTCTCCTAAGAAACAGCAAAGCAGGCCTCTCAGAGGACACCCCCACACATTGCAGTCTCCCCAAGGCTTTCGCCTCCATGCTCCCAGTGCTGGCTCTGCAAAGCACAATCAGGCAATGAAATAATTGTGTCCTCTGAGACTTCATGTGTCAAGATGAGGTAAATCAATTCCTATCATCCAAAGATCTATCACTGCAGGACACCACTAAAAACTGCTGGCTACCCTGTGGTACTGGAGTCTTTAAAGGTAACTTTTACAAGAAAAAGGACACAAATTGCGAGTCAAATGGAGCCCATTCTTTAGGAATCTATATGAGGGGCAGAGGGCAACTAAAACCAAGAGAAGAATTTTCCTCTGCACTATCCTTTTGAGAGATATTTACTGAAGAAACAAAACCAGAACACACTCAAGTGCCTGCTTGATGTAGAAATACTTGCATGTGCTGAATCCATTAGAAAACTGTTCAATAACACTCTTCCTTGTGAAAATATTAGCCTTGTAACGGTTCCAAGTTCAGCATCTCCACAGGTTATCTGTTACATAAGTGGCTGAGGCGGATGTAGGATGGCTGGACAGAATTCAGTTCTAATGGGCTTCTACATTTTCCACTTGGGCAGGAATGCTCTCCTAAGGGCACTGCTGGCCTGTGCTGCTCCAGGCTGTACTTTCAGTCATTAAAAATGCTTATCAGCTTGAAATAACAACCTGAAGACTGATACGAGCATGAAGCAAATGTCTGACATTGATCTTCCCATAGGTCACTGATTTCCATATTTTCCTCTGGATCAGCCTAGTAAGCCACAGTATCACCCATCAGTCCCAGAAAGGGCACTTTCTTTTGTTCTGTCCCAGTAGCTTTCAAATTATGAGAAACCTGCTGTGAGAGCTGAATAGAGAAGCTGGCATATATAAGCAACATTTCCCAAGACAAAGAGTGCCGGACGCCCAATTATTTACTTTGAGTCTCAGGATAGCAATATGACCCTTTCCTCCTTTTCTTGGCAAACTCTACCAAAAGTGCAGGCAGTCTTTCCACTAATACTGAAATTCCTTGTTAACCTTTATGTAGCAAATCAAATCAGGGATATGAAACAATTATTCTGACAATTTGAGAATAAATTAAATTCTGTTTTACACTGAAAACAATTTACAAAGATGAGCGGTGATTTAATTCCGTTGGTCATTTGAAAATTGTATTCTGTCCTTTGCCAGTATAAAAAGGAACATCCTTAGCAAATGCTCATTAACGGTTATGGTTGTTTGTAGGATATCATGGCTATATAATATGCACACAAAAATGGAGTAATCATTTCAAAGACAGTGGCTTTTACAAGTTTTAAATGTTCTTCCTGCTACTTTCTTCACTTCATAAATGTAGTACAGGTACTCACAACTTCAATAAGCTATTAAGGTGCTCCATACATCATAATATGCTGTTAGATGAAATTGTAAAAAAAGACTTCTGCAGCTGTATCAGTACCACTGTGGACCAGTTGTACAAAGTATGTACACAGATGGAAACAAAACAAAATCTAGCCCCGAAGTCAAAGGACCTGAGATCCAGTCTTTACTCTTACTAGCCATTGGAACACATGCAAATCACTTAACTTTCCTCAGTCTCCTCATCTACAGAGTGGGGTTAAAAACAACATGATCTCACAGGGTTGTTTTAAGAAAGAAGTAAATAATGTACACAAACTCCAATGGCATGATGCCTGGTACATAGAGAAAACAGTATATATATAACAATATATATACAATATATATATATAAACAATATATATATAAATTGAAGTTACAGTGGCACAAAATAAACCATCACCTAACATGACCTGTACTAGAGAAAGACTGTGGTAATATTCTTCAAGTAAGTGTTTTGAACTTGAGATTGTCATGCTTGAAAAAGCATAATCTCTTGTTGACAAGACCACAGTTTACTGCCACTGGGGAAGGTTTATGAAGCCAAAGCGGATACGGTGATATGCATGAGAAGCAATTTTCTTTTCCACAAACAAGATGGAATCTGTTTTAATAGAGTGCTGACTTTATTTTTTAAGACTCCGATTGGCATTTTGTGGCCACAACTTTTTTTAAAAGGTAATTTATATTCATTGCCTCCCAGGGAGTCAGTGAGGAGATTTTGCCCCACACACCGGACTGTGATCTGTGCGTGCCAATCACTCCCACTGGAGTTTCCTGCTGTGGAAACTGCCTGTAGCTGAGATGCCCCCAGTAGCACGACTGCTCATCGTTAAGAGCGGGAGACCTCCTTGGTTAATGTCTCACTAAGTATCTTCTTAATTTTGAGGTCAAGAACATAGCATTTTTCTTTTTGACAGAAGTTAAATGTGTTTATTGTAGAAAATTTGGAAAATACTGAAATATCCAAAAAAAGAAAGAAAAGAAAAGAAAAGAAAAGCCACTTGTAATTCTACTCTGAGCGATAACTACTATAAATATGCTGTGACAGGTTTCTTTGTTTTTTGTTTTGTCTTAGTCTTATTACCTGTCTTTCTCTCTCTCCAAAGTTAAAAGTTGGTACCAAGTTACAGGAACAGTTTTGTATTATACATTTTAACTTAAATGTTATATAATGGACACTTCCCTATAAAATTTCACCACATGATGCAGCTTCATTATTTATCTAATATCCTATTATGAATTGTTTAGGTTGTTTTAGAACTTTTTCCATTAAAAATACTACAATGAATGTGATCGCTCATAAATCTGATAATTAAAAATTCTTCATACCTGGCCGAAGCACCCTGCATAATGAATAAGGCTTGGAAAATCCTTAGAACAGCTCAGCTCTGCAATGGCTTCCGTTTCGCTCACCATCCAGCGTACACACTCTAACTGACCATTCTAGATTTTAGAGAAAAAGAAAGAAAAATAGCTCATAGGTGGTAATTTTACCAAGGGAAGAAAAATCATGTGAATTTTGCCTTTTATATCAGGCTTCATTTATTTAAAATACAGGTATATCACCTATGATATTTCTGTTATATGGTTTTGGCTCTGAATCAACTATAGAATTTACTTAAGTATATTTTCATAATTTTAATTAGTTATTTTAAAATCACTATATTGTGGTACAATCTGCATATTATAAAATATGTCCTTTTAAAGTATACAATTTGATGAATTTTTGACAAATACATACTCATTTGTAACTCCAACTCCAACACAGATATAGATTTCCATCACCCTGCCAAAAAAAAAAAAATCCCCACGAAAAACCCCAAACTTCTGCTAGCCTTTTGCTTTCATTTCTGTCACCTTTACCCCAGGTGACCACTGATATGATTTCTATCACCATAAAATAGACTATGAACTCTTGCATCTGGCTTCTTTCATTCAGCATAACACCTCAGAGATTCATCCAAGCTACTGTTTATGCTAATAGTTTATTCTTTTTTATTGCAGAGAAATATTCCATTGCATGAATATATCACAATTTGTTTATCCATTAACTTTTAGAATAAGATTTTTCCCTTGAAAAGTTAAAATGTTATGATTTCAAAATAAAGCAAGAGAAATTAATCCTGTGCCACTGACTCCACCGCTGCTTCACCGGCGCCTTCCGCGACTCTGTGCCCACAATAGCTCCTTTCTCCTGTGCTGAGATCCCATACTGTGCAGTCCAGAAGGCAGTCGTGACATATATAACCTAGTGATTAAGACTCAGACTTTGGAATGGATTTACATCTTTAATCCCCCACTTAGTTACAAGACCTTGATCAAGTTACTTCACCTCTCTGACACTCAATTTTCTCCTCTGTGAAACAGCAGGGTGAGTAGTAACTACCTCATAAACTTATGGTGGAGATCAAATGAGACGGAGCACATCAGCTCACTAAGCACGTGATCCTTGTTACCTTATACTACCAGATGCTCTCTCAGATACTCTCCATCACTCTGCAAGACAAATGAGACATTCAACTGCCTTCCTGGCTACATAGCACAGAAGAAAACAGCTACTATGGGCGTGAAGTCAAGGAAGTCTATTCTGAAAACAAGGCAAGAGGAGGTAATCTGCTCGTTTTTCATTTCCTCCTATGGAGCCTCAAGTAGTCAACTCACAATTATGTATATGCAGTCTATTCCCTCCATTTGGAATATCTAGCATAACCGGGTGTTTGTTGGTCAGCTTCCTGGTGTCTCATTCAGATCCAGTTCTTCCCTTTTCTGCCCTCCTTGCTGCCAGGGGAGGCTGAGCTGTGTGTGCTGGCTTCCCAGCCCCCTGGCTGAGGGCTGGGTTGGACTGTGGAGAGTGGTGGCAAGACACCAGGGAAGGAGAGTGTGTTTAGGTTCCCTCTGTTCCTGGCTCCCCTACTCCTTTATGGGGTTGCCACTGGCTGGTTGGCTGAGTCCCTCTACCAGTCAAATGTCAAAAGTCAGCCAGTCTTCTATCCAGCCCTCTCTCTCCAGGTGCTTCCCCTGTCCCTCAGGCTCTGGGGTGGTAACTGTGCTCTGGTTGCTATCCCCGATACTGCACTTTCCTGTGTGAGTCCCTACACCCCACCCACCCTCCTCACGTGTATAAATCCTTCATTATAGATTTCCCTTAAACTACACAATTTGAACACGCCAAGTGTCTCCTATATGGATTTACAAAAATGATACAGTGTGCTTCATTCCCTCTGGATGAAGGAATAGGAACCATATTGAGTGTCTATTAGACAAGACAGTTTATAGAAAGTAGTGTTTATATAGAACACAGAAATATGAGGCAATATTTCCGATTTTAATAATTTTGGTCTTTTTTTCTTGGTCTAACTAAAGGTTTATTATTTTTTTTGTCTTTTCATAGAAGTAAATTTGGTTTTGTTGACTTTTTTTAGAGAGAGTGGAAAGAGGGAGGAAAAAAGTGAAAGAAACATCAATGTGTGGTTGCCTCTCATGTGCCCCCAGCTGGGGACCTGGCCCGCAACCCAGGAATGTGCCCTGAGTGGGAATTAAAGTGGTGACCCTTTGGTTCACAGGCCAGCACTCAATCTACTGAGCCACACTAGCCAGGAGTGCTTTTCTTTATCTAGTTTCCTAAGGTAGAAGATTAGGTTATTGATTTGAGATTTTTCTTCTTCTTTTTAAATATAGACATTTATAGCTATAAATTTCCCATTAAGCACTGCGTTAGCTGCATTCTTAAATGTTGGTTATGCTGCATTTTCATTCATCTCCAAATATTTTTCAATTTCCCTTGTAATTTCTTTGTTGATGCAATGATTACTTTAGAGTAAGTTAATTCCACATACTTCTAAATATCCCAAATTTCCTTCTGTGGTTGATTCCTAATTGCATTCCGTTATGGTTGCAGAACATATTTTGTATGATTTCAATCATTTTAAATTTATTGAGACCTGTTTTATAGCCTAACACATGGCCAATTCCGGAAAATGTTCCATGTGCACTTGAGAAGAATGCTGCTGTTATTGGGTGGAATGCTGTGTTACATGTCCATTAGGTGTAGTTATTCAAGAAGGCAACATTTAAATGAGTAAAATGTTGCTAGAAAGGCAAAAAGAAATATATCACTACTATGAGTTTAAAAGCAATATCACTTGCCATAAATAGAAATACCAAGGAAACAAAAAATGTTATTAAGTTCTAGTGGGAGATTTTTGCCTGCTGAAGTCTCTAAGCCTGGGGTCATTCACTGTATGTTAAGAAGGAATGTCAATAGTCTGTTCAAAGCCATTTTTCTCATCAGACCAACATTTTCACTTTGAGCTTAATCAGAAAGACTAAAGGAGAAAAAGGAATTAAGGTTATTTCATTCTTAGTCTGTTTAGCTCCTAAAATAATTCCTTGTTCTAGCTCCATTTCAGAACACACGGTGCTTTCACCTTACAGAACTCGTTCATTCCCAGGGCACTCACTCACGCTCCAAACTCCTACAGTCCCTGGTCCCTGCAGTCCCTGCAGTTACTGGGGTTCAAAAAACGGTCCTCAGACAGACAACAATGATTTCTCAGGATTCTCTCTGCATTAAGGTCCATTCGAGTAGACCGAATACACTGAGGCAGGACATGTGCCTGGACAGATTTCTAAAGGGGTGGCACTTGTTAGAAAGCATTTGGACTCACTGCTTTTGTAAAATCTATGTTAAAGGAAGGCATGGAGGAACACTTCCATTTCTCAAATCATTGTCCAGAAGTAAAGCATGAAAAGCCTGGGAAAAACATCTCTAAAATCTATAAAAGCTTTGAATCTTATGGGTTTCATTAAAACAAACAAAAAGTGCTAAGTTTTGCATGCTGACTGTGCGGTGGCAATAATATGTGGGCTGGGGGAGTTCAAGAATGAGTAACACTTAATACAGATAGCATCCCAGGAGTTTATACGCAGGGTTGGCTCAATGGCCACTAAGTTTCTTATCTAACTTCCTACTCCAAAGATTCTTACTCTATCAAAAACAGGACTAGGGCGTGTAAATTAAGGAAAAAACTTTTTTTCATCCAACTATGTAGTTAGAATATATTCAATAATCTACCATTCATCAGGAAAACTATACACTATATTTTATAAACACTAAAACATTATAGTGTTTTAATGTCAATATTCATTGGCATTGCAAGAATATTTTATTCATCACTGGCACATGCCCACTGATAACGAGACCCAACTCTATTTTCCCACAGGACTCTGACAGGACTAGATCTTGAATTTGCCATCTGTACTTGAATTACTGGTACCTTACCTGCCTTATCCACCAGGCCAGCAACTGCTTAAAGGATTCTGTCTCATTCAAATTTTTATTACCATAAACTAGCACAGCATCCAGTGGACTTGGTAATATCATTGAACTCAACTATGATGAACCTCAAGTTCACCTTTGATTTCTCTTTCTTCATGATGGCTGCCTGCAGGTCAGCTCTTAATCTGATATAGCACCATTCACAACTAAAGAAAAGTGATATCCGCCAGGATCATAGATCTGTCATTTTATCAAAAGGCTTTTTTATGCTCTCTTTGAAATAATACCTTATCATTGAGTAGAACTAAATAAAACAGAACACAACTTTCAATATGTAAAACTTTACTGAATGGTAAATAAAGACATAAAAATTCAGATTTGCATAAAAGATATACTAGAGGTAAGATAGCAATAGCTCATTTTTCAAATGTTGTATGTTCTTTAGTGAATTCAAAACTAGATTTAACCAGCAAGTCCCCCTAATAAAATTCTATATAACTCCATTAATAAAAATTATGATGATTCAGCTTTTGGAGGACACTATTATGTAAAGTACATATGCAGAAACACAAGCTGTATTATATTTCCCTAAACTTCATTTCTAGCTTCTTAATAAATATGACTGAATTCCATATTTATTTGCCAAAGACCTTAAAAATAACTTTAGTTTAATGGCTAACCTTCTAGTGATGTGTTATATATTTCACAGAGGCACTCACTGCAGTGCTACGAACAACCGTGTTCTCCTGTATCGAAGTTTCTAGGTTTTAACGCTAATGCAGCCAGCATTAATTTGTGCAGTTTTTGACAGAGAGCATACTGCCTGCAGGAGCTAAACTCAAACTCAGCACTGATATTCTAAGCCACTCCTGATCCCGAAGACATTTAAACTTCAGATGTGATCCCTGAGAAGCCCACGGCATTATCTGAAATAGTCCAGCAGGCTAGCATCCGTTCAAATACACCCTGTCCTCGTTTGTCTTCTTCATTATACTCACATTAGGAAAAAGTGAAAGTCTCCGATAGATCCAGCTGTGGTTAAGAGTCTGAACTGCAGTCTCCATGAATCACAAAAGTTCTTAGCACCACAATCGATCATTTCCCTTTCTCTTTATTAGCTGATTTGAAGTTTACCCTCATTGCACAATAACCTGGAATGCACACTCAAAATCTCAAAACAGTTAACGACCGAAATGATTGCTGTTTGCTCAGTATATTACTCTTCTCTCTCTCCATCCCAACACTTTAGCTCCGTAGAAATCTTAAAAAATAGAAACCTCACTTTCAGCTGTGGGGGCCCCAGCCCCAACCACTCACCTTGATGGCGAGGCCCGCTGGAGTCAGCTTCTCGGCGTTTCGCTCACTGAGGCAATCTTCTCCCATCAGAGAAGTGAGGTGCTGCAGACATTCCGCGTGGCCCTGTGACGCGGCAATGTGTAACAGATTGTTCCCACTTTCGTCGTGAATTTTGTCCAGATTGTCGGCAGCTAGGTGTGGCTGTGCAAATAGCAAGATTAGAAGAACTCAAGTCAGTAAATGAGAATGAGATACTCTGGGGTTTTTCTCGGGGCGCTGGGAAAAGGAGATGGGCTTCCAGAAGCTCTGGTGGCAGCCTTCAGGATCTAGGAAGTCAGAATTCCATGCTATTAATTCTAAAGACTTTCCATTACATTTTTTTTTGTTATATCATGTTTTGGGACATAAAGGCTCATGAGAATAATTTTCATGTGAGAGACACGATGACAAGGACGTCGGCACGCTGGGGGAGGTCCCGAGCCGGCGTGTAAACAACTGTGCTGGCATTCACGGTAACTGGCGAGCTCCCCGTCTGCCTCCGCCACTCTGCGGCTAAGTCCTGAGGGCCAGGTTGTATTATGCTCCCTGTTGCAGGTTTGTTGAAAGAATGAACTACTAGTCTCAACCATCTGCTTTGCCTTGAACCACGGAGAACTGGCTTTGACTGCAAGCTACATGGTGACTGTGCCAACTGTTGCTCCCATGGGAACCTCTAGATGCTTTCATCCCCACACCAGCTCCTGGGGGCATCGGCGGGCCACCTGCCTTTGGTTTTCTCACCTCTGGTGCAGTTCATGCCCTGAGCATACACTGATAAAGACAGTTTGGTAAATTGAGAGGTGTTATCATTTGGGAAATATGAAAACATGGGAAGAAAAAAAGAAAGAAATGAACCAAACAGACAAAGAAAAGAAGGGCCAAGAGAAATGGAAAAGACATTTTCAGGAGAAAAAAAAAATCATTATTTAGTAAAATGACTCAATCCTATCATCCCACTACAACAATAAGATAGGGGATAGTAGAGCAAGCACACCGGACTTGTCCATGCATGGCTTCATGCCGGAGTAGAACCACTCTGCCAAGATGCGACGATTTTCCTGAATGAGACTTCAATGAACATCACAGTATCAGCCCAGGCTTGCTACTGTTAGAGGCAAGTCTGGAAGCCAGAAAAGAACAATGCAGGCAGATGGAGTGTGATTTCAGTTCAGCAATCTGAGCCTAAGCAGAACAGACTTTTCTCACATCATGTTACTCTGTTTAGAGTTTTCAGAAAAGCTTCTTCATGCTCCCTAGACATGCAGAGCTGGAACTGGTAAAAACTCCATCTGGGTCAGAGGGCAATCAAACTCCAGGTTAAGCTTCTATCTGCAAATGCTTTCAGCCCTCCTGGTCCAAGTCTTCGTAATAATAATCAGGACAAAACAGAAGACCCTCTGTTCATGTATCTGGCAGGTCCACCTTCCGCAAGAAACTAACATCCCCACAAGTAACTGCAGGAGAGCGTTGGAAACCATTAGAAAGGCAAAGAGAAAGGCATTAAGATTCAAGTTAAAGAAAGTGCTGGGCTTTTCTGTTTTGTTTTTGTTTTAGATTGAGTGTCCTTATGTCAGTTGAATTCATGCAAAGTTAAAGTGAAATAACACTCTTCCTACAGTCATTTGTTTTTCCCTAATTTAACCTCCTAACTCTTTATTTTAAAACTCAAAAGTCAAATCACCTAATCAAAGCCATAAGTAAAGGCTAAACAAGAATGGGAACAAATGTATCATCATTCTGTTACTAACGAATGGAGCTGGTAACTAGCATCTCTAAATTACTTATGTGTATGCTGAACTAGATCATACTTACCAGGAGAGAGATTTGTCCTTCTTTAACGATGTTCAAGATGCTTTTCACTTTCTTCAGATACTCACTCCTTTCTTCTGGGCCTTGGGAGCTGGTCCAGTTCATGCCACCAATCTGCTCTTCCAGTCTGGGTTCTGCTGCTGAGGACTGCAGGTGCAAGGCCCTGAGCTGGCAGTCTGGCACTGGCTTCTCAACTTTCCGACTATGGGCATCCGTGAAGGTCTTGGTCAGGAAGTCCTTACTCTGGTTTTCAGAGCCACATTTAACCAGAGGTGGTGAGCCCTCAGAGTCTTCAGTGGAGAGCTTTTGCTGGTCACGAAGGACAGATGATGTTTTTCTCAAGTGAGGGCTTTTCACAGGAGAAAGAACACAAAATGGTGTCATGCTGGATGGTAAGTTCTCAGCACTTCCTGTAGAGCAGGCTTTGCCAGAAAGGCCGTTGATGGTTGTGCATAAACCCAAAATCCTTTTTTCTGAAGTCACCTTGGTGAAAGAGGCAAGCTGTTGACTGGATTTAATGTAAGGCACATCCAGAATCTCATCCATGTCGAGGTCATAATGCTCCAGCTCGCCCAGCAGTGCACTAGGCTCCGCGATCTTACTTGGGGGGCCGCCCTCTCTATCTCCGGGGCTGAGCTCTTCGGCTTGGGGGCCTGGGTCAGCATCACCTCCTTTCTGGTACTCTGCCTTCTGGTCCTTTTGCTCATCATTTTCATTGTTGTCCAGAGTCTCTGGCTGATGTTTCAGTGGGGAAACTCGCTTCACTGGGCGGAACTTACTGTATACATCAGCGATTCCTGTGGGCTTTTGCGTGTTTGTAATAAGAGTTGAGACACTGCAATTCCAGCTTGAGCTAGAAACTGTTTTAAAATAAATTAAAAGAGGAGGCTATTAATTGAAACACTAAAAATATCTTGGCTATGCAGACAGACACGGTCCACTCGAGTTATGCTCAAAGTAAGCCCCCGTGTAAGGGGGCCACTTAGAATGTGTATCATAAAACAAACAGTTCACACTTAACACTGGAAAACAGTTAGAGATAAAAGAAAGTTATGATATATTGGTTCCAAGTTAATTAAAGTAAAGTAGTAATGGTGAAAGCAGACAGCCAAGGAAAACAAGCCCAGACAGGTATTTAGGCTTATTCCCTGGATAGTTTCACCTGCCTGGCAAGTGTCTGTGTGCTTGTCACCACCCTGGGAAGTAGAATTGGAGGACAGGGTCATCTGTGTTAAATGAACTTCCAAGCTAATTTAGGGAGAGAAGGGATGTATGTGCACACATTACCACATGTACGCACACACATATATGTATATTCCTGAAACTTAAGGAGTCCCATGTAAAGAAGAAATAAACTGTTTAATATTAGGCAAACAAATTATGACCGATTGGGTGCTTCCCTGGACAGATTAGGGAAAGAACAGAAAGGAAGGAAGTGGTCAGGTGTTGACGGGACCACGGGAGAGGAGCCGCGGCTGAGTGTACTCCATCTTAGACGGAGCATCCCAGGCCATCGTTTATCAGGGACATTTCAGGCGCTTTCTGGCATGTGGCACAGCAGCGTGACGCACTGACACCTCACAGCGGAACATGCTCTTTAAGATTCAGAGCTGCCATTCATTGTTTGGAAAGGGGGAAACAAACAAGAGGGGAAGGACATTGCAAAGGGAGGGTGAGGTAGACAGCCTAGTTGTCTTTTTTCTCATTTCTGTTCAAAGCTTAGATAAACACTGCATGGTTTGCATTTGAGTGTCTGGGTGAGATGGAGTATAAAGTGGAACAGCAACACATCTGGAGGTGGAAGGTAAGAACTGCCACCTCTCCCAGTTAGCCTCTTATGAAAGGCTACCCACGCCTCTCGGTGCAGGAGGTGGAACAGCACCAGTCTCCTTGGCCATGGTGACACTGCTTCCTCTCTGGCACACTCCCCTGACCAGATGACAGATGCCCCAGCACCCTAGGAAACATGCTGACCAGTGATTTATGGATGCCTACCCCCCTTCCACTTAGTTCACACCATTCCCCATTAAAGGGGTGGGGTTTCAGGACAGGCCCTCCAACCAGGAACCTCTCATCTAGCTATCCTTTTCCAGAACAACAGCAGGTGGGAAGATTGTAGCCCAAAAGCATGTTTTTGTCTCTGGTCTTTGCTACTGGGCACAGCAAAAGAGATGGGGGTACTCCTAGGACTATCATTTCTGCAAGAGTCCCTGGCTACCACTGATTTGGGGGGTGAAAATGGAATACAAGTTACTCAAGTTCCCCAAATTTAGAGCATGGTCATTCTTCCTCTTGCCAGGATGTGTTCTAAAAGGATTCAGAGAAGTTCTGGAGCCAAGCTAAGGAAGTGAGAGGGAACATTCTGAGCCTGAATGCCATGTAAGGTGGGTTCTTTCTCCAAAATGGACCTCAGTTTTGCAAGGGGATTCAGAGGATCTGCACTCAATGGTCTCCTCTGAGGCCCTTCTCACTTTGGTATTTTAGAATCTAGGAAAAGGAGGTTTGAGGGGAGGTTTGGATTCTGTTTGGTAAGGAACAGGTAATAACGGAATATTCTAGAAGGGAAGGACGGTATCTAGGTGCTCTGAAGCTGCTGCTTCCCTTCCCTTTTGTTGGCTCTGGTTCTTAACTGAACACAGTACTTGGCACAGAGCAGACAACTAACAAATGCTAGTATTTACATTTGAATCTCACTTTGTACAACACATTAAACCTCTTTTTAAATGCCCAAAGTGCATCCTTCTAAGGGATTTACAGCTTAATTTCACAGGGGGAAAAATTCTGTTAATAAACTCAGAGGAGTCATAATTACCAATAAGAGCTAGATTTTCTAGAGTTATGTATGAATTGTAAATATGCAAAAGGCAAAGGCTAATTCCAGTTGGTCCATTATAAATTTAAAAGGTCTTCTATCATGTATATGCCCTTTCTCCCTAAAAATGTAAACCTATGAAAAAACTAATGTCTACCAGAAATTTCTGCCAAGCCTTTCTCCCCTCCTTTCAAGAACACATGGTTAACTTACTTATTTAAAAACAGAGAGATAATGGACAGAGTGTTTATAATGTATAAATATGCCTGTAATTATATCCATCAATTTTCTGAAAAGCTTTAAATATAGTGAGAGATATAGATATATATTCCTTTACATTTCTGAGATACATACTTATTGTTGGATATGTTGTTTGCTAATATTTTTGACAATTACCTTCATTTCTTTGGAACGTCTTGAAAATGTGCACCTCAAAATATAATAAAGAATTCCTAAAGGCACAGAACTTAGTGGGCCAATACAACGAGTGCATTGTACCGCTCTATCTACGTATTGTATGTGCAAGGTCCTGGGTTCAAAGGGCTACTCTTTTATGTTGGCTTTATTTACATGTGAAATTTTTTCCAAGTGATACAGGGAAATGGATACCATATGTTTCCCAGCTGTTCTGCTCTGACAGGAGCCATCGGGAACGCGTATGGAAATGAATTCTGTCTGAGTCTTATAAAAACACTTCTTTCCACAGAAGGGTCTAGAAATTGAAGAATGGGTATCAACATTAGGTTTGTTGTCCTTCCCTCATTCAAATGCATGACTCTTTTTTAGACTGAAAGTGAAATCTGTGCTTTCTAGTCTGTGTCTTAACTACTGAGGGAAAAACATTCTAGTTGTGGGAAATGGATTATTTAAGGTTTTCATGAGAATAATATATTACTATATGATGTACTTATCTGAGGACAGTTTTACCTATGTGCAAAAGATAGAACTCAATTAGTTTATTTCTCCTAAGCTGGGCAAATGGGGATTTTAAGCACATCGGAAGAAAAGGGGATGTTAACAACTGGTAAGATTTTCACTTCCGATTCTGTGAGAAATTTCACTTACACTGTTGTTCTCCCCCAACAGCATAATAGACTTCATATACTGCGTGGGAACAGTTTGGACTAACTGGTTACTAGGAAGACTTTGAGGCTAAATTTGTTTTCTGAAGATCATGAATAAATACTCCATGTTAACAAATTTTACACCCCTGAAAAACTTCTCTGCAATCGTATTAGATCTTTACAAGCTCTGTGAGAACAGGGTCTGTGTCTAATTTATCTCTCCATCCCTCAAAGTTCCCAGAAAATTGACTTACATAAGGAAGTTCTGAATGAGGTCGTTTGAATGGATTCATTTTTAACATCTTACAAAAGTAAACATGTCTAATATACCTTAAATCCGACTGCTGATTACATCCCACATTTTCTAAAGTGGTCAGTAGGTCACTGGAAGTGTATTTGAGGCTGACTTATAGGCCACAATTATCTCTCCCAATCTACGGGCATTTGGAATGTCTCCAATCACCAGCAAGATACTTCCAACTGCCCATTGACCATCCATACTTGGTCATTTATTCCACAAGCATTTACTGTGAGCTTAGGAACTGTAAGTATTTGTGGCAGGCAGCACGTTCTGATTTAGGGGTATTGTCCCTCTCCACCTTTTTCTGCTTTGTCCCCTTTCCTTCCTCACCCAACACACACACACACACACTGTACTCTGTCTTTCTAACCATATTCCTCATTCCCGGCAAACCTGGCCTGGACCACATGGCTGCCACGCAGTCTCACAAGCTCTCCCTCTCCAGGGCATGGCTCACCCTTCCTTTCCCTTCCCTTCCCTTGACCCCTGCCCCTCACCCCTCAGGAACCAAGTCCTGCCTGGTTCTGCTCCGAGATCCTTCCCAAATCCCTTTTCTTCATCCTTCTACACTGGGACTGCCCTGAAACCCTCTCACAGCCTGGGCAAGGTTCTACCTACTGTTTTGGTCTTCCTTTCCAGTTCTGAGTTCTCTCTCTTCAGATAAGTCTGACTTTGTTACTTCTTAGCTCAGAAACCTCAGGCGGACCTGCACGTGAAAACTGTTTCCCCCACACAGCAGCTAAGGCGGCAGGCGCACAGCTAATGCCCCGACTGAGAGCGAGGACGCTTCACTCCTCTTTCTCCTCAGTGATTTTAGGAGTCTCGGTTTGATATTACCATGAATTGAACTCCTCTCCAAAATTTAAAATCTCCCTTTGGAACAAGAAGACCACAGGTCACAGGTTCAGAAATTTTTATAGGTGAAGTGTTAATAGAAATATTTTCATCATTCATTTTAATGAAGACCTGAAAATTACTGCAAGTGACGTTGGTTTTCTATTTACACCACTGACATAAAGTTTGTTTTAAAAACAAGCATTTAAAAGTTACTTTAGAAAAATATGTTAAATAAATAATAATATGAGTGGTACATGAGCAAAACAAAGATCACAGGCATAGAGCTGGGCCTAACACACATTGTGAAGAAATGCCTGAATTACTGAGCTTTGGGAAGCCCAGGCTTCCAGGATGACAGCTAAATTCTTTAGCATGGTATGCAGCAGTTCCTTTATCTATCTTCTAATTTATCTTCCCAGCTCAGCACCCATCATCCCCACATCACTAATTTTTCCCTGCTCGTCCATCACCAAACTCACCCCTTCTGGGTGAAATATGTCCTTTCTTCATTGCTCCTGCCTTTGGGCCAGTCCCCTCTCCTGGAATCCCCTGCTGCCTTCTCTGCCTGAGAGGCAGGCTCCCCCGACAGATTCCCCTCTGGCGGGACTTTGTGGGTATGCTTGCCCTGACTCTCCCAGGGCACTGTCGCTCTGAGTTTCTCAGGGCCCTGATCGTACTCGGCCATACAGAGTTGGGCATTTCTGAAGTTCTGTTGCAACTGTTCACTCATGGATTTGTCTCACCTTCTCTCTTGATAGTTCCTCAAGGGCAAAGATTGCTTATAAACCTCCTCGTGTTTAAAACCAGCCCTCTGTCTGGAACAGCGTCTCACTGATACTGCGACTCAGTAACATCGTTTAATGGATAAATGGAGGGGGGGAGGAAGGAGAAAGAAAGGAATATGCTAGGCTAAGGATGCTAAGTATAGGAAATAAATGGGAGTCTGGTCACCATGAGGCACACTTGCCACAATTTGGACACGCTAACTGTGTTGACTGTTTCAGAGGTAGTGTTAGTAAGCTATGGAAGATGTTCAGACACTTAGAAGATGCGCTGCACATTTAAACATTTTCATATATTTCCTGCAAGTTTTAAGTCTTGATTTCTTCATCTGTAAAATAAAGGGGTTAGACTACATGATTGCCAAGACCTGACCCACGTCTAAATTTCTGTGACGGTATGGAATGTCTACAAATAACAGGGTTCTTTATTCTGAGTGATTCACTTTGAAACACTATAATTCTTCTGGATCCATGTCTTTCAACAGATCTTTACAAATTTATAATTATGAGGCTAAGCCGAATGCTGACACAGAACAATTCTTTGGCTCTTGGGACTGATAAATTAGTATTTTCTTAGGAAGATAATGTACAGTTTGATGTTGCAACAGTGGATCTAATTTTCTAGATTTAACGTCAATGCTGGCTCCCAAAAGGCCTATTTACTTTACTTCTAAATATGGAATTATCCGTTCCATATTAGAAAATATGAACTTTAGACATCAAGAAGGTAGAGAAAAGAGATATGCCTTTAGGACAAAATAATGTATCCCTACTGTTTATTTTTAAAAATTAAATGAATTCGCTCTGGCTGGTGTGGCTCAGTGGATTGAGTGCTGGCCTGCGAACCAAAGGTCACCGGTTCCATTCCCATCTAGAGCACATGTCTCGGTTGCGGGCCAGGTCCCCAGCAGGGGGCACAGTGGAGACAACCACACATTGGTGTTTCTCTCCCTCTCTTTCTCCCTCCCTTCCCTTCTCTAAAAATAAATAAATAAATAAATAAATAAATAAATAAATAAATATCTTTTAAAAAAATTAAATGGATTCTATATCACACGAAACAAAATAGATTTAATTGTAATTGCCTTAAATGTACATAACAATACCCTCCATATCTCTAGCTATTGGAAACCTAGGTACCTTCAAGAGCACACCTTTTAAGTTCTCCAACATTCCATTTCTTCCATTTCACACCCAAGGGAGGGGTATGATGCAAGATGAGGGGCACCAATGCTAGAGTTACGAGTTTCTTTAACCCAACGTAAACTGAAATCTCCAGTGGGCCCACTTATTGCAAACACCTCAGGCTCGGGAAGACGTGGTGATGGGTGACTTATACTATCTCCTGACCCTGGAAGAGGGTATGGTGTCTTTGAGGATAGCCTGCTGGATGCTGTTCTGTGTCGTCCTGGACTGTAACCTGACCCAAGAAAGGGTTGCGTTCACTCTGGACTCAGAGAATTGTGCTTAGGCCACAATGCTGGGAATAATGAATGTGTGTGAGGGACGCATGTTTCTGGAACGTTCCCACAGGTTGCTTGCTCATCCCTTTCACTGATGCCACAGACCCTTTACTGAGAGTACTGTGAGGCTGCAGGGAAGTACCGAGGACTTTAGTACTGTACTTACAAAAACATCAGTCAATGATTTATTCACAGTAAGATGTTAAAATACTGTTGGAAGAGATTCACGATTTGGTCCTAAATTTCCTGATGTTAAGTGGCTGCTGATATCAAGCAGCTGCTGCAAGTGTCAGACGCATGTCTCACTATTCCCAGTCCTGCCCAGGACAGTCGGGACTGCTCATTGACCTTATGCCCGCCCTGCACCCACTCCTTCGGTCTGCGAATACTCGCACACATACTCAAACCCCTACTGCCCAGGGTAGAAATGATGCTTCTCCACCAAAAAGGCATGTTCTATCATAAAATCAGACTCAATATTTTGACAACTTTAAACCGTTGGACTTTAAAAGTACAGTTCACATAGAATAACAATTGGTGGGTCTGAGAAAGAACATGGTTTCAGAGTTATTCTGTCATCTAAAAAGTATGCTGACCTTCACTTTGACATTAGCAAAACCTCTGACGTGGATTAAGTCTTATATTCACTCCAGGCTCCTTCCCTCCCTCTTTCGTTCCCTCCCTCACTCCCTTCCTTCCTTCCCTTTTTCCCTCTTGTGCTAAATTGAAGAGAGAGATACACATCAAGAGACATCAAGCAGAGAAGCACAGAAACCGGAGAACTTGCTCAGTGTATTTTCTGGAAAGCGCAGAAACATACTTACCAGTTTTACCTGAAGGTGGCGATGTTTTACAGTGTTGCTCTAATGTCAAAGACAGGCAACACCAAGGCACCGCTCCTTTGTAAGACAGAGCAAGAGGCAGAGGGAGAGGAGCGTGTGTTGGGGGAAGGCCGGACAGGGAGAGAACTGGAAGATCCCTACCCTCCACCCTCTGCTCCCTGTCTCCACTGATGGCTCCCAGAAGGCCTGTTTCTTTTACTTCTAAATGTAGAAATTATGTATCCACATTAGAAATACAGCTTTAGACATCAAGGAGAGAAAGAAAAGGGAGTACCTTCTTTAGGGTACAAGAGTGTTCTACTTTTTCAATGAAAGTTAAATGAATTCTATTTTCCATAAGAAACAAAGTGGTAGGTCTGTGAAACCTGGTCCTGTTTTGAGTGGGAAGTACCTTAACTGCTCCAGGGGACGAAAGATGGGAGGAAGAGCCAGCACGGGCCTGCAGCCTACTCTTCCTCTCGGCAGGCCCATGTGAGCTCTGGTCTGGGGTCTCAGTTCCAAGGCTGCAGAGAGGACAGGGCAGGTGCGCTGAGCAAAGCCAAGTGCAGACAGAGGCTCCTCCCAAGATACACGCAGGGTGGGCGGCTCTGCCTCCGCCTCCTGGTGCGGTTCAGCATGCACCTCTCAGGCACTGGTATAACCAAGGGCAAGAAAGATTTACATGCACTTTAAGACTTCCTCAGAATGGTCTTTCTTAATTGGAATTCTAGAATTTCCTCCACGTAACACTTTAGAACTGCTAATAGAATATATTTCTGTAAAGCAATCTCTGTTTCTGGGTACAGTACAAGTGTACGATTTTCTTAGAGGTTTTTACAAAAAACGGAGAATGGATGAGCAGCTCTCATGTATTCTTACTTGAAAATAAATGAGAACTCAGGGAATTTTAAGTGTTACGTGGAAAATTGCATCGCATGTTGACTTCTCAACCAGGCCTGAGGTTCCCTGACTCCGCCTTGTTTCCATAACACTGCAGGGCCGCTTTCATGAGAATGAAAATTATTTCCTAAACATGCAACTCACATTTTCTCTATTTGGGTCACATGTAGGCAATTAAATTTCAGAAACCAGTGGCAAAACCTGGCTGTACTCATTTTGAATTCATTTTTACCTAAATCCCAAACTGCTTTCTGCCTAGGTTTTGGCCGCCACTCACTATGGAGCTTCTGCGTGGGAGCAAAGTGAGGAAAGTGGTTTTTAATAACAATTTTTCCTAGAAACAACGGAGTGGAAGGATTTCCCAGCTCTGTTTATCTTTAGTGCATCAGCCTAAATTTAGAGTCATCTTAACACTGAGAATTTGTTCTTTAAGCTGCTAACTCTTTCAACTGGTTAAAGGTGGCAATGTGTAATGTAAGCTTCAGATAAAAGAATATAATAAAGCTTGATCAGAACCATTCAATTGGCAGAATATTAAAATACTTTTATAGGGTTTATTCACTCAATGAATATCTATTGAACGCCTTCTGTGCACGTGGTTCTAGGAGTGCAGAAGCAAGTGAAATAGACATATTCCCTGTCCTAATGGCAGAACCAAACAGAGCTGGGGGAAAAATACAAGAGGAAAGACAATTCTGTGGAGATCTGGGTGAAAGGAAGCACATTTTCAAGTGGCTAAAGCAAGAGAGAATTTGGCCGGTTCCAAAGTTCTTACATCTAGAGCAGAGTGAGTCAGGCCAAATGTGATTGAAGGTGAAGGTGGGGGAGGTGGTCAGGGGCCCGCTCGTTTGGGGGTTTTATTGGCCACAACAGAGTTTGGTTTCTATTTTAACTGAAATGTGGCATCCCTGGGGGGATTTCACAGAGAAGTGACATGATCTGCTTTACCTTATAAAATACATCCTTCTGCCTACTCTGTGGGAAAGAGGGTGGGCGAGGGCTCGTGGTGAACAAAGAAGTGAGACTAGTTCATGGCCGTTGATGCAGATGACACATGAAGCTGGCCTGGACTAGCTGGCGGGATGAAGGGAAGTGAACAGATGGGGAGTTACTCTGAACACAGACAGCTCAGGACCTGGTACATAGATTGACGCTGAGTTGGAAGGAGAGGGAGAATTCGGGCTTCGGCCAGTGAGTGGGTATTTCAGCAAATTGAGTGCCTTTACTGAGGGGGAGTATGGGGGGGGCATGCTGAGGAGGGAGATTCAAGACTTCCTCCTCAGAGTTCCACAGGGCATGTCGTGGAGGTGCTGAGTGAGCCATAGTGCAGGAGGCCCGGAGTGCTGAGGCGAGCAGCAGCGGCATGAGGCTAGTATTTGAAGCTGTGAGAGTCACTGCCGTCAACCCCCAAAAAGAGAGGAGACAGAGTCCTATTGAATATGTAAGTGCCACTTAGATATTTATAGGTCAAGCAGAGAAGGAACTATAAAGGAGATGAAGAAGATGTCAGAGTTTTAAGAGGAAAATGAGGAGACAGGTGAAAACACAAAACTAAGAGAGGAGAATGTTTCCAGAAAGGCAGAGCTGAGTTTGAAATAATGTGAAGAGGCCAAGAAAGATGAGAATATCAGTACTGATGGACTTAACAACATGGACGTTGTGACCATTTCTAGAGAGGTGTAGGTCTTACTGTAGGTACTCACAGCTCATGGGAGTTAGAAGACTAGAGATGGAGGTTCCCTTATTTTTTCAAAGCAGGTTGGCTGTAAATCATGGGGTGGGGGAGAGGCAGCAGCAGAGAATCAGGGTGGAAACCACAAGAAGGGGTACTGTTTGCTTGCTTTTTAAGATAGGAGATAATTAGAGGGGGCTTGCATGGTGAGGATAATGACCCCATAGAGGGAAAGACACTGGCTGTGTGGCTAAAAGGGGAGCTAACAGAAGGACCAAGGGGTCAAGCCAGATGAAGAGAAGGCGTGTCCCGTTCTTCAATTGTAGCACAAAACCTGAAGAAGCAAGGCTGCCTCACACCTCTTCGCACATCCATTTGCCCACCCACTCCTCAGTGTACACAACGGTGGACAAAGGTAGGCTTACAGTCATCCGTATGGAAAAAGACGTGACACAATAGTTAATAAATAAATAGTAATACAAGAAGACAGTCTGTGTTTCACAGTTGTACACCTTCCGCCCACCCCTGTATTGGCACCAGGGCCGGGCGCTGGAGATTCAATGAACAAAATCACCCCAAAGAGTTTAAAGGGAAGGGTCAGCACAAAAGAGGTGTGTGGACCAAACAAGGGCCATCTAAAATGGGAAGACAGCCCATTCGACACTGGGAAACAACAGAAAGAAGATACGCGTTCACCAGTGAGGGAGATGCTGTCACAGACGCCACAGGGCCCCCAACCTAGTAACACCCCTGCCCCGCCCACTGCCAGGCACTCCCACTTGAGCCTCGAACTGGGCAGATGGGTCAGGAAACCACTGCTCCCTCAGGACAGGACTGAGTCTTCTGAGAAGGAAGCCACTGTAGGGCCTCAGCAAGGTTCCTTGTCCCCACGCTTCAGTTCTTTCCCTCCCAGCCTGAATGCTTGTCTCTGTACTTCTGGTTCTCATCCTTCCTTCCTGCAGATTGCCTTGAACTCATTTCTACCAAGAGATTTCTCTGGTTTAAGGGCGGGGCATGTTTCTAAGAGTCCAATAAAAATAAACCAAAACATGGAAGAGGAGCGTGTGAGTCCTTTCCCTTAAATTTTCTCTCTCTCTAATACTGTCTCCTGACTATCTCAGCTTCACAAGGTCATTAGCCTTTTAAAAATCAGAGAGCAGTGGTGCTTATAGCTGTGGTCAAATAAAGAGAAGAAATGTTCAAGTAAAGACAGAAAGGGCCAAAGACACACCATATACATGCAGCCCCTTTCATTACTTTTGTCATGACCAGAGTTTAATTTTAACTTTTCAACCAACCCATCGCTCCCCATAATGTCATCTACTCTTTCTCTTAGAAACATAAACAGAGTGTGAACGATTAAAAGGCAGAGATGGTCTCTCCCTTTGGCCAGAGAGAGAGAAGTTCTGTGGTTCATTTAAAATGACGGCCATGCACATTCTCCAACAACAGAAAAAGCAATAGACAAAATTGTCCCTACATTATGATTGCAATCATGCAAAAAATATGCCTCCAGAAAAAAAAATACTAGAAAGAAATACAGTAATTTTGTTTTGGTGGCAGGGTTAATTGTAGTTTTCACTTTCCATTTCTTATAATGAATCATACCCCTTGTATAATTATAATTTTTTTCAAGTAAAATAAAAATAATTGTTTTATTTGACTATCATTCTCATCTAGATGTCTTAATATAATGTAAATTTTTACTATAGTTAAATAAACTGACAGTTTTGTCATAAATGTTAGATTCTTTACTGTATTAGGTTGAAGTGCTCGTTTTCTTGATTGGCTATTAGAAAATGTATTTTCCTATTTTTTGGAGTCTGTTTTATATTATACCATTTTGTTTTCATGTCAAATGAATCAATCAGCAGGATTTTCAATTTAAATTGGCATGGCAGCCTTCCTTTTCATACTTGTAGCTATCAAACCTTAATAAAATGGAAAGCAGGGATTTATACACTCAGCATCATTGGCTATGTCACAGCAGCTTTGAAAGAATAAATGTCATGCCAACTTATTTTTTTGTTTTGATGCTGGTCAAATCCTTGGAAACCTTAGAAAACTCTTTATGTTCAAAAGTTCAGGGTGTGTCACAAAATTTACACACACAGGGAGTAAAAATACAGCAAATTTGCAACTTGCATCTTGCAACTTGCATTAACTATGCATCCAAAGTGACTTTTACCAGATACCAAGTTTAAAAAGTATTGTATTTCTTTACTCATTGTCATCTGGTGATGATGTATGACATAGGTATATTCTTTCAGAATCTTTTCTCAAACACATCCCAAGGCCATTTATTACTGTTACCTAACTGAATTTCATAACCTCTGCTTCTAAGTTCTCAGATGCAAAGCTGCATTAATATTCATCTTCCTTCTTTCATAAGAAAATGATACAATGAGCTCAGCAGATACATATACTGAAGAATCATAAGACATTTAAAACACCAGGACTTGAAACAAAGGTGCATCTGAATATCTACTTAATTTTTAAGAACACAAAGTCATTGTAATTTAATATGTTTGATTTGAATACCATATGTCAACATAACGTGTTTTGGTGCTCATTTGGGAAAACATACGGCACAGTTAACATGCTGTCTCGTGTTGTCTTCTTTTCCTATGTAAGTAGGGGAAATTAAGCAGAGAATACATGCAAACATATCACAAATCACTTTCTTTTAGAGGTGTAAATTTTTTTTCACATGCAACTTCCATGCTATTAATTCTTGCCCCACACTACTAACCACACAAGGTTCCTTGCACTAAAATTTCTTAAATGGCTCAACTTCACATTGGCTCTGGAGTCAGTTCATGAGGTTTCAAATGCTCTTGTTAGTTCCAGAACTATGGCCAAATTAGTTACCCTCTGCAAGTTGTATTTTCCACATCAATAAAATGGATGTCATAATGGTCCTCCGTCACAGACTTATTCTGAGGACAGATAAGCTGCTTACAGAGGACCTGGCAAAATGCCTGGTACGCTCCACCCCTAAGAAATAACTGGGAACCCTCAACACCACCTGAGCAGCTAGCTCCAAGGACAGGCAAAATTTGTGCCCAATCTTCTCACTCCTAGTTCTTCCCCTCCCTCCCGCTGTCTTGTGGTATCTCCGCTACCTTCACGGTTCTTTTCAAAGCTTCATTTCTCACAAAATGTGTAACCCAGTCATAGTATAGTATAGTCAGTGGAGAACAATTTAGAATATTCCTGTCCAAGGATAGATTACTATAGGCATCAAAGCCTTTGCCTAGAGGAAGGGCACTTCCAGGGCTGACACGCAGGCATCAGGGAATGGCTAAGTGTGTGGACGCTGCCCAGGCCTCTGCCAGCGCTCTGCCATCTGCCTTCATCAAATCCCATGTGGACCTGGCCCAGGGTCCAGGGATGCAGTGGAATGAGCCCTGGGGTATATGTCTCATGAAGGGGCTTCCAAGGGCCCCTAACAGGACTCAGCTGACTCTCCTGCTCCTCGCAGAGCCCTTGCCAAACTGACAGAGAGGATTGGCAGGAGTGCTGCCTTTGCAGCCCACCTGGGAAGGCAGGAAAGGTGGACAGCGTGTCCCGGGGGCTGCTCTGTGGGGCTGGCAGGCTCTGATCAGACCACACATGGAGAAACCACAGGTTCAGTCCTGGGTGCCCCACTTCTAAGAGGGATGCTGATAAACTGCAATCATCCGCAGGAAGGAGCAGGGTACGCTTAAAGCTGCGGAGGGAAATTTTAACCTGGAGAAGACAAGACTGAGAATGACTGCCACCTCCACACACTGAGCAGCACCTCAGCCCAGGAGGGACTGTCCTTGTCTATCATTCCACAGGAAGAGCCGGGTTAAGGGGTGAAACTTTGAGAGACACTGGTTTTTGAACTAAATATTAACCTTCCATCACCATATATTTGACTCCTTTTCCCTTTGGGTGGTGAACACACAATGAAATATACCGATGATGTATTATAGAGATGTACACTGGAAACCTGTATATAATTTTATTAGCCAATGTCACTCCAATAAATTATTAGCTGTAGTAAAAAAAAACGAACTTTCATGGATGGGCAGCCTCATGAGGCTGTGAGCTCTGTCCACGTGGCGATGACGCACAGGCTGGGTGACCGCAGGGAAAAATAGTAACAGTCATCTTCAAAGGTCTGATGACCTTTATACTACATGAATGGTTTTTTGATTTTTAAAATTTTTCATTTGTAAATAAATTTATGGAAGAGTTGAGAAAATAAAAATAGTACAGAGAACACCACATACCTTTCATCTGCATTCATCAATTGTCAACATTTCACCCACGTGCTTTACTATTTGCAATCTCACTTGCTGTCTCTCAGACTAGATGGTTTTTAGGGTCCCCTCTTCTGTTGAGAGTTATGATCCTAAGGTAATAAGATTTTAGAAAGACTGGATTCCTGCTGGCAGTGCTTTTCATGGGGCTGGGCAGGAATCTGAACCCTGAGCACATGATGGACAGGGCCCTACAGAGCCTGGCCCTGACCCTGACCTCGCCCTCACTTGATCACCACGCTGCAGCTACATTGCTTTTACTTTTTTTCCCTCACACATGCTCAGCTCAGTCCTGGCTCAGGGACTTTGCACTTGCCAGTTCCGCTGCCTGCAGCACTCTTCACCAGTGTTCACGGGGCTGGGTCCTTCTGACACCGCCTGACCCTTCAAACCCTGCCCCTCCCCAACTCCTACAAGTTACTCCATCACATGGCTTCAGGCGCTTCTTATAACTCCCTGGAATGATCTGGTTCAGTTACATATTGGCTTGCCTCTTGTCTGTTATCCCCTAGAATATAAGTGCCGTGAGGAGTGGGGCCTTGTCTGTGTCTTGCTGTCACTGTGTTCCCAGTGCCTAGGACAGAGAACACTCAACAATTATTTGTTGAATGAAAAAATAACAAATGGATCCAAGAACATCTGGTCAAAACTGGTTAATACAGAGATGGACATTAACATTTGACAACCTCCAAAAAAGGAGAAAGTGCTTAACAAACTTCAGAAAGGAAAGAGAAAAGCCTTGATCTGGTGGAATATATTCCACGTGACAGAAGATTTGGGGGAAAGTGTCCCCAGAGAGTGCCCCATCCAAAAGAAAGGTGTAGACGCTCCTCAGAAGTGAGTGTGCTTTCTGCTGCCGTCTGTTGGAAAAACCACCATAAAGATGGGCATTTTCAAGCACTCCTGGAGCAGATGCCTCCTAGGTGTTTGCCAGGAGAAAGTCTGGAGGGCTATGGGAGGCAGTATTTCTTCATTTGGATGCCCACAGAACTGACCGAGAATGCCTCAATTCTTTCTGAAAGTGGCTGTGCAAACTACTGTGTTGAGATTTCTTTCAAAGGATCCCACAGATAATTCTGCACAGCGCTATGGGGAGATGGGTATTTTCCTGTGCTTCTTTTTCTAGGAACATTCTCACTCTATCAGCAAGTGGTTTACCAGCCTCAAATGGTCTATCAAGTTGGACTGTACATGAGATTACATGATTACATTGATAGCTTTTTCCTCATTTATCCATTTCCTACTAGGCCTAACTGTTGCTGATTATCTTGAGCACAGGGTCTTGGTTCTCGGTGAAGTTCTAAAAAAGCTTCTGAATTGGAAACTGGCCTCCTTCTCAACCAGAAAAGAAATATCTAGCACCACCTATTGTAGAAGTGGCTAGAAGTCACACCCAGAGATAATGGAATTAACAAATCTCAGGGAAAATTATTTTTAAAAGTTTCAGTTAAGTCAGTTAACTTGCTAAGCAAGAATAGGTATTTAATGGAGAAAAAAATCACCACTTAACTGATGAGGGAAAATCTGATTTTTAAAGTTTTAAAAAGATAATATCCGAAAATTAAATTAATGCCACTAAGTCCCACTAAGTTCAGCTATTTGAGAGGTGGTATATGCAATGGATGAGCGAACAGACAGACCCTAGCAGCAGACCTCCCTGGGGTTTGAATGTCAGCTCTGTAACTTAATTGCTGTGTGACTCTGGGCAAGGTATTTAACTTCTCTGTTCTCTGTCTCAGTTTGCCCATCTATATAATACAAACATCTTAGTGCTTAGCTCACATGGATTTTATGGTCAATTGAGCTAATGTTAGTAAAGTGCTTACAACCAAACCTAGCTTGCACATTAAGCAATACTGAAGTGTTTGCTATTATTTTTTCTCCCTTACTCTCTGCTCCAATTAATAAAAAAAGAAAATACTGCATTTACAAAGTACCTTCAGATATATTCCCTAATTTTTATCCTAACAATATAGTCTGATAACATTGTCAGAACAAGTTGATTTTTTATTTCACAGATAAATTTGTCAAAGGTTCAGGGTCATACAGCTGATACCTGGTTGAATGCTAACTTGAACCCAGGTCCTTCTGACTCTCAGGCTGGCGGCTTGTCTGCTGCAGTGGGAGAGGCTCAACCTGGAACCCAGCGATGCCTTTTAAGGAGACACATCCTGACAGGCCACATGGCCAAAGCCTCCGTTAAACCCGACAGAAGCTTGAGTATGTTTGAGATAAAAAATATTTTTTAAAACTTGAAAGTAAATGAAAACCTTTATTTGAACTTAAAACGATCTTCTATGGTGTTTCTGATTCAAACATTGAAGCATTACTTTCACTCACACACACCTCCCCCCCAAAAAAACAGAGATAAACAAACCTAGAAACACTAATAATTTTCCCTGTCCCGTCTAAGCAAAATGTCAAAAAAAAGCAAACAGTCCAGAAGAACAGTAAATTAGCTTCGTACAAGTCCCTTCAGTGAGAAAGGCCTTGAATTCTAGTAGCTGTGCAGGTAAGCACCATCTGTTTAGTTTAAAACATGATACACATAATTCTAGGATTATGAGGGGTAAAACCCAAAAAAACCCAGATTTATAAAAAATTGTGGATTTATTCTCACATGTTCAAACTTCAGTCACCTTCAAAGTACTCTCCACTTGATGTAATATACCTACCGAGACTTTTTCTTACTACTCAAAACGGTTTTTAAACTCATTGATTTTGATGCTGTTCAGTGCTTCTGCCGTTTTTTGTTTCAGCTCTTCCACAACGACAACACATTTCCATTTGAGGATTTTTTTCAGCCAGGGAAGCAAAAAATGTCTCTTGGGGTGAGATCGTGTGAACAGGGAGGGTGCGGCATGGGGGTCAGGCCCTTTTTGGTCAAATACTGCTGAACACTCAGTGTGGTGTGGGCAGGTTGCTGGAAAATCACCCATCACGAAATGGGCAAATGTGTTGGGTCTTCAAAAAGAATTCACTGAAGCTGAACATAGCCTTGCACAACCACGCCACTTGGTGCACTATACAGATGGGCTCACCTAGTGGGGGAAGCCTGTACTGCTAGGGGCCCACCCTCTAGAAGATAATTCTGGTTTTTTGGGTGATTCCCCCTTATATCTTAAGCCTTCCATCACCCATGGTTCTCAGGATTCTAGTTATTACCAGAGGAGGCAAGGTTAATGGTGATGCCTTAGAGTAATTACTTGAAAAAATAATAAACATCATTTCATAGTTTGATGCCATAGTATCATTCCATCAATATCCTTTTTTATTTTATTTTTGTCCATCACAGAGAGAAAAGGAGGGAGGTTTAATTTGATTATCAGAGGGCAAAACAAGCCTGAATATACTTCTTTTTTTTTGTCAGGGGTGGTGGGGTATGCAAGGAGAAAAGGTCAACCAGCTGGTTTTCATCTATATGCCATAATTCTCTGTTTAGTTTACACTATTAAACTCCAAAGCTTTGCTTTAATCTTAACTGTTACAGAATGCCTTATTGCAAAGTCTATCATGTCACATCCCCGATAGGGTTTCAGACTTTGGCCAAGCACCATCCCCCAGGCTGGCCTTGCCATATGGGTAGCAAATGCATCCAACATTTTTCCATTGGCGCCTGCATCATTATGTTTTGTCACCAATGGTTTCTCGGGTTTTCAGTAAATTGCTGCACATACTGTGGTTTGGGCTGTGGGGATGATCGCCTACATTTATTTGTATACAGCTGTGTCCTCATTAGGGCCTCCCAGGTCCTGTTAGCCTTTGGAGGATGAGCTAACATCTGTTTGTCGAGGGTGGGGGTGAGTGGAGGAGCCGTAAAAGAAAAAGAAAACAGAAAGCAGGGGCGAACAATGTGAGGGGAAACAGCCTCCAGACTCTAGAAGCCAGGATGAGGGAGGGGCCGTGAGAAGCAGAACCCACCTGATCTGTCTTCGTTTTGCGAATCACATCTTCGGCACAGTTCTGGGATGGTCTTGAGTGATGTGACTGAGTACTGAATGGGAAGCCAGAGAAGAAAGAGTGTAAAATAACAACTTAGAACGAGACCATAACATTCACTCAAATTGGCCAGAAAAACCAAAACACAAGAAGTGATACTTGAGTATAACATGTATATCCAGAAAGTCTAGCTAATTTTTCCCTAAATGGGCTGCTTGGTGATGGGGGAGCATCCCAGCCTCTACGTATGAGCATCTAAGCAGATGCAGATTAAAAAGAGGGCTGGATGGCCCTTTAGAAAACAAGGTATAGTATATCCAGGAGACATTCTATCTCCCACCACTTCCACGACCAGTGGAAGACGGAAGAACACTCTGACCTTGCTGATTTCCAGAAGATGGCCAGTATATTTGCACTCTGAAGCCTGAGAGCAAATCTGTGTGTGAAAAGCCAGGGGTGCAGCTTCCTGCAGCACCCAGAGCAACCAGGAGCCATATCTGCACTGATGCCAAACATCCCTAACATTGCCACTTTTCACAGGTTATACCAGGGCAATGTTATAAAACGGGAAGGAGCATGGGTCTGTGTTTGAAAGCTCATCTGTTTCACATATAGATTAGACTGAACTGAAAGAAGCCACCTTGCAGCTTCAGTCCCAGCACCAACTCAGGGGCTGGCTATCAGGATAACAAATTATGACATAAGGGGGCATAAAATCAGAAGAGCTAAAACAAATGTGAAATCAATAGCAATGATTTATGACAACTATGCTTGGTGCCAATCAATCTTTCTTTAGAGAAGGGTGTTTAAAAAAATAAAAGGATGAACTCTTTCTTTACTCAAGGGTTGCCTTCAATAATATTTTAATTCATAAAATATAGCTTCCTAAATATATTTTGTCCTGTACCTTTAGGAAACAAGTTTTTATGTAAATGAGAACATATTATGAATTACTTCAATGCTGCAAAATTTTGGGGATTGAGAAAAAACTTCTCATCTAAAAGAAAACTGATCACGGGAAACTGATTAGGATTATTCTGGCATTACAAGTGAGGAATGTGTAATTAGGACACATTTGTCAATAAAACGGCACTTAGTTAGCTTCATGTTGATAGATGAAGCACAGTGTTTACACAGAGATCGCCTCCACCCCAGTGAGTTCCACGGGGTATCTGGACAGCAAGGCAGACGGAGGGGCAGTTGTAGCTACTGTCGGCTTGCCAATTTCATATCACAAACAAATTAAATACCCAGCACTTCCAAGTGAAAAACAAAATCTCAAATGACTAATTAGAGAAATGACTCTTACCTGTGTGAATGAATCATAACATCTTGTTTGTGTTGGTCACTCCTCAGAGACCACAGGTGCTTTAGCAAATTCACTCATATACTCAGGGAGGACTGCTTCTTAAATCAAAAATGAACTTGAAGGATTTTTTCCCTTCTACATTATGTTCTTTGGGGGATTGGAGGTAACGCAGGTACAGCAGGCATTTTTTTTGTTACTAATAAGGTACCTTATGTTTCTAGCCAAGTACATGGTCTCTAAGGAATCTGGTAGCTTCTCGAGACCAGCTGGCACAGGTTACATAATTACACAGTCTATAATTCAATTAAAACTGGGCCTTTTGTTTTGGCTTCCATGTGTTCCACACAAGCACCCTTTGGCAAAGTCAGTCTTACTCTCTCCTTTTTTTTTCTTCCAAAACACAATTTTAGAAAGCAGAAATTTAAGACTGATTATGTTTAAATGTAGTTAATGATAAATTCAATAAGGCTGTTCATTGGGCTCAAAGAGCTATATTTGATTAAGCTGGTGTGCTGCTATCTGTATTTCCAGCCACATGCATCCTAACTGCCATTTCCACTTAAAGTCAAGCATGTCAGAATCTCTGATTTATTAACTCTACCTTCAGTTCTTCCTATGTGACTTCAAAGGTCCACAGTGTGCAGTAACTTTTCATTCAATGAGGTTTAGATTTGAACAGCACGGCGGCCTGGTTGGTGTGGGGACTGAGCCACAGGCAGAGACAAGCCTGGATGATGCCCATCCACTGCCTCGACCTACGTTACGCCTGGCAGCTTCGCCTCTGCACCCACGTTCATAGGAGGTCACATTTGTGAAGGCGTGCCTCTTAACTCTTTGGGAAACATGATCTGGAAGAAAAAGTCATGTGCTGCTCTTGGTAATGGAAAGAAAAATTACAGCAATCTAAGAAAAGGATGATGTGTTGGCCAGAAAAATCCAAGTCTGGTGTTAATTGTAAGAGTGCATGGAGTGTCAAATTCAGCAATGACTTTCAATTTACACTGTGAACAAGCCCACCATTCTTTATAAACAAGAAAAATCAATGTGGAGGTTTGTTTCAGTTCAGGACTTAAGAGATGCTGCAAAGACAGTTAAGTTGTCACATGAAGAGATGAAGAGCAAACATGACTCACAAAACCACCATGCAGAATCATTTTTCTATCTGCAGATTTGGGAAGAAGCACATGACCCAGGAGGTGGCTCTTGCACGAGCATGCTGCGCTACCATCCAGGGGCTGAAATGGGCGGCACCCAAGGCCTTCACCCCAGTGCACAGGACACATGGCCTTTTACATGACACTGTCAGACTGCAAACCTACCTCATTCCCCAGCTCCCAGGGCAGCAACTATTGTCACTCTGGCCCTATTGGAACCAAAGCCCAATGTATCTTCCCTGTCTCTTGCCCCAACCCAAGCCTTTACATTTTGTACCTTTGATTCCTATTATCCTTAGGTGGTAAGAGAGGAGTGAAGGCTTGCAGATAGTTGAGAAGCATTATAATCCTACCTTTATGTTGTTTTATTATTTCTTAAAAAAATCTTCCGGAGGTTACCCTGTAGAAACAGCCCCTTTGATACAAACTTATTTTCCATTCCTCCGTCCTGCCTCAAGAAAAGCTCCTACCAAGGTTGCCCAGGTGTCTTTACTTCTTCAATGTCCCTGTGCACTCAAAGTTTAGTTCCCCTTCTGTTCCTTTACTCTGGGTCCTCCTCGCCTGCTATGCCTTCCTTTGGCCAGGCAAATGGAACTGTTCTGCAAGGCCAGTGTGCATCTGCTGTCTCCATGGAGGGCTAAAGCTGTCAGCCCTTCCTGATCTTACTCTTTTCTGTCCTTGGTAAAATACTGTTTTACCTTATGCTCTGTTGTCTCCTATGTGTTTGTGTTGGTTCCCACAAGGGTCTGGGGAAATAAAATCTTTGATTTATATATATGCATGGCACAGAGTAATGTATTAATTATTTGACTGAAATACCAAGATGTACACACATCTGATTAAACTCTGGGCATTATGAGAAATGTTCAAAAGAGTTCTTTCATATTTAGGTAGTAAGTGGGAATTCCCTCTGTGCTTCTATACTTGCACTAGAATTAATTAGCTTTCTGAAATGTGAATTTGACTAAGGTGTTTCTCTCTTTCAAATCCTCCACTGGCTCTGCACCACCTACAAGGCAAATACCACATGCCTGTGCATGGCACAGGCCACCCTCCATTAGTTCAGTCAGACTCATCTCTCATCACTGTCCACGTCTCTTTGGATTGCGGTAACACCAGATTTTTTGTGGTTCCCCTACCTACTGTTCTGTCTATAACTTTATGTATACTACGTCTTCTACATGGAATGTCATTCCACCCATTTCCTTAGGCAACTCTTTTTAACTCATTAGGCTTTTCCTGGGTATCACTCTATAATATCTTCTCTGACTCTCCCAGGTAGAAGTAAACCAGCTTTGAGACTATGGTCTCCTGACCAGTGGCATCAATACCATCTAGAAATGTTTTGGAAATTCATAGTCTTTGGCTCCATCTCAGAAACTCGGAGGGCCACTGTGTTTTCACAAACCATGTAGGTGATTCAGATGTATGCTGAGTTTCAAGAACCACTGCTGCATATTATTCCATCATCTTAGGCACATAGAACCCGTTGCATGATGTTCCATCTCTATGGTTATGTAATTGTTTTCTCTGCTTCCTGAGGGTATGGGCAATATTTTACTTACCTAAGATATTAGGTTGTTGAACTGAATAAAATGAATTTCCCTATGTAACTCATGATTTTAATGTCAATAAAAATAGTAATGATGGTAGTTAATATTTACATACCACTAATCTTAGAGAAACCCATAGTTATAAGTCTAGCAATGTAATTATGTTATATTTAAAAGAAAAAAACCATTTGTAATATATTAATAGTATGAATACTAGTTGACCCTTAGCCTTTTGCATAAAGAACAATGGATTTGGATAGAGAAGACCTGGATTCAAGTCCCAGTTCTGACATTTATTAACTCCATGGTTCTGGACAAATCAGTCATTTCATGTCTTTGGGGCCCAGTTTCCTTACCTATAAAACATAATTGTGTAGAATAATGTAAGTAAAGTCAATTTGCAAGCTGTAAAGTGCTGTTAGATGTTTTTGTCTCTTCTCTCTAACCTGTTTTCCATGCATTTCCCACAGCCCTGCCTTCTCATCTTCATTCCACTCATGTTTTTAAGCTCAATAGATCAAGATGTGAGAGTTAATGAGGCAGGAAGAGGGGGCCTGAGCTGAGACTGGAAAGGAAAGAAGAGCTCAGTCTGTCCTAGCATGTCATCTGGTTTCTCCTTGGTAGTTCTTCATCCAAAAGAATCCATGGCCAAGGGCAGACACTGAAGCTTAGCTGTGCAAACTACATCGAGTTGATATATGCAAGACAAACGCTCCCATCCCAGACTACAACTGGTCAATTTTGTTGCTCTGCCATGCAAAATAATTTGAACATATATGGGATTCACAATAACAATGTGTGACTTCCACACTGGACTATGGGGATCTCTGACCACCCTAGATGATGTTCAGTCCTGAAAAGCTTTGGCCCTTACTCCTGAAAGCTGGAGCCAGTTGGGTGAACAAACAGACATTACTCAAACAATAACGAGCCACAGAGAATGAAAAGAACTAAAATCCCAAGCACCTTTTCAAGCTAGAGACTTTTAAACAACTAAGGTCCCAGTTAGTTTCCTAAAGAAACAAGCCAGTCATCCAAACAACTATCCTGAAGTTCATGATTTTTCACACAGCTTTCCAAACTTCAAGCAGACATCTCAACAGGCACCCAATAAAATGACAAAAATGTGTACAAGCAAAGCTGGTAATGAAAGCACAGACACACTGCTGAAATGAGATTTTCAGAAACATAATATTTTTCTAAAATGCTGACCTCTCTCTCCAATGGTTTGTCCTTCCAATTCAGGAAGAGTCCTAACTCCACACCCTCCACAGCAGACGGTGCTTCACTGCCCTGCTCTGAGGACGTGGTACTGACAGCCCATCCCTTCACTCCCAGCTCTGCTGTGCTCAGGTCTCCTTCCCTCCAGCCACTCTCTCAACGTCTGACCCCGTAAACATAAACAAGCACCCCCACCACCTCAAGACACGCTGCCTCTCCAACTGACTGTGAACCTTCGTGCTCTTGTGTTCACTGCCATCTTTTTCAAAAGAATTGTCTTGGTTTTTGTTTCTACTGCCTCACCTCTGTATTCACTCTACCACCACATCTTCTGTCCCTCACAGACGCTGCTCTTACTATGGCCACCAGTGAGGCTCAACTACACAATCCTGTGGATACTCTTCAACCTTTTTCTTTAGAATGACCTATTTCCCACTATTGGCCACTTCCTTCTTTAAATTCTTTAAGTCTCTCACCACTTTTTGGTTCCCTTAATGTTCCTCCTGTACCTCTGAAAACTTCTTTCCAGTCTCTTTTGTAGAAGACTCTCTCTCCTCCACCATGGGAGAGTCGCTTCTGCACAGTTACCTCCTTGGAATGTTCTTCTCTTTCCACATTCCTTGTTCCCTGGGCAACTGCACCGACTCCCACAACTTCAGCAACCACCTTCGCACAGGGCAAACACCGGTGATCTACATTTTCATGTACCCATCCCAGTCTGCCTCAAATATATTTCTTTCCACCATTCAGGCTCCATTGAATAAAATTATTACAAATAATCCTATTGTTACATACATTCGATTTTTGCTCTTGTTCCTTGTTTTTATCCTATTGTCCAAAAGGTTTTCTTTTGAAATTACTAAAATAGATTCTTTTATGCTACAACATTGCTTGTGATTAGTATTTGGGAAATACCATAGAAAGAGCATGCAAGGAACTCCGCTACTGCAATGCTAAGAAGCGTAGTCAGGCAGAAGAGGAAGTTCCACACTGGTTAAGGTGGTGCGATCACAGCACTGATGACCCCCTCTACTGTGAGGAGTGTTTGTGAGTGGGGAGAGACCTGGCCAGAGGTGACTAAAGGGCCCAGGAGTCATTTCCCATGCAGTGGTTCCATATACGGATTCTACAGCTAGACTGCACATACTATATCCTGGCTTCGTCATTTCCTGACTAACTAATCGTTGTTCCTTCACTTCTGTTTATCAGTATTTTCACCTGTAAAACAGGGAATAATCATATCTACAACAGAATGTGGCTGTGAAGATCCCGAGCTAATAATGTAATGTATGGTGAACAGTATCTGATGCCTAGTAAGTGTTTGAGAAAATTTAACTATTATTATTAGTTAAATTGAAAAGTATCAAAAATGAGCATTTAAAAATGAAGCCAAAGTAGTGGTAACTACTGATGCAAAAAATACAAACTACAAAAGAATTACAAAAGAAATGTACCTTGCAGTAGGGAAGATGGCTGGACATAATAATTATTCAACTTTGGCGATGGCCTAGTGTTAATTGTGAACTAATAATCAATCACCATCAAAATATAAAGACTGCCTGTCAAGGATGGAGTGCAATATTGCAATTAAATGTGACCTACCATGAAGTTAACATGACATTTCATAGTCGGCTTCTGTGTAATCACAGGGCACTGTAAACTCTGAGAACACAGGCCAAGTCTGTGTTGTTCACTCCAAGCCTAGAACCATACTGAGTACTCTGAAGCCTTTAATAAATATTTGTTGAGTAGATTGGCACAAAGTCTAGTTATGCATATGAGGTAAGTGTGTAAATAACCTGCATTGTCAATTTAATAAGTGCTATGACTATTAGGCGAGATAAGAACTTTTAGGGATCTAAGGTAAGAGAACAGCAAATATGAAAATCTGACAGTTGTCCATTCTTCTTGGAAAACACTCTATTCATAAAGTTGCTCTCTACTTTCTTAGGAAGGGCAATCTGGTCCAAGATTTAGATTTGGGGATGTGGATTCTGGGCTTTAACACTAGGTTTAGGATATAAACTTACAATTCATCTTGTCTGGATTACATTACTCCTAAAACCTTTCCTAGCAGGAATTAAGAAAGCCAGGGAAGACATAGGACATATGAAATTAGAACAAGGTGTGAGGCTTTTGATAATGGGGGCTAGAGAAAGGAGTAATGAGAGGTAATTCAAACTCAAATACAGGACATCACAAAAAAAGAATATGTGAACGGTTAATGAAACTAGATCATACTGAGAAGCATAAGAAAAGTTTTAACATCGGTAAGAGCAGGATGGCTGCCACAAAGAACGATGCTGATAGACAAGGCAAAAAGGGATGGAGGCAGCCAGGTGCCCTGTGGAAGGAAGCACAGAAGGAAGTATAACAGGATCTTACTCAGGTAGATCCCTTGCTAGACAGGTGGAGCAAGCCTGGTTCATTGTACCTTTAATATCTCTGTTCTGTCTATCGCACCTAAAATCAGGATAAAAGCTGTATTCTTACCTACCCAACTCTTTGCCCGAGTCCACTTGATAAGCAATACGTGCCCTTTCTCAATGCCTCCCACTGCTGTGAAATGGCTCTGCATTGAAATGCAATGGAATTTGGCGGGTATCGATGGACTGAGTAGAGTAAAACACGGTGCACACAAAACAGGGGTGGGCAGGTGTTCTAGTGCAACTAAAGCCTGATCTGTGGGATGGAAAAGTGTGAAAACTCACTGCATTCTGTATTTGCCATAGAATTTATTTTTCTACCAGACAGCAGTTCAGGAACCTCAGGAAAATTAACCCACATAACTCTGTGCTATTACTCTAGGTTTCAAGGGCTTGGGGCAAAGGGGAAGTACAGTGGAAGGACACATTTATCTCGATCTCATTTGACTTGCACAAAAATAGGTTATGCAATTACCAAAAAATGTCAACTTTCATCAAAGTTGTAGTCACACTGACACAGAAAAGTAACAAAACTGCCTACGCAGGGTAACAGAGTATTTTTCTTTGTTGTATTTGTTTGTGTGCCCATAAACATGTGTGCACTTACATATATGTGTACATGTAGGTATATGTACACAAATGTGCATGTGCGTATGCATACAAATATGAAGGTGTTTATATACATACATATACATGAAATTTTAAATTTTCTCCACAAAACCAGAGCATTAGGTAGATATGATTATTATCATTTTATAGATGGGAAAGTTGAGGTCCAGTGAAATTAAGAGCTTTGCCTAAGTTCCCTTTAACCTGATTTATTTTATCTCTTTGTCATTTATACCAACTACTTTAGTTCCAAAAGCTATTTGCAGCTAGTTGCGGCAGCACCGATGTGGGGGTAATAATGGGCGAGATGACCGGTCCACTCTACACAACTCAGTTACTCAGAAGCGGAAGAGCAGCATCGACAGAGTCCTGTATTTAAATCCCACCCCTGTCCCCTACGTATCTGTAACCTCATGAAAGACACGACATCTCTAAGCCTCGTGTTCTTCATTTTCAAACAGGGGATTAAAATAGGGTCTGCTTTGCAGAGTTGATGTGAGGCTTAACTGAAATGACCGAGTCCAAGGGTCTGTGCAGTGTGTGGCTCAGGCAACCTCTGAAGGCTAGGAGCCGGGCTCTTCAATGCATCCGTGGTTCGAACTCTGCTTTATTCGGTCTGTGTAGACCATTTTTGAGATCAGCAAATTTGCCCCTCTTAATAAAATATGCCATGGTTACTAAGGACCAGAAGGTAAACTAGTATTTCAGAGCATTTTCCACTTCTCAGGCAGAGGGCTCCGGCTTCCACAGGCCTAAGACCTCTAAGCCCGTCTGCAGTGACAGAAAGGCCCTGCTCCGACCCTCTGCGTTTGCGTGCGTCGTCCCTCCCTCACACGACTGTGGTTGCGTACACACTCTGCCCTTTTTGATGGCAGGATTACAAGAATGCACAGTTTAAACCCCGCGTTTTGCAAAGGATGAGCATTATTTTCGAGTCTGGGAAACTTCAAAATATTTAAGTGCCTTCTGTGTTTTGTCTCATTATGGTAACAGCAAAAAAAAAAAGTTATAGTTGGTTTTTGTTTTTGGTTTTTTTTTGTACTGTTATATAGCTTGTGTTTTAATTAAAACAAGATCCAGGCTCATGACTAGAGAAAAAATCATGAAACAGAAAGCCCAGGGCTACAGCTGGAGAGGAAGAAGAGCAGTTTTAAACTTGGGCATCTTGCTGGTAAACATCTCTTCCAAACACATTGCTCATTACCCTCCCTGCTCCTGCCACTAAACCAGGAGAGAGGCTGAAGGGCTCTCTGAGGTGGAGGTTTACAGACTCCCAAAAATATAGGCACATTTACGGAATACTGCATTTCTCTTTATGTCAGTAAGTTAGCAAATTGAACACATCCTCATTGTTTCAATGTTAGCATCGCAATAGTCTCCATGATGCCCCAAAACAGCTGTAACATTTATTGCTTCTAGTTCACCTAAAAAGGCTGAAAAAAAATCATTTCAATATTTAAGAGGTTATCTCTACTGCTCTCACATGAAACCATTATGTAGGAACAATATGACTCTGGCACACTTAAGGCACTGAGCCTGCACTGGGTTGAACTCTAATAAAAAATCTGCGATGTTACAGAGATTGCCAGGCAAATTCAAGCTTCTTTAGTTTCCTGTGGGTATACACAGGACAGAATTGCTCATCCTCAGTATTATCGACATTTTAGGCCAGATAATTCTTTGTTGTAGGAGATTTTCCTGCATATTTTAGGTTGTTTAGAAGCATTCTTGGTCTCTACTCACTAGATGCCAGTACCATATCCCTAGTTGTGACAATCAAAAGCTTCTCTAAGCATTGCCAAATGTGCCCCTGGAAGGTGAGTAAAATTGTCCTGATGAGGACCACTGTAATAGACTATTTTCATCTCGGAGCAGCAGTCAGTACTGCAGCTAAAAGTATAAATTCTGGAGACAAAGTATTCCTGGCTAAGTGGGTGACTGTGGACATGCTGTGTAACACCCCATGCTCGGTTTCCTCATATGTTAAGCGGAGACAGTAATAAGCACTTTCTTCGGCAGGGGAATGTGAGAATTGAACCAGATAATGCCTATCCCATAGCAAATACTCAGTGAACGGCAGCCATTATTACTGTTTCAACAGTCCTATGTACTTTCGTTTTTTTCCTTCTGATATAAGTTTAAATGCAGGTCAAAGATCCAAACAATAGATCAGAACTAAAGGAGGGAGGTTTGAGTGGAGTTACACAATTAAAGATGGATATCTTTATTTAGGTTTCAGAGTGGTCAAGTTATAGAAACTCAACTATTGCATAATCCTGTATCCCAACTTGCTAAACATTTTCAGTTATTGCTTAACATATTTATTATCTTTAAGTGGAGACCCCTAATTCAGCAAAATTATGGGCTGCTGCCAGATGATCCCTCTGTAAACACAACTGCTCTATTGTAGTGTTAAGAAAAAAAGGCTTGACATGATGCCTGGCCTTTTCCCTCGAGTTCTTTCTTCACCATCGGTCATATAAATATTATTGTATTATTCATTGAAATAATAACAAAAGTTACCATTTTAAGAGCAATTAACTGAGTGCCAAGCTGAGTGCTTCACATATATTATTTCACTCAATCCTAAACAAACAAAAAACAGAAAAACAGCAAACAATGAAAAAACCTTAAACGTTAAGTAGGTATCTCAGAGAAGTGAGGTTAAGGTGCTCCAACCAGCAAAGGTCAGAACAAGTCTAGAGCCCAGACTGGTGCCTTCAAAGCCTATGCTTTGAAATTGTAACTTCACCAACAAAGCTCAGAGAGTTAGTCCTCAACTCCTAATCACAACACAAGTTCCCTTTCTAAAACACCTTCCACCCCGCCCGCTCCTCCCCACATTATCATTCACTGTCTTTGCTCTTCTCTACTCATCTCAAAACACCTTGAAGGGAGTGGTCCTAGAAAAACCATACTCTGAATGCTTTTAAGTCAAGCACAGGAATTTAAAGAGAGAGAAGACAGACAGGAAGATATTGCAGAAAGGAAGAAACTCACCTTGCACTGGTCTTAACAAGGACTAATAAAAATAGTCTGGAAGCAGAGGTATGGAAAGGCTGGATTCACCTTTCCCTGGTACAAAGACTCATCCAAGGTTAAAACAGACCATTCATCAAACTCATCCCAATATTTCTTTTTCTTTTTTTAAAGATTTTTTTTTAAAGATTTTATTTATTTTCAGAGAGAGGAGAAGGGAGGGAAAAGAGCAATGCATGGTTGCCTCTCACATGGCCCTCACAGGGCACCTGGCCCGCAACCCAGGCATGTGCCCCGACTGGGAATCGAACCGGGACTCTCTGGTTCCCAGCCCGCACTCAATCCACTGAGCTACACCAGCCGGGCTCATCCCAATATTTCAATTCTTGCATACAGTATGCAGATTTTATTTCAAGACCACAAGTAACGGGGAGGATTAATGCTGCTTGCCAGAGGCATGTTAAAGTAAGTTTATCCTTTTGAGACAATTTCTAGCTGTGACCCAAAGCGCTATGCTATGACAGATCACTGGAACGTAAGGGCAGAAATTGTGTCCATCTGCCCTTGAGGCCACTGCTGCCACTGCAGCTCCTGCTGCTGCCGCAGCCCCAGCCATGACTGAGGCAAAGAAGAGTCGAGGGAGTCGGGGAGTTGGATGAGGATGTGGGTGAGGATCTGGTGATTAGTCAAAGAGAAATCACTAAAAGCAACCAGCTCAGCTAGCTTTGTTTGTGAAACAAGGAAAGAAAGGCTTACTTCCTTTTAAAAAGGAAGGAAGGAGGGAGGGAAGGCGGGAAGGAATTTTGACCTTGGAGGTTCAGAGGAGAAAAGTCAGATGACTAGTTCAGAAACAGCAACCTTCTCCTCAGACCCTGGGAGCCTAATTTGGCTGGGAGGGCATGAGGCAGAACTGATGGTGTGGCCCAGAATAAGAGACAGTCAGCTCTAAGCAGGGTGCATGCAGAGGACCCATTCAGAGCAGCCACGAGTTCTGAGAAGTCCAATAGCCTACAGGATGAAGCAGGGCCTCGGAGGTCAGTTGGCCCAGTCCTTGTCAATGCATGATTCTTCCTTGATATTTCCAACAGGCATCCAACCTGTGCTTTGAAATCTGCAGGGATGGGAAGGAGACCTCTTACTGTTCACCAGTTACTAACGCGGCCATCCTTCAGTCCACGTGCTTGTGGTGCTGGAGGATGCTGGCTGTGCCTTAGCCAGTCAGACAAAGGGAGTCAACAGGAATAAGGTTAATAATGCACATAAGTAACTCTATGAATGTGCTCAGTAACTGCAGGCACTTTATACTCAGTGAATAATTTTGGCAACAATGAAAGAGATTAGGAAAGGTTAAATGCTTCTTCCACCCGAGCTCACACACAATTAAACAGGATTCGCTTCTTGGTCCAGGAGACCCCCAACCACACTTCGTCCCACAGGATGTCTGCTGTCAAGTTCTAATGTGGTGGGAAGAGTTCAGCATATACAGACTATAATAGAGAAAGCAACCCATGTAGGCGAAGGCAGAACCTCCTGAAAGTATTACTTTTGAGTCGTAATACTTACAGATATGTCATCACTGAAGTCGATTTCATCCAAATCAAGGTATTCAGGGGCTTCCATTATTCTTCTTTGCACATTTTGAGTAACATCAAATGTTTATAAATTCCTGGACAAGACAGAAAAGAAAGGCAAAAGGGTAAGTTGTTTTATAAACAAAAACTCTATCTATATTTTAACAAACAAAATGAAAAAGCTAATTGGTGCTAGTACTGCCTTTGAGTGTGTTTCCTTTCTTTGAATGTCCCCCGCCTGGCTTCCCAGGCGCCGCTCCTGGCTCCCAGGATGGCTCCCCAGTGAGCACCTGGGGTCCCTGGCATCACTTCATTCATGCCTTCTTGTCTTTTCCAAGCACTAACTCAGGTCAAACCCATCCCCTGCGATCCGTATTGGGACTGAGCCAGCCCATACCCAGCACAGAGGACACCTTGGGGGAAAGCAGGCTTCGGGCCAGAATGGGGTGCCCTGCCACCTCAGGAAGGCCGTCTGCAAATGTAAGTGTGGGCACATCCCTGGACGCATGCGCAGAGCAATGCACACTGGATCAGCACAGCAATAACACGTGTGAAGACAGATACCAACTAACCAAACAGTTACAGATATTTCAGAATTTGAAGCACAACCTCTAGTTCATTCCTCAAAAAAATTTTTTAAAAGAGAGGCTCTAAGTACAGATTTAAACCACAGAGTTATTACTGCATTGCCCCTGCATCTCACAGCTCTGCCTGACGGTGCCAGAGTGACCTGATGCAGGCGCCAGACTGTCCTCAGTCAGCGCTTGCCTCGGGGCTGCCTGTGGCAATTCTTTAAATCTGTCAAGAAGATACATCACCTCCCAGTTCATTTTCTCATCACTTATCATCGTCACCATTGGCGGTGGCAGTGGCATCCACAGATGTCAGGAACAGAAATACAGGCTTCCTGGCAGAGCATCAGTGTGCAGCTATCTTTCCCAGAGCCGACTCTCAGAGAGAGAAAAAGGTTCTGTTTCCCCTAATTTGTCTTTCTGATTATAAAAACTGCCTTATGTACTCAGATTTGTGGGGTAACTTGTTTTTCGCCTCCAATCAAGGGGTGCTTTGCAGAAGAATGAGGAATACATTATCGGAAAGTAAAAATAAATCTAGGCCAATGAAAATGAGCTTACCGATATAAGATCAAAAATGTAAAAATACCTTTTATTTTTAAAAGAAAACTCTTACTCTGAAGGTACTGCTTCCTCATTGCAAGGTCTCTTTAAAGCCCTACAAATAGTAGAATTTCAATAAAGGGGGAAATAATCACTTGTCATCCCGTACATCAAACCCATCATTCAGTTTAATTTTCAGTGTTTCCTCTCATTCTCTTCTGACATGCATGCAGTCTTTTTTATATATTTTAAATTACAGCAGATGTAGAATTAGTCCAAGAAAGAATGAGGAATCCTATTACCATGTTCAAGGGAGATTACCCATTGAAAAAAAATATTAAAAGTTCTTCTGACATCACAGTGAGGTTTAAAATAAAAACATAAAAACATTATAAAATATATGTATAGCCAGTAATGTTATTATTTATAGAAATCTAAAAATAAGTTCTTAATTAAACTACTTGTTGCAAAAAATATATGGCTTTTTCTCTAATCCTCATGAAGCTTTTCACTGAAAATATTCACACTCGCACTTGCAAATTATTCAAAATATTGTCTTCTACTCTGGTGGATTCTGAGACAGCCTAGGATCTTTGAATTCCAGCTTGTCAGCTAACAGACTTTTTTCCCAATCCAATCTCTTTCACTAAGTCTTTTCTCCACAATGAACTGTTGAATTATAGACTACTTCCATGGCTTCGGCGAACGCAGTGTTGGTGCTGGGTGTGGGGTGGGGTGCAAACCAAATAGCACCAGAAACGCAGAAACATGGGGAGATGCAGCAGAGACACATGCATCAAAGTGGGGCTGGGTGAATCTTTACACATATGGAGACAGAAAACTCAACCCAAAATGCTAGCGAACACATCTTCACCAAGCAAAGTAACAAATAATTAGTGAGCCCCAGTTTGAGGTGTTCTGACAATACAAAGAGCAAAATATACTCAAGTGTTGCCATTTTCATGGAACATATCCAGTGGATAATATAAATCATGACATTAAAGCAGAAAATCTTTACATTTGGACTTTTTTTTTTTTTACATTTGGAGGATGACAGCGAGATTCTTTATTCTATATCCAGAGCACAAGAGTTATAACAGTTCCAGCCCATTACTGGAAGACCTGAGCTACTGCTCATATTTATCTCAGTGGGTGGGACGGTCCTAGGCACCCAGGAGTCTCCTTTACTTTCTAATGGACCTCCATGGGCAGCCGCCTCCTTTAAGATGCCTTATTCTATGGCCCAGTTCCTTTGGTACAGTTTTAATGCTTCTTTTTTGCAAGGTGCCACTTTGAAAGGATTACATCTTCATTTATAATGTGCAAAACCCCCTGTGGTTCACCTATCTCCACCACGTTCCCAACATTAATTGCTTCTTTTTGGTGGAGGGTGAGTTGTCCCACGGCATTACCTCTTCCTTCCTCATCTGCCCATCCACTGAGCACCTGGCCCCCTGCGGGACCCCCATCTGAGAAATTCAGCATACAGAGGGAAGGGATGATGAGGTCACTGCACATAATCCAACCCAGTCAGGACAATGAGCTGGGCTGTGAGCGCTTTTCTCACCCCGCTCCTCTGCCAGTGCTCCGCCCCGCACACCAGCCCACCATGGGAACCAGCAAGCCCCCTTTCTGATCCAAGATGCATGGACTCTGGTGCGACATACAGCTGCAGGGGCCTGCCCCAGAGGCCGTGAGCCAAGTCTGGCCCACAGATGTGATGTGTTTGGCCCTAGCAGTGTTTCAAAAATAATCAGGTCAGTTGCCCACATGTAGACCTTGGGTGATTTCACTTTAAATCTGGAGTTTTGGCTTCATTTAAAAAATATCTGAAGCTGCGGCAGCACAGGCCCGCAACCCCCATGACAAGAGTTGGCTTCTGCTGAGCTGAATGGCCTCTACCTGTCTAGGGGGCCTATTCCCCAGTCCCCCAGCTCCGCTCCCATCTGCTTTCCTCATTGACAGGCACTGCCTGGCCTTGGGGACATTTGAGTCCCCTCCAAAGGAATTCAGTATTAAATGATACTACTTTTTTTTTATTTTATTGGTGCCTCCTGCCAAATAATGTTTACTTCATTTGTATTCTGAGATCGAATGTGTATTCTAAGATTGTTTCAAATTCTCACACTGCAATAGCTGCAAAATAAAATTTCTTACAAATTAACTACCAGCACGTTACAATTTGTGCTTTTACAGGGCCTTCATTCTCAAGGTACTAGAAAGAGAAAGCCTTTGGGAATATAATAAAATACTATGAGGTGGAGACTATGTTTCCCGCCCTGCACAAGTAGAGGAAGGAAGGGCCCTTGTCTTGTTACGAATGGCACTGTGGGTTTGCATGGTGCCACCTCACTGTTGGGAGAGTGGAAGCTGCGTGCCAAGCATGAGCCCAGAAAAAGACCGAAGCCAACCTTCACCAGGCCGGACCAGCAGCTTGGACGCAAGATCAACCTTACTAAGACCAGTAAGAGTGGGTTTACGCCTACGTGAAAAATATTTTCAGCCTCCCCAGAAAGGGCAGTCTGGCTTAAAATCCTTTACCATGAGGTTTTATTGCTCTGCATCATAGCTGGCCCTGGGCCACTTGGGATCTCAGAACCCTGTCACTGATCATTTGCACTGCACCCCACCCTGCTTGTCCCAGGTTCGCCAAGGTCCCAAAGGCTTTCTTTAGATTCACCACCCTCCACCACCCAGCATACCTCCCACAAGGTCTGCCTACTTTCAGTGCTGTCAACCTACTGTCATTATTCCATTTCGTCTCAGTTGGTCTTTCAACTTCTCTTCACTGCTGCTGGAGATTTTTAATTCGTTATCTACTTAGTCAGGAATGCTGTGTGTTTAAATTTTTTATAGGGGGTACAGGTGAAAATGGAGATTGGACAGAGGGTGAGAATAGAGAAAAGTAAAGAGAATGTTTTCCAATAGGTGAGCTCTACCAATTTGGGCAGAGAAATTTGTAGGGAGGGAAAGAATAAAAATACTTGGACATGCAGACAGAGGGCTACGGGGTGGGACCTGTGTGCAGAATATGTGGGCGACGTTTTGGCCCCGTCTTTTCATGTGTCCAAAGCACTGGGAGAGACTTTACCCAAACTCCAAACTAATGCTCGGCTGGAGAAAACAAAGAACAAAATAATGAGCCTCAACGATACACAATGTCGGCAGGATCTTTCCTCCGCTCACTGAGTGTTGATAAACTGCCAAGAACAGAAGTCCCTCCAGGGCCTGTTAAAGGATGTGGGAGGGGCTCATAGCCTTAATGGGTCCATCAACACCATGTCACCTTCGCATGAGGGGCCTCGGTGATGGCCCAACAGCTTCCTTTAAGAGAAGATTCAAGTTGGGAAAGAGCTCAAAGCAACTACAGATCCAACTGGATAATAAAAATCAGACAAGCAATTTAAAAAATAGCCTCCCCTCTCCAATAGTCTGATTTTCAGGTGATATTTTTAATTTTTCTTTTTTTTTTGTGACTTGAAAACTGACTCTGAAAATAATTCTAAATGGAGTCTTCCAAAAATCTGTTGCGTGATGGCAGCATCAGTGGAAAAAGTTTGGAGTGGCCAACAAAATTTCTTTGAGAAACTACCCTCATTTTACATACACATTCTGGTGTGCTTGGCTCAATTAAAAAAAAAAAGGCTTACTGATTTGTGACTACAGTCACATATCACATAAATTGCTCTACTGAAATTCTTCTTAAAATGAATTGCCTCACTCTATTTTACAAGGAGTCAGCATGGACTCATTCTGAAGGCTCATGTTACACAGATTTCTCCTTTTCTGCCAAAGTCACTATTGCTACATTTACCAGTAAACTATGAGGGCCAGTAATTAAAAGTAAGTTAAGGCTTGTCAAAATAAATGAACAGAGTACATTTGGTGATGAGGTAACCTCAACTGATTTGTATTACAACTCTTCTTTACTCTTTAAGTCACCAATACTTGGGGAAACACAGCAGCTCCCTATAGCCCAACACACAGACACACAGACACAGAGCTGAATTTGTACTCGGATAAATTTTCAGTTCGAAAGCCTGCACATAGATACAGGACTGACTTTCTTTAACGAGAGCTTTAAAAAAAAAAATCACAAACTAAGTACTGGAATGCTTGGGTGGAAAAAAGTGGAATATATGAAATGTTGTCCCCAGTTGGCTCAGTAGCTTGGCTGGCAAGGAAGCAACTCATTCCAAATGTTGGATTCTGTTTCTTTCACTCTTTGATTCAACAGGGGCCAGAAGCATGGCTGTCACTAAATGTCTAGTCCTGAAGCAGAAAAATAATAGAGGCAAGAAACTTCTACTGGAAAGAGGCAACTAAAGGAGAGCCAAGAAGCACACAGGAGGAGAAAGAGGGAAAGCACACGCTGTCTAGATTTCATCTACTTCTTCACGCTGGAGTGTTCCTGGGTGTGCATGCTGGGCGAGACATACACTGCTCTCCACTCCTGCATGGTGCAGACAGCACAAGGGAGACAGACAAGAAAACAAGCCATTGCAACACAACGCGGTCCTTGCTAAGACAAACAAATGCATAGGAGTCTGAGACACCTGACTCAGGCCTTGGTGGAGAGGGAAGTCTGCCTAACAGAGGCAAGGTCTACGCTGAAAGCTAGAAGATGAGGGTATGAATGGTGAGGGCGTGGTGGGGCCGGAAGGAAGAGTTCCAGGTAGTAGTTACGTTAGATAGGAGAGTCTTAAGGATCTCAGCATCCACTTGGTGTTTACTAAATGCTATTCTTTCTGTGTTAAAGCAAGCATGGTACTTTAACTGTGCAAAAGTGCAGTATTTTGCAGATGCAGCTGTAACCCCATGAGCTTGACCAGAACCCAACCTGATAAGTTTAGCCCACTGCCAAGAAGACATCAATGTGTAATTAATCAAATAGTGTATCTAAGCAATGGCTAAGCCTCCCTTCTGGGAGACAGAGCTTTCGATGTGATCCCCTCTCTTTTATCTGCTGCAAGTAAATAAAACTACCTAAGGTCAAGCAGGTCTTGACCTTTTTAATAGAACACCCCCAAGAAGTGAACCCCTTGAGTTTGGTGATGGTTACAGCATGAGCAAAGGCTGAAATTCTGAAACAGAATTTGCAGAAAGATGAATAACACTGATTTAGCATCTATTGCTCTTTTTTTTCCTACCAAAAAAAGGGGTCTTGAAGTGGGAGGGCCAAGCTGGGGTGATTAGCAGGGGTGCCTGGGGGAGTATTTCTAAAACCAGAGTGTAAACAGAGCACATCTTCTTGTATTATCAAGTTCTCTGGCATGATTGGAGGAAATACAAGTGAATGTTCGGTACCAAACAGGAGACTTCAACGAAATATACTGAGCCTGCAGCAGCTCCTGAGGAAGGAGGGGTACAGCTCTAGTTTGAGCAGCCACAGACACAGACACATTCGTGAAGCGAAACTTTGCACCAGGGTCTGGGTCTGGGTGCTTTTACATGTACTTTTACATGTACTCTTATTTATGTTTCACAGAGACCTTGGGAGACAAATATCTTTATAATATCTTTTGTAGGGACAAGAAAACCAAGGCTCAGAGAAGTTCTGTAATTGCTCCACAGACACACAGCCAGGACTTCTGATGGCAAATATGCCTTTCTCCCTTATTTCAGCTTGCCACAACTTCAATGGAATAGTAACACCTTAGCTGCATTGAACATTTTATGATTTTTCAAATCACCATCAGTATTTTTTCATTTGGCCTTATTCATTACCACTCCGTAAGGGAGGCAGAGGAAGGTTATTATGATTCGCAATCATATTCTAACTATTTTATAGATGGCAAAACTCAGAAACGTTTTGGCCAAGGTCATTGAACACCCAGTAGGGGCAACGCCAGCTCAGACAATCCACTCACCAATAACAAGTCCAGAGCCCGTCTGACTCACCCCCACTCCAGATCTCTCTGAAGCGTGGGCATGTCTTTGACCCGCAGAGGTCAGAACTCTACAGACATTCTCTGCCCTGAACTGGATTGCTTTCGGTGTTCAACAACTGTAACCCCAAATAAATTGCTCTTTCCTCTCTCTGGCAGCGTCTAAATAGAAATGGTAGACGTGATCATCATGAAAGAAAAGTGTATAGGCCTTTGTGTCCCTAACACCCCTTGCCCACAGATACCCCTGAACTAGTTCGTGAAGCATTATACTTCATAGCCAGTTGGTTTAATCCTTCAATTTCATCTTTAAAGAAAATCTGATTACAACCGTCTTTCCTTGTATCTTATTTAAAAGCACTGTACCAGAAAACTCGTTCTAGAGATGAGGACTGCTCTGAGAAATCCCGGTGAAGGTTGTTGGCCTTTTGGTAGTTTACAGCCCTAGCTTGTAGTTTAAAAATCTTGCAGATGACTTGGGGGTCATTTCATTATTTCTAAAATCTAAATACTGAGCATGAACCAACTTATACTACTTGTTCAGAGCTTAAAAAGATCTTAATTTTTAAGCATAGAGGCAGAGGAACTTTTAACTTTGTATGTGTATGATACATAGTGAGTTTAATATTTAAAATTATTTTGGAAAGAGGGAAAAAAACTCATGCTCATAGTAGCTGCATAGAGAATTAAAAAGAAAGTATGATAGAATATATATATATATAAACATAAACATACACATAAACACAAGAAAAAATATATTGTGTTCAGTTCTGGATGCCACTTCTTAAGAAGGCCTCAGGTAAATTGGAACGTACCAAGACTCAGTAAGGAACACTCTGTCTCATGTAGCACAGCTAAGGGAATGTCTACCTTGGAGAAGACAGAAGCATTCTTCCCTTGCCCTATGAATCTAAAGAGCCATTAGGTAAAAGAAGAATTTGATTTCAAGGGTAGATATTAGAGGAAATTGCAGGGATGCTGATCTCAGCAAAGACTTCCTACTAATAACATGTGAAATGGGCTGATGTGGAGTGGGCAGCGCTCTTCAAGATCATAACCACCCTGGTAAAACTTGTTCCTGAAGAGGTCTGGAGGGATCCTGTGAGGGAGAAAGATGAGAATCATGCACTTGGAAGGAGAAATACAGGACCTTCTAATTCAAAGATTCTGTGCAGTCTGAGATGGCAGTGGAAACACCCCTGAAGCTAAACTAGGACCTCAGGACAGTCCTGACCCACTTCAGCCCCTCTCCAGGGTGCTACCATGACAATCTCTGCTGAACTCTCCTTATCCTATTCATTTTCCATCCTGATGCCACCAGAAGTGTGAATGAAATATGGCAGTTAAGGGAGGGGAGGGGAGGAGAAGGGAGGGCAGGAAAAGAAAGGGGAGAGGGAAAGAGAGAAATTTTAAAGAGACCTGAGATATGGCTCATTCCATTAAAACATGCTTATTCCATGTTGTAGATGAAAACTTACTGATTCCACAAGGACAAAACTATGACTTAATGTGATCCAAACAAAAAGAAAGTATCTGGGAAGAGAAAGGAAACATTTCTAGTGCTAGGAAGTTGAGCCTGGGCTTCGGCCAACTGTGTCTCGCACTGGCTTCTGGAAAGAACTATGAAATAATTTGGGAACTGGATCTCTAACGCAGTTATTTACAGGAAACTATCCAAATCCAAGTTCCAAACTTTTGGCACACCTGAAGTGGTCATGCTTTACTCCTGATTTTGCAAAGACTGCTTGATTTCTACAGTGGATTTGTTTGGCAATTAGTATTGCAAATGTATGGGACACAGATGACAATCCTGATTCCCATTTTAGAGCAAAGTAGACATAATAGCCATGTGCACGGGGAGCATTAAAGACTACATCGGGAGTCAGTTGTCTTGGCTTTGTTCTCATACCTCTCAACATTTGTGAGGACTAAACTTCTGAGCAACACTAAGCCAGTGGTTCTCAAAGTTCAGCAGGCGTGAGAATCATCCAGAAGGCTTATTAAAACAGATTGCTGGGTCCAATTCCAACAGTTTCTGATTCAATAGGTCTGGGTTGGGACCTGAGAACTTATATTTCTAACAAGTTGCCAGGTGATGCTGATTCTTCTGGTCCTGTAACCACATTTGAGAACTACTTCCTAAGATCAATGACTTGTCCCAGTCCTGACTACATCTGCACTTAATTAAAAGATGGTGACCCCTTCCCCACATTCCCCATCTCAACAGATGTTAACTTCATTATGCAGGATCCATGCCTAGTGTCCTTCTGATTAAACTGCCTCAGTGGACTTGACTAAGCATTTCCCATGAAGACCACCCAGAAAACTCAGAAGGTCTTAAGTCTGTGTATATATGTGTATGTGTGTGTGATTGTGTATGTGTGTTTAATTCCCAGTGCTATACAAGGGACAGTTTTTGGCCTACAAAACCATACAAAATTTGGGCCTGGGTTATTTTAAAATTTCCCTTCTCCATAGTTCTCCAAGGCAGCAAAGATGTTCTAAGTTTCTCTGGCTGATGAGATCCAGGTTTATAATTTTAGATGGGGCCCTTTTAGAGCAGGAATCTCAATGTAGGGATATCCATTCACCAGAACTACAGTACAATAAATCTCATGGCTACTAATGAAGAAGGAAAATGGAAAAATGCAAGAATCCAGTAATAATTAGCTTAGAATTCAATGCTTACAACACATATATGCATGATAAGACATTTAAAATAATTACTCATCAAATCCAAAGCAGTCCGAATGTCTACACTGGCTAAAGGTGAAAAACAAAATCCTGCCCGTATATTCAAAATTATAATTCTGCTGTGCTTTTTATTGAATCCAAATCCAGAAATCAGATTATTATGAAGGTTTTATCCGTTCTTCCAATTAAAATGTTCTAATTTAACAACCAAAAATTGAAATAAACTCTCTGTAAAACAAAGGTCCTCTTTTTCCTGAAGTGGAGTATAGTTTGATACTTAGGTGATTAAGCAAGCATAGTGGGCTAAATATTTATAGTAACCAAATATCTGCACACCAATGCATACATATAGAGTGTCACTTAGCAAACACTAAAGTTTTAATCCAATGTTTTTATCTAGCCCCAATTTACTAAAGATACCTAAAGGAAGGAAAATGAACAAAATACGCTTCTATCTTGGATGAGGTACTACGATTAAAAGTGTAAAAACAGACCCTAGTATATGCAAGTAATGCATTTCCAATGTGTCAAAGCATTTCAAGAAAAACATAAGATGAAAACACGAGGTTACTGTTCAGTACCTTTAGGAATTCAGCTATAAGAGTTACTGACAGTTTGAACCATATGCTGTTTTTAACACAATACCTTGCACAGAGTAAATACATACTTAAAATATTGTTTATGTTGAGTTCATATCCAGACTGTGATTACTGTTGAGTCACTTTATAACTTCCACATTAACAATCTTGGTATTGTCCCAAACAACAAATGCTGCAATGATTACTGTGCTCAACTTACAACAACTTAGTGTTCATACGGCTCCTTCTTGAACAGCTTCCCTCAAATGTCTATTTTGGGAGGATTCAATCTTCTAACCCCCCTCTCAGAAATGGTATACTGATGCGGGCCATGGAGACCTTAGCCGCACCTTGCAATGATGGGTCTCATTCTCCATTGACTAAAACTGAGGTTTGTTTTCTTTCTTTCTTTCTTTTTACATTAAGCGTACGGAGAAAGAATAACATTTGCAGGCTGCGGTGTAGGCTTTTCCTTTTTAGCACCCCAGAAGGACACCAACTTCATTTTGTAATTCACCAACACGAGCAGGAAAGGACTGAAAGCAGAGAAGCCCGAGGAGAGGGCTGTGAGAACAGCTGGGAAAAAGACACAGGCTGCCAAGTCTTTTAAGAAATTGACTAAGATAAAGTGAGAAATCCAAAGTGGAGCAATCAGCCACATTAATAATATACTGAACTTGGCTCCTCTAAGAATTTCAATTTCTGAATCATCATCTCCAATCCAGATGTCACCATATGTCATCTTCTTTCTTTCTGAAAGGAGAAAAGACATCCAGAAACAGATAAAGACTAAGCTGGCTAAAGGGAGGGTATCAGTCAGAACTAAAAATACTTTTCCATAGTAAAATTCTACCTGCTTGTTTCCAAAGTCAGTTAGGCAATCCGCGTGAATTCTGCTGGTGGACACGGGGTGTGTGCTATTTCCTGCATTCAAATATTCTAATTTTTCAGTATAGATTAAAACTGGGATGTACACAGCCACACCAGTCATCCAAAGTGCAGCAACCACCTTCAAGGAAGATTTCTGATGGTCCAGGTTTTGAGACTTATTTAAAGGGTGGACAGTTTGGTAAAGCTTCCAGTGGTAGAGCAATGCAAAGTATAACATGAACCAGATGGCCAGGGAGGTTGTCAGGGCTGCGGTGAAGTGCAGAACTTTGCAGCCAGCTGAATCCAACATGAAACCAGAAGAATAAACAATTTTCATGACATTCACCACCAAGTTTTTAATGAGGTGGACAAATATAAGACTGAAAATCAGGAGAAAGGATGTCTGTAAATGCCCAGTGATGCATTTCCTGGTAGAATAAAATAAACACGCATTTCCAACCGAGCTCACAAGGATGAGAATGGCACACACGATGATTTCGAGCACATCTGCAGATGGCATCATGGTCAATGGCAAATCGGTGATCTCAAATGGCTTCTCTTCGGCTTCAGTCACTTGGCGTTCAGATAGCTTTTAAGAGGTCTTCAGTGAGAAGACCTGTGTGAAAACGACATTCAATCCACTCTATGCTGACAAAATCGTCGACTGGTGTCAATGGTTCGGAGATGGCCTGTGACAGAACTCTGCTTGCTCCGGCGATGAGCTGCTGAAAACAGGACCGTATCCCAAGATGATTCTGTTTTACTATCTCTGGGGACCTAACTATGATGCAAAATTTCCAGGTATCATCACTTAATTGAAAGTTCTCAGAAATTTATTTATAGCACTGTAATTTCCTGGATACACTGTCATGTGGTTTTCAACCACCGTGAGGGAGAAAATAAAATTAAACCTGCACCAGCGAAGGAAAGGTGGCCAGAGGTTGAAGTTACCCTCTTCATTCACGGGAAACAATGAAAGACATGGGCATGTCTGAATAACAATGAAGATTTACAAATAACAAAAAAATGACAAATTACCAATATGGCAATAGCATGATAGAAATTTATGAAGGACAGTCGTTTTCTGGTTTCCCTAATATTTTGGGGAGAAGGAATGCCCTTACCTGTTGTGGTGATCTCATGCGCATGTGAATATTACAAAAAATATGATAGAAAATACTTGCAAAAGCAGTAGAGGATGAAATAAAGAGGGGAAGAAGGGAGTGAATAAGGAGACTCCCGCTCCCCTCCCCTAGGAGCACAAGAGGCTAGGAAATGATTTCTGTCTGAAGTATGATTGCAGAGTTCAGAGCAAGAACAGAAAAATGGCATTGAAACATGTTGCTCAAGTAATCTGGAATTAACTCACTTTTTGTATGAATTCTGTTGGCCAAGTATGTCATAATGATCCATTCTGGGGACTGACTACTTTCCTCCTCCCATATTTGCTTGTAACTTTTGCTGTCAATCATCCTCTCTACACTGTCACAATATGTGCTTCAGTCTGACCCAGTGGTATACGTGAGCCAGCTTGCACTGACGTGAGCAACTGCGCGCATCTCTTTCCAACTCCGCAGTCAGTGACTTCATGTTAGGAGCTTGAAGTTGGGTATGTTTGGAGTATTTACACCATGGAAATGAGCAAATGCTACAAATTGGGGCTTTGGGGGGAAAGGAGAGTTGTTTCACTAGGACAACATTGGCCTAAAAAAATAGTCATAAAAAATTAGCTGACATTTTTTCAGCATAAGGGTAAGATCCATATTTGGCACCCACCAGCTCTTTAAGTAAGGGAGGGCATGTGTAAAAGGTTTACAGCAGTGTTAGCAGATAAAAAAGCTGGGCCCACAGTTCCACCGGAGGAGGAGGCTGCGAGGCTGACACTTCCTATTAAACCCTTATGCCTTACTGGCTACTAAGACAGGCACCCATTTCAGAGTCCCACACCACACTTTCATTTCAGAAGATACATCCGTTACCTTGGTGTCAACTGCAGTCAGTCATAAGGCGAAGTTTCCAATGATGATGACAATACTAATACTAACAAAATAGTAATAGTAACAAGACAATAATAATGGTCAATGGGCTACCATTTATTTAACACCATTTTGAGCCAGACACTATGTTGATGTTTAGCTTTACAGAGTTAGCCTCATTTAATCCTTACTATCATTTCTCATTTCACTGATGAGGAAACAGAAGACCAGAGAGGAAAAGTAAATTGCTCAAAGCTACCGAGTAACAGAGACAGGAATCCAAGCCAGGTACGACTGATTCCAAAACCATCAGTTCTTCCTCACGGCCTCTCCACACATGCTGTCAGACGGTGGGTTTTCTATTGACTATTTTTGATCTTCCCCTAATGAATCACAATCGGTGCACTCAACATACAGAGCCCATAATAAACTCCGTTTGAGAAGAGTGTCCTCAGGTTTATAATATACAAGTCATGCATGTTTTTGAGTAGCAATTAGTCATCTCCCTTCTCCTTCAATGATAATAACACACATGATGGGTGTTTACACTTCTGCATCTCATAAAGATGTTTAAACATTCTGCACTCCAGTGTGAGATGCCTTCCTCGAAACAGAAGAAGGCTGTTTGCAGCCGCTGTGGGCTCTGCCGTCCACCCTGTGTTTGAGCAGAGGCACGATGACTGCTTGGAGTAAATTTGGGGAGCGGTGAGGAGAAACCTTAAAGACCATGCAACATACAGCCTGCCCTAACTTGAGGTCTAATTTTAGGATAATGAACTAAGAAATTGTCTACGTGATGCTATTTCTCAAATATACCCAAATGGTAACAATTTATGATAAGTCATACTGACTTCTCAGGGCTAAAGGGGAGAAAAATGTTTTGTAAATTGTCCCCCTATAAAAGGCTTACATAAACACTTATTTTTTCAAAGGGTCAGCAAACATGTAATATGTTCCTTTGCATTAGGGCAAAAGTGTAAAACACATGTCATTTTTCCCCCTATAGGGTTATTTCTGTACTAGAGAAATAGCATCCTAAAATATAAGGGAAGTAAGTTTAAATTTTTTGAATACTGGCTTGATTGATGGATAATACTTTTCTTTGTTAACTATGGCACAGTAGGGCTAAAGAGACACCTTTGTAAGGCTGCACTCAATTGATTGTCTACTGAGAACCTACTGTGCGCACAGCATCACACTGGACTCTAAGGATGGTACACAGGAGTGGAAGCCATCATCCCTGCCTTCAAGAGGCACATGGTCTATTCGTAAGAACACACTGTTGTCTAATGCATATGTTATATATACGTGTGTGTGTGTATAAAACATTGTATTACGTGTATATGGATACGTACACACATCATGTCATTAGAAGACATAGTTACTTATTAAAACTTAATAAGTAATGAATAATATAGTGTAATAAATTGTCTGATCATGAGTACAAAAATAAAATACTTAGACAAGACAGGGATTCACAGAGGGAGGACTATTTTTAATTTTCAGTTTACAGAAAAGGCAACTGAAGCTTAGAGAAGTTAAAGCACTCGCCCTAACTACCGGGAAGAGGTGGCATTGAACTCTACAGACCTCTGGCTTTCAACAGCTTTTTTGAAACAGAAAGAGACAGGGAAAAGCAATGCTGACTGCATTGTGAAGCAGAGGGGCTGAGCGGTGGGTGCAGCTCCAAGGGTCCCCAAGAGCTGCACTGACTAGCTCCTGATGGCAGATGGCCCATTTCTCAGAGGCCAGGAGGGCCCAGGAAGCAATGCTGCATCTTCCACCAAGGGAGGTAACTGTCATGTGTACACTTCAAGGAGAAAAGAAAAAAATCTTCCTTTGGAAACTAAACATAGGCGCTGCCAATCCAACTTCAGTGAGGTCATTTGAGAACTGGGGAGTTCAAAGATTCTCTACAGCTTCCATTTACTTTGGCATAAGATTTAACAGAAAAAGAACTAAGGGAGAATGTATATGGCCCAGGCTGTTTTCCAAATCGCAAACTGCTGAAGTTATTTAGAATTTAACTCACAATCACATGTAAAGTGGTTCAGATGTAAATGCTTTCCGCGTGGCTTAAGGCAATCTAGGTCTCCTCAAATGCACATGTGCTGTTCTAATATGAAAGCTATGGAGTCAAAATCTCAAAGCACTCTGGGGTCCTCCTGATTACAGACTGCTGTTGCTTCCCGCGACGTTGGGTTGGAGGAGGAGAAATGAAACACACTGCCTTCGTTTGGGCATTAGGTTCTCACAGTAGCACAAAGACAAACAAACTTTGCAGGCTAAGGAAGGGTATTTATTCCTTTAAATTGAGTAGATAATATAAATAAGTGTCTTTTAAGAAGAGATGCCTGCAACTTGATTCTGAGGCTGAATCTATACAAAGGGCACATTAATTTATTTTAATGCAGATCAGTGTAATGCATACGGGGAAGGGCATGCCTTCTTGAGAGCAGGCTGGTCTACCCAAGCTGGATAATTTACTAAGAATAATTTGCAGAGAGATGCAGCCTAAAATTGTCTGATTTGTTCCCTGGCCAGGAGCAACATGGCCAAAATGAAAGGAATTGCCAAATTTTTTATCTTATAACCAATGGCTGCCTGAAGTTATTTTCAATTCTCTCTAAGGCAGTGATTTTGTGACCAGCCAGGGCAGGACTGAAAACCCCTAGCTCCAAATTAGAAGTACATGAAGAGGAACTTCAGGCTGGCTGGGGCCCGAGCAATTAAATGGTAACTGCCTTTTAGATTTACTGCTGTTGCTAATTATATTAGTGTGCTGAGTGCTGGGAAGTGTGGAGAAGAGCTCCAGGCCACTCTGGTGGGGGAAAGGGGCTAAGACTGACGAAGCCTGGCACTGAGCTGGACCCTTCACACACGGTCTCTTCTGAAATGCTCCCAATAACCCACGAGGTATTACTAGTTTCAGTAAGGCTGAGTAACTTGTGCAGCTGGTTCCAGCTGGTATGCGACTGAATCAGGAGTCCCACCAGGTCTATGTGGCTCCAAAGAGCAGTGAGTTGGCAGGGCCTTGAGTAGGAATGGGGAGAAATACTACATTCAAAAACTGGCAGAATATGGGTAGTAGAGAAATATGAGAGAATTTGAAATCAGACCTTAAAGAAAAAGTCTGCAAGTATGAAGAGCCCAAGGGAGAGCCTACAGTGGGAAGTCTTGAGGGTAGAATCTGGGCAAGCCTCCAGGTCAGAACACAGGCAACCAGGATGGGAGGTGCCACCACCCTAAGAAGAGGGGGGCTTTATGGTGCTCAGGGAAACCACTGAGCATTTCCGACACTATGGTGCCGGTGCTGGGGGAGAGGTCCCGGATGCTGAGGCTGCAAGGCCTGGTGAACCAGGGAGCAGAGAGGAGAGTGCCTATACTGGCACCCTCTAGGCTCATCTCAAGGCATGACGAAGTCTGTCCCTAGGAATCTGAAGCCAGAGGCCTGGGTTCAATCATAGGACAGTGAAAGGTTTATCAAGTCATATTTGCTCTGACCTTAGGTTCCCCACATACAATGAAATATATAGATTCATATATGTGTGTGTACAAAGTGTCTGTATATACCCATATACACACATATGTTTGTATGTAAGTTGTTATATAGTTGCTGTTTTTTGTATTTTCTTCCTAAAATCACACAGACAGTCATGGAGGTGCTTTACACGTGTCAACGGAAGGTGGTCCGTGGGCTCTTTGCCGAAGGCAGAGACTCTAAACGCACTGTCTGAGCATAAACTCTGTTACTTGGCAAGCAGTTACGGAAAATTCCCCCAACCTTCTCCAGGCTGAGTCCATCCTGAGCCCCTTTGTCCGTATCTCTATTCTCTCCTCTAAAGATTAAACCCACCCCCAGCTTTTTGCACCTGCCCATGAAGAACCGACAACCTACATCAGCCCTACAAATGAAGTCTACCCCATCTTTTCTCCCCTCTCATTCAAGCTTCTCAAAAGCGGCATCCAATTCAATGCTGACACCTCCTTATCTCCTTTTACTTCTTAACCCACCACAGTTTTGTTTCTTCTTCTTTTCCCTCTGAAAATGATTTAGGACAAGATTAGCTCCTACCATTAAATCCAATAGCACCTGGCCCTGTCTCTCATTCTTTCTCTTTTTTCCTTTAAGGCTCTAATATGTTTGCTCCCTACAGATCAAAAGTCCTGGTCCACTTCTCTTCTCACGCAACAACTGACTCCTATATGCATAGATATCCCTCTGCTTCTGGATATTACTACCTGGAAGTCCCATAGGCTGCCCAACTCAAGCTGTTTTTTTAATTTTTAAAATCCTTATTTTTTTTTCTATTACCATTTAGTCCCCTTATGACCCCCTCCCCCAGCAGTCACCACAGTATTATCCATGTCCATGGCAACCTTACTTGGCCACAGTATCACCCTCCACTCAGCTAAGGTCAGAGACTTGGCTATTATGCCTGGCCCCTCCCTCTCACTCACCTGCACATTCAATCATTCTGTCAGTTAAACTTTATCCTTTCATCCTTCCTACCATTTTCTTATGATAGCTTCTCATTGGTTTTTTTTCCCTCCTGAAGTGAATTTGAGAAAAATAAAACTAAAGGCAAGGAACTTAGTACATTTTTGCTTCTTTAAAAATGCTCTCTGAGTCTACACAACTCTCTAAGTGACTTAAAATACAAAGGTGGCCTTGTCACTTTACCACTGAAAAATGCTTCAGTGTCTTCCCCTGCCTACAGGGCAGGCAGCCAGCTCCTCCACCAGTTACATAAAGCCGGCCACGCTGGGTGCCTGCCTACTGTTCAGCTCCTATCAAGCTGTGACTCACAGTGGCAGCTTCAATGATACCAATGGAGATTCTGTGCATAGTCCTTGCTGATCCTTGTACCGTGGTTTTGGTTTATGCTGATATCTCTGCATACATCCTTCTTCTCTCATTACTACATGAAGCCACCCAAACCCCCACCTTTGGCTTTTCATGTGCCAGTGAATGGTGCAATCATTTGCCCATTCTCTCAGGTAACTATATTTCCTAAACTCCTTTGCCAGTCTGACTGACTTCCTGGTAGGTCTGGCCAAGGGCAGCCTTGGATAAAGGATTAGAGAGCAGAGAAGAACACATTTCTTTCCCCCTCCCCCTTCACCTCCTCTCTCCTTCTCCTTCCCTCTCCCTCTCTCCCACACACACCCCTGCTCTGTCACAGGCAGTGTCTCCTATAGGCAGCATCACTAGCGTCATTCTCGATCCGTCAGAGAAGGCCCTTCATTGTGGGTGATAAGAGACCTCTTTCCTTTATCCTTTCAGCCCTGGAAGGCACTCCTAGGAAGCATTCACAGCTACAACCCACTTCAAGTTTAGATTATCTACCTGCCTCTCCCTCTGTGTAAAATTCCTGAGCACATTATTTCCAACCTTAACAATATTATTATCTGCTAATGCATCTGCCTCCCTCATGATGAGATTGTCTTGCCCACCGCAATCCAGAGTGTTCATCACAGAGTTTGACACATGGAAAGCACCTGAGAATTTTCTGAGTACATGAAAATATTCACTGAATGTGTCCGCAGACCAAAGAAGAATCATTTTATAAGAAGCTAACTTCAGCTTAGCCACAGAAGGTATCCAAAATTTTCTGCACCAGTATGATAGCAAGTCTTACCACAAGTAAGAGTTTAATATTTTAAAATAAATATAGGATATACTGCATTTTGGGGAAAGGCATGTATCATAAAATCAAAGTTATGACACCAAAAACTTTAGAGTTCATGGTTCCAAACAGTCCAGATGGAGAATCAGGAAGAGTAAGAAAAAATGGACATTTGACAACAGTGGACATGCCAAACAACGCTGACCAAGGGCTGGGGGAGGGAGGGCAACAAAGCAGGCAGGGTTCCAAGGGGAAAGGCCCACCAAAATAAATCAGGTTCTTCTGAGACTCACTTTGTGTTTGAATTCTAGCCTTACCCAAATGTCTCATGTGCTCCTCTTTTTACTATTATTCTCTTCTGTGTTTCCTTTCTTTGGGGAAAGCCATTGAAAACTACTTAAAAAAAGTTACTGAATAGAAGGGAACTCCCTCAACTTAATAATGAATATTTATAAAACCCGATAGCTAACATCATACTCAATGGTGAGAAACTCAAACTTTCCCACTAAGATCAGGAACAAGGCCTCTCACCACTCCTTTTTGACACTGTTCCGGAAGTCCTATCTAATGCAATTAGACAAAAGGAAATGAAAGTTGTACAGATTGTGGAGGAAAGAATAAAAATATCTTTATTTGAAGATGACATGTTGTCTATTTTCAAAATGTGACAAAAAAAAAAACAAACCTCCTGGAACTAGTAAGTGATTATAACAAGGTTGCAGGATATAAGGTTAATACACAAAAGTCAATTGCTTTCACGTATGCCAGCGATGAATAAGTAGAATTTGAAATCAGAAGCACAACATCATTTATATTAAGACTCCCCACGGGCTGGGAACCAGACGGTACCGGTTCGATTCCCAGTCAGGGCACATGCCTGGTTTGCGGGCCAGGTTCCCGGTGAGGGCCATGTGAGAGGCAACCATACATTGCTGTTTCTCCCTCCCTTCTCCTCTCTCTAAAAATTAAAAAAAAAAAAAAGACTCCCCAAAAGAAAATACTTAGGTATAAATCTAATAAAATAAGCGAAATATCTAAATGAAAAAAACTATAAAACTCTGATGAATGAAATTAAAGAAGAACTAAATAAATGGAGAGATAATCCATGTTCATAGATAGGAAAACTCAATGTTGTTAAGATGTCGGTTTTCTCCAACTTGATCTAGAGATTCAATATAATGCCCCCAAATCCCAACAAGTAATTTTGTAGGTATTGACAAACTGAATCTAAAATTTATATGATGAGAGAAAAGACCCAGAAGAGCCAACACAATACTGAAGGAAAACAAAGGTAGAAGACTGATACTACATGGCTTCGATACTTACTATAAAGTTACAGTAAGGAAGACTGTGGAGTTGGTAAAAGGATAGAGAAAAAGATCAATGGAACATTGCCCGGCTGGTGTAGCTTAGTGGGTTGAGTGCGGGCTGGGAACCAAAAGGTCCCAGTTCGATTCCTGGTCGGGGCACATGCCTGGGTTGCAGGCCAGGTCCCTGGTGAGGGCCATGTGAGAGGCAACCATACATTGCTCTTTCTCCCTCCCTTCTCCTCTCTCTAAAAATAAAAATAAATAAAATCTTAAAAAAAAATCTTAAAAAGATCAATGGAACAGACAGGCAACCTAGAGATAGACCCACATAAATACAATCAACTGTCTTGACAAGGGAGCAAAAGCAATACAATGGATCAAGGAAAGTATTTTCAACAAGTGGTCCTGGAACAACTGGACATCCACATGCAAAAAACATGAAATAAATGTAGACACAGACCTCAACACCCTGCATAAAAATGAACTCAAAATGGACCATAAACCAAAATGCAAAATGTAAAATATAGGGGAAAATATAGATGGCCTCGGATACAATGATGACTTTTTAGCTATAACACCAAAGGCACAATCCATAAAAGAAATGATTGATAAACTGGACTTCATCAAAATTATAAATTTCTGATCTGTGAAAGATAATATCAAGAGAATAAGAAGACAAGCCACAGGCTTGGAGAAAATATCTGAGAAAGACACATCTGATAAAGGACTATTGTTCAAACTATACAAAGGACCCTTGAACTCAACAATTAGAAGGTAAAAAATTGATTTAAAATGGACCAAATGTCTTCACATACATCTTACCAAAGAAGATACAAAGATGGCAAATACATAAATAAAAATATGCTCCATACCATGAGTAATATGGGAAAGGGACGCTAAAATCACAGTGAGGTACACACCTACTATAATGGCAAAAGTCCAGAACACTGATAACATCCAATGCTGGCAAGGATGTAGAGCAACAGGAACTTTTATTCGTTGCTGGTGGAAATGCAAAGTGGTACAAGCCATATTTTTGTAAGAAGTTAGTTTCGTAGTTTCTTATAGAATGAAACATATTCTTACTGTGCAATCCAAAAATCACACTCCTTGGTATTTACCCGAAGGAGTTGAAAACCTATGTCCATGCAAAATATGCACTGGGATGTTTACAGCAGCTTTTTTCATAATGAGCGAAACTTGGAAGGCAGGAAGATATCCTTCACTAAGTGAAGAGATAAGTAAGATGGGGCATATCCAGATAATGGAATATCATTCAGCACTAACAATAAATGAGTTCCCAAGGCATCAAAAGACAACGAGAAATCTAAAATGTACATTACTAAATAAAAGAAGCTAATTTGAAAAGGCTGCACACTGTATGATTCCAACTATATGGCATTCTAGAAAAGGCAAAATTACAGAGAGAGTAAAAAGATCAATGATGGCCAGAGATTGGGGGTGGTGGTGGGAGGGGTAAATAGGCAGAGCACAGAAGATTCACAGAGCTGTGAAAATACTCTGTGTGATACTATGTTGGGTACATGTCATTAAATATTTGTCCAAATCCATAATTGTACACCACAAAGGGTGAACCCCAAGGTAAACTATGCCCTTTGGATAATTAAGGTGTGTCAATGTAGGTTCATCAACTCTAACAAATGGTCCACTCTGGTGGGAGAGGCTGATACCGGGGGAGGCTCTACTCGTACATGTGTGGGGCAGGAAGAATACAGGCCATCTCTTCCTTTCCTCTCAATTTTTCTGTGAACCTAAAACTCCCTTAAAAAAGTAAGGTCTTTAAAAAATACTGAGTATGTAGCACAATCTTACAACTTTACAAATTAAGACAATTAGATCTAGAAGAGCCCAGTGACTTGCTAAAGACCACACTGCCTTCTAATGGCAGAGTTGGGAAGAGGACATAGGTTTCCTGAGTTGTCTGCCTGCTACACTTCGGTGAACGCAGGAGCCAATCTCAATCAGCAGAGCCCTAGTCAATATCAGCTGGCTTACACAGGTTCTCAGGGGAAGGAGGTCTGTTACTTCCAGAACAAGGTCCTTCCGGGAAGCAATGCTAACTGGTGGAATAGGCAAGGCAACATGCTTGAACTGTTGGCATTAAGTGCATCCAAGTCAGTGAGAAAACAGAAGCCATGATACCTGGAAACTCAATGTTTTGAACATAGTCTTTCCATCTTGACCACATGTTTTGTCTGGGACTCAGACCCTTATTGAACTTTTCAAACTCCATACCCCCAGGTAAAGCTAGCTGGAGCAGGTGTTGCTACACAATTTAATTTATCAGAATGTGTTTGTTATCAATACGTCAATATCAAGGTGGGGGCATTGCCAAGGCCACTGCTTCATTTGTCAAACTCCAACTGAGCTCTTGGCTAACTCCACTCTTGTTAACTAGTGAAATGTAGAAATGCAGACATTCTCCAGTTTCCTCCTCCCCCATTTAATCTGATTCTGCACTTGGTTACCAGTACACATTCCTATGAGTTCTCTGACTTCAAACATTCCATTTCTACCGATAAATCTTAATTAAATTCTCCTTGTTTTAATCCACTACAATTTACTTCAAATCAATTCTGTAGTTCTTCTACAGATCTCTGAGCTTAACAGAGGAAAAACCTGGCTTTTGACCATTATTCTTTCCATTTGCTCTTTCCAGGGTCAGAAAATACCCAGATTCCTGAATTTCCAACATGCCCAGTGTAGTGATCCGTAGGGTAGTCTTGATGCCTCAGCAGGCCACAACATACAGATTCATCTCACTCTAACCAGATATCTACTCCATCACCCAATGTTCATAGCATTTAAGTCATGGAGACCCAGTGTCCTTGTCTGTAAAATGGGCACTTTGAGGGTATTGTGAAGATTAAATGAGATCACATAGGCAGTTCTTAGAGTAGTGCTCAATAGGTGTTAGCTGTTCCTGTGTTTACTATTATCCTTATATGAGATCAACTACAATGTCTCCAATGATAAGCAAAATTACTCATTGTACACGGTCAGTGATGATCAGGAAATCAGGACTCTGCATCTGGAATTCAGATCATTTACACGTATTATCTTCCATTTTCAGTTGTCTCAAACTGCAACCATCTTCCAGTAGTGGAAAATCACTAGGGTCATACTTTTAAAATCATTGCTGTTAAAAGATGGTTGCACAGATTCAGGGCTGAGGAAGCATGAAAGGTCTTTCCCCCCTGTTCTGTGTCTGGTCTGGCATTAGGAAGTGATTATGTGGAAGCAGAAGATCAGACAATACTGATGAAAAGCTGTTCTGGAAAACCCAGGGGAGAGCATGAGCAAACATGCTGGAAAAGATCATGCTGAGGATGTTTAGGTCAGCAATACAGCTCTTCACCAGGGGATGACAATAATTCTACACAGGGAGGCCTGGTTACCCAACTTCCCACAGTTTCAAGGTCACATAGGGATATAAGTCATCATAACATGAAAATATTCATGAATTGGCTGTTTTAAAACACCCCCCCCCAAGAAAAACCTCCCTCCCTGCTTACAAGTAGTATCTCTTGTATTCATTAAATCAACATTTTTTGGAAGTTGGTCCCACCCTGGTTGTGGGAGGTTTCAAACCCTCCTTTAATGCAACACAAATACAATGCCAGGGGACTGGAAGTGAAATTGCAAAGCTCTCAAAGATGCAGGATTCATGATGTCAGAAACGGTGATGTTGAGTAACTGCCTGAAATACATATCAAACCACTAGAAAGGTTGGAGTGGTTTGTAATTTCAGAAACATGTCAACAAGGGTGGTGGTTGCATAAATGTTTCCCAAGAGAATGATTTGAGTATCAAAAGGTAAAGAGAGGCTTTGGGTAAGCTGATTAAGCCCAAGGACATTGTGGGGGTGGGCAAAATGACCGTAATTATGTACCACAACACCAAACACAAAATGATGTCATGTAATATGAAGGTATAATTTTGGTGAAAGAAATGATTGTCAATTCATTCTAAAGTTCTAATGTAAATCTCTTTAAATATAGGCATAAAAGGACTTATTCTCATAATTTCAGTTTAAATTTTCAAGACACATTCTAAATTGGTGAAGTTTGTTTATAAAAAAGTTTTCAGTTTGTAGTGACTTCACTTTTTAATGAAGTTTATTGGGATGACACTGGTTAATTAAATTATACAGGTTTCAAGTGTACAGTTCTATAACGCATCCTCTATACATTGCATTCGTGTTTCCTACCCAAGGTCTACTCTATTTCTGTCACCATATATTTGATACCCTTTATCCTTTACTGTCTCCCCCCCGCTCCTCTTTCCCTCTGGTAATTGCCATATTGTTGTCTGTGTCTATGAGTTTTTTTTTTTTAAGTGGTCTTTTCCTCCTCACCTGATTATTCTCAGATAGTGAGGACTTCCGGTCCATATAATCATGCTTGCTTTTATGGAGTATACTTGGAGACATTACAAAATAAACCTTAAGTGAGAACTAAATGTAGTGCCCCCGCCCCCCGCCACCGGCAAAAGAGCTCTTCTCCAAGTAGAGCTCCAGCTAATGAACTTCATGGAACTAAAGGGACAGTATTGGTTTTTGAGCAACTACCACACCCCAGGCACTTTACACGTCTAAGTTCTGAAACAAAAACTCTGCAAAGTTCATATAACTATCCCCATTTTAGAGACAGGGAAACTGAGACATGGGTTAGGTAGTAACCATTACTTCTGAGAGCAAGCAATTGGTGGAGAAAGGATTACAATCCATATCAAATAAGAGCCTAACATCATTCCACCTGATGCTGAGGAGTCAGTATACCTGATGCTGGATGTCAGAGTTGGTGGAAGCCAGTAGCTTTCAGTTCAGCTGCTAATACAACCCTATGCAGTACCAGCCTCCGCAAGGAAGAAACTGAAATTTAGTTTCTGGGGCTGGCTGTGCAGAAGATAGATCTTCTATCTAAAAGATCCACACCGCCAAAGGGCTCCAGGAGTTCTGTCCAATGGGTGCAGCAGCAGACATCTGAAGCACTTGCAAGCATTCTTATGTATTTGCTTGTTGTGGGATATTCTTTTTCAGTAGAATGGCTGGCTGTGTGACTAAATATTTAGGTCTCAATAAGTCAAAAGAAATTCTGACATCAAGATGTTAAAATCCCCAAAGTGGTTACAGGTGCTCCTGGAAAATATTTCCCCATTTCTGCACGAAAGAGCCTGATCACAAATGCAAGCAATCAGCCCTGACTGCCCAAGGAGGTTCTCACAATCCAGTCAGTTCCCCAAGCCTTCGCATGTTCCACAGGAATCCTTGCAGCATGAGGTCTTCCTCTGCAGAAGCTGAAGGTATATTATTCGTGGCCAGCAACACATGTTACAGGCCAAGACCTTTATCTCTAAGCCTCGGATTCATGGGATGCTTAGCACTCAGCTTTTAAAGACATATTATGCTTTACCTTTTCCAATAAAAATAATACAACTTTCCACTCATAGCTATTGTATCTTTCTTATTAAATAAAAATGTTCACTAACTCATTAAGTGTTCTGGAGAAAGTAATAGTGTATTTATATTTGTTTTATAAAGCTGGCCTTTAAAACACAATTCGTTAAATTATTCTGAGCTTAAATGATTTATTTCTATATCTTAAAACAAAACAAAAACTACCAATGATTGTTTTTGAAATCATTCTTACTTGAAAATAATTTTCATATCTGTTATATGGAGTGGTTTCCTATCTAGACAATTGTATATTAAAAATTATTTTTAAAGACCTTATATGAGCCCTGACTGGTGTGGCTCAGTTGGTTGGGTGTCATCCCACAAAGCAGAAGATCGCCAGTTCAATTCCTGATCAGGGCACATGCTTGGGTCGCAGGTTCGGTACCTGGACGGGGTGCTTAGAAGAGGCGATGGATGGATGTTTCTCTCCCTCCCTCCCTCCCTCCCTACCCCTTGCTCTAAAAATAAATAAATAAAACACTTCTTAAAAAGACCTTATATGAAGTATAGGTAAAGATTTCAGATAACTTTTTAAACATTATATTGTGAGGAAACCTTAAAAAGCCAAGAATCAAACTTATTTTTAATAGATGTGATTTGTCACAAGGAAGACACACATTCTAAGCTCTGGATTACCTTCCTTCTTATTACATATATTCAGAAGTTTCTCTGAGTTCAAAAGTTCAGAGCAACAATTTATAAGGGTCTTAGCTCTGAAGCAAGCCAGAGGGAAAGTGCTGCTTTAAATCAACACGCAGCAACAGCCCCTGGCCTGCTGCGGATCCTGCCAATCCGGAATGATATAGAGTGCTGCAAGTTCATCCACTGTCAGGACACGTTTGAAAAAGTATGATTTCTGACAAGGTAAATTCAGAAAGATTACACAAATTGCCTGCAGGTACACACATTCCATAGTCTAACTTTTGGGAACTGTAGGTTTCGCGAGAGAAGAAAACGTTGTGCATACATCCTGGAGATAAAGGGGAAAAGTGGTGCTAACAGGGGCCAGGAAAAATGTACTCTCCTCCTGGAAGTCACGTAATAATGTCTTTATTTGAAGATATAGAGGGGAATTAGAAAGAATTCCATTATGATAATTAAATATTTCTCCCATGTCTTCTTTACATATTAAGAAACATTTTAAGTTTTTAATCCTGAAATGTAAGACTATTCAGGAGTATGAAAGGGGTAGAGACGAGTTTTAAAGTGATGAAGATATCTCTTGCTGAAAAATACAGGGTTCTTCCTTCTCGCTCTCTTCCCTCTCACCCTCCCTTCCTCCCCCTCACGTTACTGACACCATGGCCATTGCTTATTAAGCAGTGAACAAGCAAAACAGGCTCGCTGACCTCAGGGAACTCCTATTTTAATACAGTGCCAATCCAAAAACTTTCTCTGATGATGGAAAAGTCCTATAGATGCATTGTCTGATTTGAGAGCTTGTAAGGTAGCTAGTGCAATCAAGGGACTAGATTTTAAATTTTATTCCATTTTAATTTATTACATTTAAATAGCTACATGTGGCTACTGGCTACTGTATTGGATAGCACAGTGCCAATGGATTAATAAAACAATAAACAAATAAATAGTATTATAAAATCTTTTCAGGTTTGGACAAGTGCAATAATGGAAAAAACGAACAAACAAACAGGCTGAGTATGACCGGGGGAAAAGGAGTCTGGGCTCTTTTCATTGTGGTGAGTCAAGAAAGGCCTCTTTCCGCACAAGGAAAGGCATCAAGCCATACTAAATGTGGGGGAAGAGGGACCTGCCAAGTGCAAAAGGCCTGAGGTGAGAGTGAGGTCAGAAGAGAGACGGGGCCAGAAGGCCAATGTGGCAGCGAGAACTGGGCACGGACACAAGGAGGCTAAGTCAGAGAGCAGCGAGGCAGAGATGTGAGCACGCAGGGCCTTATGGCCCATGGGAAGGAATTTGGAATTTACTCTGATGTGGAGGGAAGCCAGTGAGTGGCTTCAAGGGGGAGAGTATCATGAGCTGATTTATGTTTAATACGATCAGACAAACAGCTAGCTGGAGACCAGACGGCAAGAGTGGAAACAGCGGTCAGGAGGGAACTGCCTAGTCAGGCCTGATACTCCAGCGGCTTGTCTAGGGCCACACCAGTGCCAGACTCAGAATGTATTGTGAGGGCAGAGCCAACAGGCCGTGGTGATGGATGACATGTGGTGAGAGTATGTCTGCATGTGAGGAGGAAAAGCGAGAGCTCCAGGAGGATGCCTCCCAAGTTAGCTGTACAGTTTATCCCGACATCATTAGACTCTGGGGAGGGAGTGACCTTTGAACTCTTGAACAGTATAAGAAAAAAAAAAGGTGCTCAAATTCCCAGGAGCAGTCAAACCAGAAAAGCCCTTATCCATATGTTAGGAAGCCCATTGTGTGCGTGTCTGTATAAAATTTTAAGTAAAATGTGCCCAATTATTTCAGTCTGATCAAAAAGAACTTATTTAACCTTAGGCATATAAACTGTGTGATGACGCTTTAAAAAGGAATCCAACTCTTGCACCATTTTATTGTTGCCAAAATACGCTTTGGCATAGTATTAAACACAATCTACATATATTTAAGCTTGCATAAATGCCACCCACCGTCAAAACCAGTTGTTCTAAATCATAATCAAATGCTACCTAGGAGGAGAGTCAGGGTATGTACAGACCACTTAAATCTCTCATTACAGGTGTTGTTTTCAAGAGTTTAACCCTGGAGTTGACAACATATTTCCCTGTGTCCACTGATGTGTTATGCACAGAAAAGCTATATAGGGGTTTCATAAATAAAGTGGTATCACTACATATATGCATTTAACTTAAGTCCAATGCCACAGAGTCAGGGAGAAAGAAAGGAAAGCAACTGACAGAGTATGGGAAATTGCATTTACCATTTCCCTCAATGAGTATACAGTCCTGAGAATGAATATGGGACTCAACAGGAAATTAGCTGTTCCACCCATGGATTTGGTTCCCATTTATTTCATGGTGTGGAGATCTCACCATGCCGGGTGCCCTTCTAGTGTTACTGTTTCCTGTAACAGGGCCCTGCCTCATCTGATGCTCAAACAAAGACAAAGCGCTGTTTCCAACGCTGGAGGAAAAACTGGCAGCATTGGGCTTGTGGAAAAGTGGATTTTATGGGCAATTTAATGGGCATTCAAGGGTCACTTTGACTAGACGTAATTTTTGCTTCATGCACTGAGCTTACAACCTAATCACCTTATAGGATGAAGGTTCACTATGTACGATTATTGGTACAGAGGCTTCGACTTTTCTCAGAAGGAAAATAATGAAGGATCTAATATCACTACCTTTCAGTTTGAAAGAACCTAAAAATCAAGCCCTCGCGGGTTTGTTTTGTTTTTTCTTTGTGTTTGTGTTTTAGGGTATGCCATCATTATACAAGAACAATTCACACAAGCAAAAAAGAAAATATACAAATTTTGAGTAATTATAGCTATTAAATTTATGGCCCCTGAAACAGAGTTTTAAATCTAAGTTGAATTTGTTGTGTGTTTATTTATATAACCTGTGAAGTACAGGAATGTGTTTGCCTGGAATTTGCTTACCTCTCTAGAAATGTGTATGGTATGAGGCTAAACTCTTGAACAAGAACATATGCCCCCTCCACAAACTTCTTTCCTACTAAAGATTATATGATCTCAAAACTTAAACATCCTTTTGGAACATAAAACCAGAATTTATATACTGGCACTTGCAGATTTGGGAGTGATGCCTAGAAAAACAAACATGCTTTTTTTTAATTAGTCCTAAAGGAAAAGAAATACAACTGAAAATTAATATTGTTGGTTTAATAATGCAATAGAAAACGTGGTTCATAAACTCTGAAACAAATCTGAATTTATCCTATGCTTTAATCTGAATAAAAGTATAAAAATAAATAAAAGCCTAGCTGATCTGCTTTAAAAGGGATGTTTCATTTACTGTTTTTGATTAGTTTGTGTTTTTTGCTTACGTTTAAACTCCTACTAGGCTGATTATTGAAAATATCATATAACCCGAGTCATATAATATTAACATGATTACTTCACTATATATCTGCTCCAAGACAATCAGCTCAGTCAGAGCAACTTTCCTTTCAATTGCCTTTGCTGAAAAGTTGCATAAACATCCCAGACCAGTTAATTCTTTCCAGGGGCTTTAAGCCTCATTGACATGCAGATGAGAGCCTGATCAAATGACAAGCCTGGGAGCCAAGTGATGCGAACGAGTTTACCCTCACAGAAACGAGGGGGCTCTAGTCTGCAAGCCCAGGAGGGCGGGCAAGAATTCTCTCTGCTCTCACCACAGCCAATCTGGAAGAGTGTCTCTTGTAAAGGAATATTAAACTGCACTCAACTCTCAAAACATCCTTCCTTGAACACGATGAAACACGTAACAAGAAAGGGAAAGGAAAGGCTATTCCATGCCCTGACAAAATGAAATATTCAGTCTTCTGAAACAGGAAGATGAATGTGAATCAAAGAAGTGCAAACGTCTACTGGGGTGGGCAGGGCAAGCCAACGAGTCAGTTGGAAAACCTGAATTCTAAACTCTGTGAGGTTACCAAGTATATCCTGGTGTTAGCATAGGTAGCTAGTTAGGCATAAACAAAAGAGAAGGGAGCTAAACTAGCTAAGCCTGATTAAGTCTGGACGCTACAGCTTCAGACAAACCAGCACGCCAGGGGACAGCCGAATCCTCTGCAGGAACATTAATCCCTGAGCAGGCAGGAAAGATGGGTTTTCCAATCTCCCCCTAGTCCCCCAGATTTCCCCCCAGATTAATAGGGGAGGGAGGGAGATGGGGGGTATGGGATAAACAGTGAGGGGGAAAATTCTTCTCTTGAGTCATGCACAGTAGGAGCCAAAATGGCCACCGTAAAGGGGAGAAGTCCCGCCTGGGAAAGCCTGTAAAAAGGATCAGATAGGATAAGAACACAAAACCCCAGAAGATCCAGGAAAGGGACTGGATAGGGGGAGAGCCTAGTATAAACCCTCAAAGAATTACAAGATTGGTTGGTTTGAAAGAGAGCTGACCCTTTCCTAAACCCAAGGAGATATAACCAAAGCTTATATTGTATAAGCTTTGTGTGAGAGAGCACAAAGTCCCCTGGTGTGCTCTCTCTGTAACAGCTGGGTTCAGAAGCACAGCGTGGAAAGTGTGCTGGAGGGAAACAAACATGAAGACCATGAAGCTTCAGATGCCAATGCTGGGGTCATGGCAGCAACGCTGGGCCCTGGCCCTCCTCCTGAGTTTGGTGGGAACGAGTGCAGGCCTGCAGCCCCAGGGGCTGGGCTCCTTCTGTAGAGAGATGGAGCTGAGCCACCTGGTTGTTGATGAGGTAGTACAGCAGCCTCTTTAGGGGTACCTATGCCCCACACGCCCCTTCAATAAATCTTGCCACTATATCTCAAATCTTCCTGCGTGTGACTCCCAAAATTCTTTTCTCACAACTTCACAAGAACCCATTTCCAGATTGGTCCAGTATACCTGCCTTGGCTGCAGCCCACGTCCACCACCACCAGCGTTCTGTTCCGTATCTGTGAGTCTGTGGCACAGCTGTTTCTCCGTCTCAATATCTCTCTGTCTCTCTCTCTCCATACACATGTCCAGAAGGTATCCAGCCATGCACTATGAAAATTAGAGACATTTACTGAAGAAGATTCAAGAAACACTGTACATAGGACAATGACACCTCAGTCCCCTTCAAACTAGGCACCTTGGGACCTCACATAATTTTCTCAATAGCCATCAGTTGCCCCATCCTATTTTCCTCAGTCTCATTGATGGCCTGAAATCTCCTCTCTTTCAAAGGTGATTTTAGTTCTCGGAAAAGCCAGAAGTCACAGGACACTAAATCTGGGCTGTAGGGGGGCTGAGTCACCTGGGTGATTTGATGTTTCATCAAAAAACTTTGCACCAGACAAGATGCATGAGCTGGCATGTTGTATGATGAAGCTGTAGTCACCAGTTACCCATGACCACAGCCTTCTGAATCATCTGAATAGTTTCCATGGAGGAATGTTAAAGTTTAACACAAAATTTGATGCAGATTTGTTGCTCTGCTTGCTCATTCATTTTGAATGCAATGGCCACACAACACACATTCTCACTCAAAAGCATCTACCACCCCCACTGACTAGTTCAGTGAAGCCATCATTGTTCACACATGTGCATTCCAGGCCACTGTTCTTGGCTGCCAGTTTACACTGATGTGCTGCATGCTTGTTATATTAACAATGGCCAGACTTTTTCTGGACTCTCTCTCTCTCTACACACACACACACACACACACACACACACACACACACACACACACACACATATGTATGTATGTATGAATGTTAATAAATGTCGTCATCAGGTAGCTGTGTAATTTGGTCAACTCATAGTCTCTGGGAAGCCCTTCTTTTCTCAGCTATAAATGTGGTGGTTGGATTACAGCATGGTTTTCACACTGGCTCACCCTCACTCCACCCCATCTTGGGCACTTAACAGGTTAAGCACAGAGCTGATTTTGCCGGGCTTTCTGTTCAGGCAGCGGGCCGACGACCACTCGACAGGTGCTGAGTTTGAGTATAAACAGACGCACAATGGTGTAGCCAATGAGAATCTTCATTAAAATTACAACATTTATTTTTTAACCTTGATACTGCTGGTCCCATGCACCGATGTCGCCCAAACGAAAAATTCGCTATCAGTCCCTGGGGACTGACACTACCTGAACAGAAAGTTCGCTGTCAGTCCCTAGGGACTGACGCCATGCTTAACGTGTTAATACCATCTCTGCTTTAATTATAGCAGTTGCCTTTCCCCTCAACTAGCTCATAACTGTTACAAGTATTTTAATCTTTTGGTTGAAAAGTACACAAATCATAATTGTACAGCTTAATGAATTTTCACAAACTGAAGCTCTTGCCCCATTTCAGTTACTGACTCCTCTCTAACCCTAGGGAACCACTATCCTGAATTCCAACACAATAGATTGGTCGGCCTTGTTAATTTTGTAGAAATGGAATAACACAGTAGGTACACTTGTGCCTAGATTCTTTTGCTCAACAGAATGTTGGGAGACATGGTTGTGTATAACTGTTGATTCCTTCCAGCTCTAATGATGCTAATTACCAACCCAATATACAAGAAAAAAACACTTTGGAAACATCCAGGGCAATATGATTGATCACAGTAATAAAGAGAACCATGAGTAGATAAAGCCTAAACGATACCCTTGTCTACATGTGTATTAAAGGATTTCCCATGGAGATGGGGTTCCGTATCCACCAGGGATGAGTAACTGGAAGCTGGCGATGATTCCAGAACTGTTCTAGATAAAGTTTCCAAGAGTCTACAGTTCTAATTAATTGTTTAGCTACAGCCATGGCATATCAACTATGGTTAACCTTTTTTTTTTTAAATCTGTAAAGCAAAGTGATTTTGAGTAGCTATGAACTCATTTGCATGAAGGTAAAAGAAAATATTTGTTGAATGAATGGACTAATACCCACTTTTCAAGGAATCCAAGGTTGTCTTCTTATATTGTTATTTGCCCACAATGATCTTTTCTCGGCTTGTACTGTCAGTATTAAAAAGCCTGTTTCTTTTCACAAGGTTCATAGTTTGCAAGAGAAAGCTAGGCAGAGGGAGGAAGGAGTCGGCAGAACTCGGGGTATGAACACAGCAGTGAAACCACTATGTATGATACTGTACTAACAGATACGTGTCATTACACATTTGTCAAAACCCATACACTGTACAACACCAAGAATGAATCCCAATGTCGACTATGGACTTTGATGGTAACGACGTGTCAGTGTGGGCTCACCAAATGCAACAAATGTACCCCTCCGATGGAGAGGCATTGATAACGGGAGGCTGATCAGGTGTGGGGGCAAGAAGTATTCGGAAAATCTCAGTACCTTCCTCTCAATTTTGTTGTGAATCTAAAACTGGTCTAGAAAATGAAGCCTATTAAAAATATTATAGAAAGTGGGGAATTGATAAATATCCAGGAACTTCCCATGAAACATACAAATTTGGAAATATTTATATTAAAACCAATTTAAACAAATAGTATTGAGAAGGTGGAGAGACCCTTAGACAACTTTTCCCAAGAACTTTTACAATACAGTAGTGCTCCCCCTTATCCATGGTTGCATCTTCCAAGGTTTCAGTTACCCATGGTCTGAAAATATTATAAGGAAAATTCTGGAAATCAACAATTCATAAGTTTTATACTGAGTGCAGTTCTGAGTATCATGATGCAATCTCAGGCCATCCCATTCCATCTTGCCCAGGACGTGAACCACCCATTCGTCCAGGGCATCCACTCTGCATACACTGCCCGCCAACAACCCAACGCTGCATCGCGGTGTGCGCGTGATTCGCCTCATCGCCCGTCATCACAAGGGCAGCGGGGAGTGCAGCACAATAAAATATTTTGAGAGAGGGACTAATTCGCATAACTTGTATTATAGTATAATTATTCTACTTTACCATTAGTTATTGTGGTTAATCTCTTAATTTGTCTAATCTATAAATTAAACTTCATCATAGGTATGTATAGGAAGAAACAATATATATAGGGTTTGCTACTGGGTGTGGTTGGTTCCACTGAACGTCTTGGAATGTGTACCCAGTGGACAGGGGAGGGCTGCTGTGGTAACATTTCAAACAAAATTGTTTCCAGTACTTCTCTTTTTATAAGACGAAAGTACACATCTCTGTGATATTTCCAGTGACTCTCTTGTGAAATCTCAAAAAATTGTTTTAAGTATAAATTATACCCTGGCAAATTATTTATTTTTCTATATTTAGGATCTGAATATGAGAAGGTAAAATTCAAAAGGTTTTCAAAGAAATGTAGAGGCTTCATTAAGACAGGATATGGGTGACTTTCAAACAATACTTGATTTCTTATTTAATCAAAGTAACAAGAAAACATTTAAAGATTATTAGAAATAATTAATAAAATTAAGAAACAGCTCTTTCATAAATGAGAAACCTTTTCCTTTCCCCCTTCCTTAACTAATTAAATATGTAACAAGGTCAAAATAAAGCACTTCTGAGATAAAAAGTGCTGTCTAGGAAAAATCACAAAGAAGTAAAGAATAATATTTTATTTTGTATAAGAGAATGTTAATTAGTAAACCAAGGAAACAAGACCTCAATATTGAGCAAACTTCCAAGGTTTAAAACATATCATACTTTGTTTTCAAATTTAGATATGGTACACTGGAGCAAACAGTACTTAATATCCAAGTCTGTCCTTCACTAGAACGTCTCAGGAGGTCCATTAGGTCAAATCTTACCTCAAAATAATAGTATATGTAGTTTATATCAATATGCAGTGAATTAATATTAAATCAATAAATATTTTTATTGATTTGAGAGACAGAAAGGGAAAGAAAAGCACCAATCTGTTGTTCCACTTATTTATGCATTGATTGATTGATTCTTGTATATGCCCTGACCAGGAATTGAACCCTCAACCTTGGTGTATTGGGACTATGCTCTAACCAACTGAGCCACCCAGCCAGGGCAAAACAATAATTAATTTTTATAAGCTATCTAAAATTTTAAAGAGGTTAAAAAATCTTTTTTAAAAAAACCTCTAAGAACCTCTTATTGTATTGAAGAATTATTTTTCCATCCCTACATAGAACCGTGGAGAAAGGTGTCTAATGTTTATGGTGCACAGAATCTTGCAAATCAAAAAAAAAATTACTGAAATCCCATATTTACAATTTGTCTTTCAGTAAGAGATATAGAAAATGCAGTAATCAGAAAAGATAAGTTAGACCCAAAAAGTGGATTTTAACCCTATTAATGAGAGCTAAATAGAAACGTCAATAATTTAAAAGAAGCTATTAAATATGTAGACACATTTTAAAAAGGTTTATTAAAAACGTGTGGTTAAAATTCAGTGGAAACTTTGTAAAGATCTCTCAGGTTTTTATGCAAGTCCTGGTGTAATCTTCTTTGATGACAATGCATAATTGATATACAAGGGACTTATTTTTTTCTGCGAACACTTGGGTGAAATCCAATGAGAGGAACAGAGACCAAAATAAGTGACTTTAACTGAAACTATGACATGTTACCAGTTCAATATATTTGTGAAAAGATCATCGACAAACAATGAACATCCCAAATTTCAAAACTGCATTTTGCCAATCATTCATAAACTTTGCTGCTTCTAACACGGCCAGTAGATGAATTGAATACGGTCTGCCTCCTGTGTGTCAGTGGGTGAGGTCACAGTATCTTGCTTTTCAGAAAACAAGAGGTCGCCTTTGCTAACAATCCTTCCTTCTGAGCAAGGCAATCATCTGATCTTCTGGCATACAGCTGACATATTTTGTAAAAACTCATTTGGTTCAGGTTAGGATTAGCCACATTTGCTAAATCGCCAGCTTTTCCCAATGAAGTCACCACAAACATCCCAGTTACAGCTGGGTCCAAGTAGGAGATGCTGCATGCTGCTGATTAGTGCCCTTTGTTCAGGCCTGAGTCCTAATGACATTAAATGAAAAACATATATCTCTAATTAGTTTATATTCTTAATTTTCCTCTGGAATCAAAAAGTATCTTTATTGATGGGGAAAAGAAGATGTAAAATGAAGAGAGAAGATACTACAAAACAGAATTTAGACAGGGTAACAAATGCATGGAAAAGAGCAACACTTTTATATCCAAGAGAACAAATATGCTGAATCGACAGAAAAGCGCTGGAGCTAGAGCTGAGATAGAATAACATAAGATCTGGGTTACAGTAACTGATGCACTGGACAGTTAATGTTTCTAACAAAGATCTTTAGGCTTAGAGAAAGTAAACAGCACCCAACTCTGTAGGCAGGAATGAATACTGAATCTTAGCTACTACATGGTATCTGGTGTCTGGCTTTTGTTAAGCCCCCCCAAAATCCCTTAGTTATCACCCTAATCTATTCTCCCTGAACACCTGATCCTAATCCTAACCTCCCTGAATACCTCATCCTAAACCTTCTTTTCATTCCATCTTTCTATCTGGAAGGAACGCTTTTCCAGGAGGCAGCCTGAGAGTGGTTTGGAAACCTATCTAATGGCCCATCATGCCCATTATGGGATCTCCAGGCTTCACTGCACACATAAGCAACACCCCCCCACCCCCGCCAAAAATCCTAAAATAACATGGTTGTTGCCTAAAATCCTTGCAATTAAGGTTGGTCAGTGATGAGCTGTATGAGTCAGAGTCTGAGCTTACGTACATACAGAAAGCAATTTATAAGATTTTCCTAGTAATCAACAATTCCTCAGGTAAAACTCTAACTAATCATTATAAACACTCTGTGGGGCATTATTCTTTGTTCATGAAAGGAATGCACAAATCTAAACTATACTCGTAATAGCTATTTACCATATGCTAAAATAAAATAATAATACCAAAAAACTGTCATTGTGAGTTTAAAAAAATTCTATTAGTTGAAACTATGGGAAACCGAATTAAGAAAAAAGAAGAAATTATTTTCTAATTTCAAAGGGACTTCACTACCTCTGATAATCTCTTTCATCTAAAACATAAAGATCAGCAAACTCATCTATGTATTTATAAGTCTTTGCAACTGGGATGGACTCTTGAATTCAGATATTTCCATGCATAATTTATTCTAAATGTCAAAATGACATGACCAAGAAAATGCAATTCTTGAAATAAATCTGTACAGAGTGAACTTCTATTAGAGTTGAATGAAACTTGGAGATTTTCCCCACTATTATTTCCTTTTCCACCATTTTATAACTTATAAGAACATACTGAGTGTCTATCTAGCATGAGCGTATTATAATATCCAGGTAAGGAGGAATGCAATACAGTTCTTTCTAAAGAAAACTCAGCTGATAGGGGAGCAAAGGGTTGTGGAAATTGGGGGGTGGGCTGCAGACTGCCTAGAAGGGGCTGGGGTAGGTACTTGAGCAGTTCAGCCACAGGCAGAGAAATGCTCCATGGAAAGCATTAGGACCCAGTGAAGCACCGTAGGTGGGAAATGGAGGGTAAACTTAACGTGGCTGGCGAGAGTAAGGCGCATAATGGGACGGGACAGCGGAGGAGATGAGAAGAGTGAGGCGAGATGAGGTCCTGCCCACTACGTCCTTGACTTCTCAGAAACATAAACGGAACAATGATGCTTTCTCCACCAAGAAGAAATAACAGTAGGGAAAAAAAATGGAGGAAGTGCAGAAATTAGCTGTCTTCCTTAAGAATATTCTCTTTCTACCAGAACAGAATTAAATGACATAGAGATTAAAAAAAACAATTCAAAAGATCAATAAATCTAGGAGTTGGTTCTTTAAAAAGATAAACAAAATTGAAAAACCTTTAAACAGACTCATAAAGAAAAAAAGAGAGGGCCCAAATAAATAAACTCAGAAACAAAAGAGGAGAATTAATAACTGATACCACAGAAATACAAAGAATTGTACGAAATTACCATGAACAACCATATGCCAAGAAATTGGACAACCTGAGCAAAATGAATACATTTCTAGAAACACACTGTATCTTTCAAAACTGAAGCAAGAAACAGCAGAAAGCCTGAACAGACCCATTAACAACTACTGAAATCGAAGCAGTAACAAAAAAACTCCCAGCACTCAAAAGCCCTGGACTGGATGGCGTCACAAATGAATTTTACCATATATTCAAAGAACTAACTCCTATCCTTCTCAAACTATTACAAAAATTCAAGAACAAGGAAAACTCTCAAACTCTTTTTATAAGGCTAGTATTATCCTAATTCCAAAACCAGGTAAAGACACAACAAAGAAAGAAAACTACAGGCCAATATCTCTGATGAACATAGATGCTAAAATTCACAATAAACTATTGACAATCCAGATCCAGCAATACATTAAAAAGATCATACACTATGATCAAGTGGGATTTATCCCAGGGATGCAAAGATGGTACATATTCTCCAATCAATAAACATAACACCCCACACAAGCAAGATGAAGGACAAAAACCACATGATGCACTATCAATAGGTGCAGAAAAAGCATTTGATAAGGGACGGTGCCCATTTATGTTAAAAACACTTAGCAAAGTGGGAGTAGAGGGAGCACTACTCAACATAATGAAGGCCATATATGAGAAACCTACTGCCAACATTATACTCAACAAGCAAAAACTAAAAGCGTTTCCCTAAAGATCAGGCAAGACAAGGGTGTCTGCTTTCACCACTCTTAATCAACATAGTACTGGAAGTTCTAGCCACAGAAATCAGACAAGAAATGGAAAATGCCTCCAGCCCTGGCTGGTGTGCCTCAGTGGAATAAGCACTGGCCAGTAAACCAAAAGGTTGCTGGTTCGATTCCCAGTCGGGATCACACTTGGGTTATGGGCCAGGCCCCCACTGTGGGCATGCAAGAGGCAACTGATCAATAGATCTCTCATACATCAGTGTTTCTCTCCCTCTTTTGCTCCCTCCCTTCCCCTCTAAATAAATAAATAAAATCATTAAAAAAAAAGAAATAAAGAAATACAAGGCCTCCAAATTGGGAAGAAGGAAGTAAAACTGTCACTATTTGCAGACAACATGATAGTGTACATAAAAAACCACCAAATATTTGGTGGATAGGCTCCACAAAAAAACTACTCAGCCCAATAAGTGAATTTGGCAAAGTAGCAGGAAACAAAGTCAATAGTCAGAAATCAATGGCATTTTTGTACGTCAACAATGAAGTATCAGGAAGAGAAACTAGGAACAAATTCCATCACTACAGCAACAAGAAAAATAAAGTACCTAGGAATAAATTTAACCAAGGATATAAAAGACCTGTACTCAGAAAACTATAGAACACTGAAGAAAGAAATTGAGGAAGATGCAAATAAATGGAAGCATATACCATGTTCATGGATAGGAAGAATTAATATCATTAAAATGTCCATACTACCCAAAGCAATCTATTGATTCAACTCAATCCCTATTACAATATCAATGGTATATTTCATTGATCTAGAACAAAAACTCCAAAAATTTATATGGAACCAAAAAAGACCCCAAATAGCCTTAGCAATCTTGAGAAAGAAGAACAAAGTAGGAGGTATCACAATACCTGATATCGAACTATACTACAAAGCCACTGTAATCAAAACAGTCTGGTACTGGCACAAGAACAGGTATATAGATCAATGGAACATAACAGAGAGCCCAGAAATACACCCCTGTCTCTATGGCCAATTAATATTTGACAAAGGGGGCATAAGCATACAATGGAGTAAAAGTAGTCTCTTAAATGGATGGTGTTAGGAGAACTGGACTGGTACATGACAAAAAATGAAACTAGACCATTTTCTTACATTATATATCAAAATAAAGTCAAAATGGATAAACAACTTAAATATAAGTCATGATACCATAAAAGTCCCAGCAGAAACCATAGGTAGTAAAATTTCAGATATTCCATATAGCAATATCTTTGCCAATATATCTCCGAGGGTGAGGGAAATAAAGGAAAAAATAAACAAATGGGACTACAGCAAATTAAAAAGCTTCTGCATGGCTAAAGAAACCATCATCAAAATGAAAAGGGAACCAAAATATGGGAGAACATATTTGTCAATGATACATTGGACAAGGGTTTAATCTCCAAAATATATAAAGAACTCATATGGCTAAACACCAGGAAGACAAAAAAATCCAATTAAAAAATGGACAAAGGACCTGAATAGACACTTCTCCAAGGAGGACATGCAGAGGCCCCATAGACAGATGGAAAGGTGCTCTGCATCACTATCCATCAGAGATGCAAATTAAAACCACAGTGAGATACCACCTCAGAGACCTGTCAGAATGGCCATCATTAGTAAATCAACAAACAACAAGTGCTGATGAGGACTGGGAGAAAAGGGAATCCTAGTGCACTGTTGGTGGGAATGCAGACTGGTGCAGCCACTGTGGAAAACAGTAATGAATTTCCTCAGAAAATTAAAAATGGAACTTCCTTTTGACCCAGTGATTCCACTGCGGGGAACATACTCTAAGAAGCCCACACCACCAATTCAAAAGAACGTATGCATCCCTATGTTCATAGCAGCCCTATTTATAATAGTCAAGTACTAGAAACAGCCTAAGTGCCCATCAGTAGATGAGCAGATCAAAAACTGTGGTACATTTACACAATGAAACACTACACAGCAGAAAGAAAAGAGCTCCTACCTTTTGCAACACCATGGATGGAACTGGAGAGTACTATGCTAAGTGAAATAAGCCAGTCAGTAAAAGACAAATACCATATGCTCTCACTTAGAAGTGAAATCTAATCAACAAAATAAAGTAACAAGCGAAATAGAACCAGAGGCATGGAAATATGGAACAGACTGACAGTGGTCAGAGGGGAAATGGAAGGGGCATAACGGTGGAAAGAAAGAGAAGGGACTAGTTAAAGAACACGTATGAATGACCCATGGACATGGACTACAGTGTGGGGACTGACTGTGGAAGTGGGGAGTGGGCTGGGCGGAGAAGGGCAAAGGGGAGAAAATTGGGACAACTGTAATAGAATAACAATAAAAAAAGAATATTCTCTTTCTTGTCACTAAAGAATATGCTATCATTATTTTTTCAAATTTGACTTATATAATGGAAAATCTTAGATGTTTGTAATATATGGGAGTAGAAGAAAAATCATACCTGTATGAATTTCTTTGGCTGTTAAGCTAAGTGTTAGAAGCTTTAATACCTTTTTGATGTATTATCAGTTGTACTCACTAGAATTTCATAGAAAGTTTCAAAAAGAGTTCAACCTCTACCCCTTAGAGATTCTGATTTATTTATTTGTGGGCATCAGTATTTTTAAAGACTTCTTATTTTTGAAGTGTTCCCTGAATTGAGAATTATTGTGCCAAATTAATATTCTGAGAAGAGACAAATAATTTGGGTTTTAAATGGAAGAACAAGTGAGGCACATTCTATTCATAATTACTGGTAATGGATGTCAGAATGGCAGCTTTATTTTGAAGGTTTTCATTATCAGAGAAAACTTGGTAAGAGAAAAGACCAATCCACATTTTTATAGAAATAGTCTAAAACATCGTGCTGGGTTATCATCTTAAATAAGTTCATTAGAAATTATATACAGAACAACATTTAAGCTACATAATTGTGGCTATGAACTAAAGTAAAGGCTGAATCAAGGGTGGATTTATTTGGGGTGGACAATTTTTCTTTTCTGACAAAATTATACAACACTTCAGCCTAAACTAGAGCAATTATTGCAAAAGATACTGAAAATTGTCATTTTCCCCAAGCGTTTCTCCCATCCTTTGGTTCAGAAATAACTCATATGAAACATCTACTTATATCCTTATCCATTTTGTTCTCATTTTAAACTGCTCATTGGTCTTATGTTGCTGTGTCCTCATTTATTAATGGATTTATATTTGATTAAGATAGATTTCATCATCAATTTCTTTGAATTAAAGATTTCTTGCAGTCAATTTGCTTTGTTTTATACATTGTATATGCATTATATTTTTAGCATTGTATTTTTGGCATTATTGTTGTAAGCATCTTATAATCAGTCCAAAAACCAATTAATAGAAACATTAACTTGATGTGGTTTTAGAAGTCTACTTTTATAACCAGTCACTTTATCAGCGAGTGTTTTCCTCTTAGGGTAGTGCACTTTGCCCTACCTGAATTGTAGGGGCTCGGACGATGAGGGCTCTTGTTACCACACTGCTTATTCAAGAACATCAGGTCATGAACAATACGAATTCCCTAGAGCATAATGTCCAGAAAGTGAAAACCAGGTATCCATATCTTTTTTTTTTTTTTTTGGCTTTCATGAACAAACACATCTTAACAAATATGAAGGAATAAACTTTTTAAACAGTTGTTTCTATGTTTCACATTTCTTTAAGCTACATATAAAGTTGTATTTCAATTGTTAAAATACTTTGAATGAAAGCTCTATGCCCTTTGGAATGTGAATAATAGAGGAGAATTCCAGATATTTGAGAAAAATGTAAATATAATCAATAATTGTAGCATTTTCATATATTAAAAATCAATTTTAATTTAAAAGGTAAAAACAAAATAGCTATAATTTTTGTTTGTCCAGAACATGCTTGGTAATTTGAATATCCAAAGACTGAGAAAAAGGGGAAAATAAGAAGGCAAATATTTTTATTTATTTTTTAAATCTAAAATGGCATCAGATCATATGGTACTTGTCTTCCACCGCCTGGCTTATTTCACTTAGCATAACACTCTCCAGTTCCATCCATGCTGTCGCAAAGGGCAGGAGGTACACATATTATCTCTCTATCATCCACCTATTGATACCAATGTTGCAAATATGGCAAAATGTTCATATTTAGAGAATGTTGGTATATAGGAATGATAATATACAGAATTTTTGTACTATTCCCACAACTTTTCTCTAAGTATGGAATTCTGTTAAAATTAAAAAGGCTTTTTTCAAAGCAAAAAATAAAAAAAATGGCATCAGAGCAAAAATCAGGATGAATGTTTCCCAAATTCAACTTTTCTTCCCTCAAAGAACTATTTTAGGTGAAAAAGCATGAGATACTTCCTTTAACAATATTCTACAAATAAGACACAAACGGAACTGTTTAAATATGCATGGGGGTGCTCATTATTCCAAGGTGCCACAATGAAGCATTATTTTAGTTAAAAATGTAAAGCATTTCTGGAAGTTAAGAAATTAGAAGGAAGATAAAGAAAAACAATATTTAATTTTTTTCATTGAGGGTATCTACACTTATGCAAAAGTACCAAGAACTTTGAAATTCTCTGCAGAAACGGAACATATTCTTATGTGGCTGTGCTTATGAGTCGAGCGTGCTGTACACACGCACACACACAAGCACACACCTTACTGTTATCTTTGCAGTCTGGCCTCAATCACAGAAGCCTGTCAAGAGACAAAAAACAAACCATTCCCTAAAGCAATCCGACAAGTGGTCAAAGAAAGCGGAGCTGGTGAGCAGATGTTCTTCGTGGTAAAGATGCTATGATTGCCACTCTGTCCTAGCAAGCTTTGGAAAGCGTTTCTCACAAAGGCCTTCCAGAAAGCTGTAATATATTATAGCTATCAAAAAATTCAGAGTCTACTTCTTCATATAACTTGTGGATAAAATGAAGAAAGTTAAATAACACTGACTTCTTGAAGGTTCTACTGAAGTACATGTTTTTTGCTCCAGAGGCATTAAAGCACTGAGTTATCTCCAATCAAATGATAAAAATGAGCTCACTCACATCTGGGAATCATTCCTGGAAAAGTTGCCTCTAACTCTGTTCTAATTATGTGGTAATATAGTTAATATCATTGAAAAAAAGCCCTACACAATTCATTGGCTCTCATTATATCCATAATTATGTCCATATCACTGGTTTCTATTAAAAGTCCACAGTTCAAATATCTTAGCAGTCAATAAAATTAATATTTTCTATATGGCTACTAAAAGGTCTTAAAATTGATTTCTCAGTTTTATACTACTATGAAGTGGACATGTCAAAATAGATCATTTCAACCCTACTTTCATTTACCCAAATTCCAAAAAGTTATTAGAAAAGATTGTGAAAGTCCTATTATTCAATGACTAGAAGGAAGATGTCTACTTAAGTGTCTACTGATTCAGCTGTCCAGGAGAGTATCTCCAATAATTTTACAGCTCTAAAACTCTATTAGTCCATGAATCTATGGTTTGCAGGAGATAGACTATAATTTAATTTTTTGGTCAAGTTGCCATCCACTTGAATGAAAAGAAAAGAGGAAGGTTTTCAGCTTTGGAAAAATCATCAGCTACTTGAGACAAGCTCTATTCCCTCATCTCTAACACTGGAGTCCCACTTTTAACCTCATTTAATGATGTTAATATACTTAGAAAATATAAAGCCACATAGAACAAATCATGAAATAAATGAAATACACTTTTGGAGTTTTTATTTTTTATTTTTTTAAGATTTTATTTATTTTTTAGAGAGAGGGGAAGGGAGGGAGACAGAGAGGGAGAGAAACAGCAATGTGTGGTTGCTCCTCACATGGCCCTCACTGGGGACCCAGCCCGCAACCCAGGCATGTGTCCTGACTGGGAATCGAACCGGGACCCTCTGGTCCCCAGCCTGCGCTCAATCCACTGAGCTACACCAGCCAGGGCACTTTTGGAGTTTTTAAAAAATCTCTGAGAGAATGAATTCCAAAGAACGACCAAAACTCTATGAGCCAAACCGTACAGTGTAAGCCATTCTGTAGAGTATCCAAAGCCACAGGAGCGTGATTTACTTCACTCTCTCACACTCCAGGGAGATATGTGGCTATGGGCTGCACTGGACCATCTAAAGGGAGAAAATCATTAAGGGGCACATTTTCCTGGGGGGCAGGGCCAATCATACTCATCTTTGTATCTCTCATGTCACCTTTCACGAGGTTCTGCACCTAACAGAAACTTCAGAGGTCTGACATGTTCTGCTATCAGATGAATTTCAGGGAATGGCAGCTCTCTAGGCTTTTCTCTCTTTCTTTGTTCCCTGTCACCTCCACTCACCCCTTTATCATTATAAAACTCATCCCTTTATCATTATCATTACTATCATTTTTGTATCGTTATACAAAAAACTCTGACTCCAGATGTTGACCAATACCAGAATGCATGAAGGATAATATGTGATCATATTATTCCATAAACAGAAGATGAGAATAGCAAAGAACAGAGATCACAGGAGCTAGATCTCAGTCAAGGATCTATCACCAACGCACTGTATGAGACTGAATCAACTGTTCTCCAAGCCACAGCAAATAGGACAGAGTATTTACTTTGGTTCTTCCAGTTTTGTAACTAATCTATAATAAACAGGTGTCAATCCACAGCCCTGGGGCTGCCTTGCACTCTTCAGATATATGTTATGTATACCTCAGAAAGCAGGTATGGGGAAAGGGGGAAAAAAGAAACCTAAATCTAGTATTCTTATTAATTATATTGATTCTATGTTTAAAAGTAAGAAACACTGTGTTCTTTGAAATAGCTGAATACACATGAAGGCACTCTAATCAACCAACAACAATGAATTTGATATTAACATTTTTTGAAAGATAAATAGTCACAGCCCTTTTGTTGATGATACCAGTGAATTCTGGCATATGCCCGTGGCCAGGTTGATAATTCTAGTCATTTAAAATTTCAGTGGTGTTCAGTACCCAGCCTGAAGGGGCTGCATGCTTCACCTTGCCACTACATATGTCCATAATTTTTCAAGACCAAAACACATTTGACAGACTGTATATCTTTACTATTTGCTAAGCTTACAGCATATTAGCCTATTCTTTCCTGGGCCTTATAACTAAGCCAAGGATTTTGTGTTCCATCTTTATCATGAAATGCACATTTCTTATAAAAGACAACTACTTTGATTCAAAAGGGTAATACTACTTAAAAATATTTGCAATTGACTAAATTTAGGTGGCTGAAAAAAATAGAGAGAAAACAAGTACATTTTTGAAAATATAAAATAAAAATGTTAAACCTTCAATGAATAAATTATTTGCTTAAAATCCCAAACTTCAGTTGCTAGCTCTGAAACTACAAAACACGCAGTCAAGTGATTATTGTGCTTGTCCTTCCATACCTTCCAGTGAACCCACCTAATGGTAACCATTTGCTTTTCATTTATTGGTTTTGTAAGAACTGATGGTATTTTCCTATTGTTTTCTCAATTCATGCATTATCTGGGCTTTCCCTCATTTCTTTACAGCTCAAACCTTTCTCGTATCTGAAGGCATTGTTTGCTTGACATGAAAAATAGACTCTAGTAAAACTAATTACATCAGATGAGGGAAAAACCTAAATCTCAATTACAGAATCATTAATTCTGAAACCATTAGGTTGAATTATCATACTTGAAGCTGTGCTTCCTCATCCAACAATTTATTTTAAGTTATATTTGTGATCTTTAATATCCTCATTCTTTACCTTTTTATAGCAAGTGTCTCTAACTAATCGACTCATTTAGTCAACAATTCTTCATGAATTACAAATTACGTGCCAGGCATTGATCTACGCTCTGAGTTTACAGTACTATGGAGGGAGAAGATAATACACAATTAAACATATGACTCCAGGTTGAGAAGGGGGCTGAGAAGATAAACAGAGCAGGATGAGAGTGACAATCACAGGGTTAGGCTGCTTTTGAACAGAGTAGTTAGGGAAGAGCTGGTAAGATGACACCTGGGCAGAAGTGTCTGGAAAGAAAAAACAAACCCATCATGGCCTTAGACCTTAGCCACATTCCCCACCTTAGCTTCACCACCAACAGAACTAATATTCTGATCCCTCTCTGACCACGTTTGCCCTCTGGAGAACCAGACGGCAATGGTTCTCAGCCTCGGGTGGTTTTGCCCCTAGGAGATACTGGGCAATGTCTGGACATTTCTGATTGTCATAACTGGAAGGAGGCTTCCACTCTCATCTAGTAGGTAGAAGTCACAGATGCTGCTAAATACCCCACAATGCACAGGGATATCCCCCAGAACAACAAATTATCTGGCCCAAAATGTCAGTAGGACCAAGGTTTAAAAAGAAACCCTGCCACAGAGAGCGAGGCATGCCTGGCCTCTCCAAAACACTCAAAACCTGCCTAAGAGAAAACAAAAAACAGCACATCATCCTTTGACAATATTTATGCAGAGCTGGTTTTTAAAGTTTTAGTGATTCATTAAAACAAAAAGTAATCATTAGAATTTTATTACTTCAGTTTAAATAACTACTTACATATAAAAGCCATATTGTTGTTCTTTCAAATATCCTATCATTAAAATATGCACTAATTTCAACAGTCCCCAGTTCAAATTATTGAATTTTTAAAAATGTGCTCCCACTCTAATGAGGAATTTGTACTTGAATGAAAGCATCTGAGACAGTAATAGCCAGTAAGAGGATAATGAGATGAAGGGAGAATATGAGAAAACTACTTGACCAGCAACAGTTTAGTTCCTTTTGCAAATATTTAGCTATAGACAACTAAGAAGCAAGCAGAAAATAACACTTGGTTAATTTAGTTTGAGAGCTAAGCATCTAAGTAGTTTTCAACACTAAAATCTTCCGTTTTTATTGTGCCGTTGAAAAATCTGGTTGGCATTAAGGACTTCTATAATTTTAACTCATGAACAGATTTACAAAAGCTATTTTAAGATACCATCTGTCATGACATCTCTTCCAAAACAAGTGTAATCACAAGTTTACGAGGAAAGAAGAAGACATTCTATTTTGTTTCTTAAGGCAAATGTGAAGACAGAATTTCACATATCAATTACAAAAATCCCATATATATCATCTAAGAGCAATATATTTTAAACATTCTGCCACTGGAAAAAAGAGCAATGTCTGCTTATCACACTCTCACTATAAAAACAAGTGACAGAATGAGGAAGCTACCATTGTGGAATGCATTGTACATACTGGTGAGTGAATCAGACACTTGGGTGGATACATGGTCAGGTTAAGGGCATGAGCTTTGGAAGTCCAAGAAACTGCAAGATGGAGTCCTTTTACCACCAATTACCTGAAGAATAACCATGGGCATGTTCCTTAAGCTCTCTATGAGCCCCAGGTTCTTCATTTGTCAACTGGGGATAATGGTCATCAAAGTTCCCCCAAGGACTGTCATAAGGATTAAACAAGGCAACGTGCACTTCCCTGGGCACTCCATAAGGATTCAATAACAACTGACAGCTATCAGTGGTGTAATTAGCTCCATGTGGATTGAAATGATTCTGCCTTTTCTTTAGCATCAAAATTCATATCCAATCATCCAAATCATTGTAAAGAGGTCCCAGACCTTTGCTTGCCAAGACCCCTGAAAGCCTACAGTTGTCCTGTGGACATTACCTGAGGACCTGTGTGCTAGAAGCAGGGACTCCCACTGGGAGAAAACAGATTGGTGCTGGTTCTGTTCTTCCATTCCCCTAAACATCCTGTTCAGCTTTCTCCACCCTTTGACCTAAGTACTTGGGTAACAACACAATAATGGATCAACAATTGAGATGAAGAGAAAGGTGGAAGAAAGGAAACACCAACAATTATAACATTGGGTATGTTACTACCAGTGGCTGGCCCTGGTTGGTGTAGCTCAGTGGATTGAGCACCGGCCAGCAAACCAAAGGGTTCTGGTTTGATTCCCAGTCAGGGCACATGCCTGGGTTGCAGACCAGGTCCCCATTGGGGGGCTTGCAAGAGGCAACCACACATTGTGTTTCTCTCCCTCTCTTTCTCCATCCCATTCCCCTCTGTCTACAAATAAATAAATTTAAAATATCAGTGGCTGGTGATCTATAGCCTGATCAGTGTGAGAACACGTAGCTGATGGGCAAATGGCTAAAATGCAAAGCATCCCATGTGTACCATCCACAGAATTGTTAGTTCCACTCTTCTAGAGAGAGGTAGGTGGCTTGAAGACAAAAAGTGTATTTAAATTCTCTAGAGAAATTATCTTAGAGTTTATTTTATATTCCTTTAACTTCTGATTCTATGACATAATTAAGAAATGAACTTACTGTATTTTTTGGACCATAAGACACACCTAGGTTTTAGAGGAGGAAAATTGGAAAAAAAATTTGAAGCAAAAAATGTAGTAAAATATTTAATAACATAATATTTCACCAATGTGAGCCAGGTAAGCTACATTCGGACTATAAGATGCACCCCCATTTTCCTCCCAATTTGGGGGGGTGTGTCTTATAGTCCGAAAATATGGTATAACAGACAAGGGATTTGGGAAGCAGCTAAATTCAGGATGGGGTACTGTTTATTAAGTGCTGGCTATTTCCATCATACCCAGAGTATCTCTTCCTATTGAGCATTTCCCAGATATTAGGTGTGGATTTCAAATTGTGGAGCATGTCCAAAGACAACAGAGTTTCGTACAGAACCCCAAGAGGTGAAGACCCTTCCTGATCTTCTGAGGAGGTACTGGCAGTACTATAGTTGTAAACGGTGACAAGGGGCATACACCATGCTATTGTTTTCCACATAAAATTGCAAAACCAACTAGAGATTCACAGCATGTGTCTGAATTTAGCCAGTTTATTTAAAACCTGAGATTGGGTTAATTTTCAAAAGATTGAATCTGAGTCTTTAAATGGGTTGTCTTTTTAATATACTGAACTGCGACAGGCTTACCAAACTTGGAAAGAGATTGTTTCTTTTACTAAAGATATCATGAAACTAAATAAAATGAACATTACTATGAATAATATTGATTTTTATGTTTCAGAGTACACCTTCCAATTTTTACGTATTAGCTAGAAAATACCAACGACTAAAGTAGCCAATTCATTTAACTGACCACAGTGTGTTACCCTGACAACTGAAAACTTCAGTTTCAGGATCTTCAGGAGGCCAGGGAATTGAGACTGCTCAACCTGTAAGCTCTGTATACTTTTCTTTCAACACTTTAAAAATGTACCCTGCCAGTTTTGAGAAAGACAAGGTGCTGATTATGCTCATTGGTTAGAAGTAGAAATCTCTGGCACTGAGAGTCTAACTTTAAATATGTCCTCCCTTATGGGAAAGCGGGCTCCCGGGGTTAAAGAACAGGAGGGGTGGCAGGCCAGAAATGCATTAAAAAACATTTTTCTTTCCTCTTAGTCTGTGATCACTTGATTCAATTTATGAATGCCTAATCTCTGTTCAGACTTAAATCCTAAGGTACTAAAGCTAATTTATGAATGCTCTCATGTAGGCAGTCTGAAAGTCAGCTTAATAAACAGGTATTACACACCATCAGCAAGTACCTAATAAATTTGTCTAGACACAGGTGAAGAGGTAGTAAAATTTACTTCAAAATTTCCATGGGTTTCTAGGATCATGTGCTTCTTTGCAATAATGAAATATAATTGTTCGCATAATTTAATAAAAGGAGTCATTGACATGATTATGTCTGCAGGACAAAAATACTAAATATTAAGGGTATTTTACACACTCCACTAAGTTGAATATTTGGGGCAGATGAACTTTCTAAATTATTTTCATGGCTGCTATAAATGTTTTCAAAAATATTCCTTTGTTTCGAGGCATCAACAATTCTCATCAGTCTTTTACCTGGTAATTCTCAGGTTTTTTGATGAAGGAGAGGAACTGAAGCTTCCTTGGTAAGGGAAGAAAGGGGTTTGTGTTTGAGAAAACTCGAATGTTTCATTACTCCGTTCTACTTGCTCCCACCCTCATCCCCCACTTAATTCTTACCAGGTATCTTAGTACAAATGAGGGGAAACGTGATGGTTCTCTGTACCCACACACACAACGAGGGAGCTGGATCACAGATAGCTATTTATATTTGGCTCCCCAGTATTTAAAACAACTCCATCGCATCCTGACCCCTCTTCACCTATCACGTGTTTGAGAAGCACAGAAGAATTCCCATGTTCTCCACTGAGAACTCAACACATGGAAAAAATACCTCAGGTGCAAAAGGGAAAAGAATCTCCCCACAGTTTCCAAATCTAAGCAGGCTTTTATACAGTGTCTTTTTCTAAACTGCTTGTAAGGGCAATTTATTAGCTCCTGATTGCTATAACATATTGTGCTCTTAAACAGAAAAGAGGTAATAGTAGTTTGGCTCCTTGTTGGCATTCCATTTTTTATAGATTATTATATTGTCTTCAAACAGGGCTGACTCTAAAATTAATAAAATTAACCTCCTGTTCAGCTACAAGCATCTATTTTCCATTCTCATTTATCTCTCCTCTCTGCCCCTAAAGACAGACTTGGGAAGGAAAGAAAACTATGTTCAGTGGTCTAACATTCATTGCTAGTTCCCAGACTTCTGTTCTAGAAGCCAGTATCAGTCAAACGTGAAAACAACTTGAGAAATCACAAGAGACCCCTCACACTGACCGGCTTGCTTTCCATAAACAGCACTTACACTTTCTGTTAAAAATTTTATAAAAACATATCAAGGATATCAGACAGACAAATGATCAGATAAAAATTGGCCACAAAGGCTTGAATCAAGACAGGAAATCTCATAGTGAGGTATAAGTGGGAAAGAGGAAATCTGGTATCCGATTTTGGACCAATCAATAATAAAACACAATATTCCAAACAGAACAGGATTCCAACTCCCCAGCCATTTCTGGTTAAAAATACATATCCATGGTTTAAACTAGAGAACTGGAGCATCGCTATGTTTCTCACACTTGAAGAAGAACATTTAAACTTACCCAAAGTTGGTTTTGATTCTGTTGTGAGGATTCTATTAAGATTGTTAGTTTCCAATCACACTACACTGACAACCCACGCAGGTAAAGTGGAAGACAACCCGGAACCCCAGTTTCCCATGGCTCAGACAGGAATGCGAACACTGGAGCCTTTAGGCCACGTGCAGCACACATACGGAATTGATTTGGCCCACTCAGTGTTCTGAAAATAGGGATTTTTACAAAAACATCCATATTTTTGTCTTCTCTTGAAAATCAGATGTGGAGAAAGTGGCACTACCTTCCCAAGTAATCACAAACCCAGCTGCTTCCTTTAGACCGGGCCTACCCATTCGATTTGTCGGTTTCCACCACTCCACACTGTATAATAATACCCAAGTGCCCTCCTGGTATCCAAGTACTTCCTGCCTCTGTGCGTATATGACTTTAGGATCCCTGCCCTAGAAGCTGAGGTGCGTGTGAATCCTGCTATAAACCCTTATGTTTAGCCCATAAAGAGGTTTTAGGAAATGAACATTCTCTTGAAAACTTGGGCCAACAGACTCGAATAACATACAAAACCTCATTCAAATACTATGGGGATCTAAAATAACGCTGAAACCTGAAAGTCTTTATTAAATCGTTGTACATTTATGAATTCTCAAGATATGATATTAGTACTTGATTTGTGACTTCATTGTAGGGAAAAAAGAGAACGCAAAGGCATCTTTCATTTGGTTCTCGTTCAGGAACCGTTATTATTGTCAGTGTCAGCATAACTTAATACCTGTAGGTGCAGACATGAAATGGTATTACTGTAGTTCTGTGACCATTTTAATACCCAGAACAATAAAAATAATAAATTCTTAGTTGGTCTTGACTGTAGCACGAGTAGTATAATATAGTTTACAGACATTTAGACTAATGCTGATAAATTGTGAATGTATTTTTAAGCCGACTGACTTGTTAATGAACATGCATGCATGCATATGTGTTCACGATGGATTAAAATCTTTATATGTTTATGTAATGATATCCTTATTTCTACATTTCAGAAAGCAAACATAATGTCATCTGTTTTTAATATTGAAGTCCCAAATACTTTATCATGAAGTTATACAATATATATGGGACACTGAATCAATCATACAGAAATATCTGTTCTACCCAACTGTTCTCAAAATCCTCCATTAAGTCAATACTGAGCTAAAACCAAATATAAAGTAATCGTCGCTTGAGAAAAGGCATAAAATGCTTCAGATTGAGATCATCTGTCATTTACTTCATTATATCAAAGAACATATGTGACTGAAACTATTACAATGACTTTCCTTATTCCTTCTTTTACTGTAGAAGATAAACTATTATATGATAATCCAACATATCTTAAAATTCTCCTGGATTACCTGACCCAAGCAGTACCCTATTAAAATAAGCAAAGGAACAAGAGAACCTTGTCTACTTCAACCGTGCTGTCAAAAACGAACCAGAGGGAGCCGACGCCCACACAGAGCAAAGGAAGTATTGTATCATTTGTAACCCGATTCAAAGTGTGGGGATCAGTCAACCATGTTCACTCAGAATATAGAACACATTCTAATCAAGGGAGAAGCCCACAGGAAGTTATTCTAATCTAAATGAGGTATATATTCATTTTGAATGTCACACACTTCATGTGTATATACTTATATTTTTCAGAGTAGCCACTAAAATGAATTTTTCCTACTGATTCCAGAATCTCTTCATAATAAATAAAATGATTACAGTGGAGGATCATTTAAAAGCTAGTAGTTTGTTTCTGTACTTAATATACACACATATACACACGTTTTTCTTTCCCTATGTTAATCCCACCGAAGGAGGAATCAAGCATGGGATTTGAAATCAACTGCACCTCTGACTCCCACCACATTACTTGCTAAGTCACCTGTTCAGCGGGGGCAGAAGTGCAGGGCAGAAGTCATCCCAGATCAGACCTGTTTTCATTGGATGCTGGGTTACTGTCATCAGCACTACAGTCCTGCTGAAGTGGGGATACAGATACTTGCCTTTTACCTATGAAGTTGTGGCAAGGGTCAAATGCAATAAACACCCCATTTAAAGTCAAATTCCTGAGGATTTTTTTTTTTTTTTTTTTTTTTTAGGACAAAAAGCTGGACAAGGAAACATTGTGAAAACTAGAATGAAATGTTTTCTATTGAAACAAAATCTCTGGCTAAGGTTCAAAGATGAGAAGCAACAACATAGTACAGGACCAAGAAAAGAACTTTGATTCGGGCAGGTTTGGCTTGGAGTCATGACTACGCCACTATGTAGCTATGGGATCTTGGACAAGTCCGCTCACCTCTCTGAGCCTGCTCACTGAGCAGCAGGATCAGGACCACAGCACCTGCCTCACAAGGGAGTTACAGGGACTAAATAATATCTTAAGTTCCTTACATTAAGGCACATATAGTGCATAAGACTAAAAGTGGCTCATTTTATTTATTATTAGTTGATTCACACATATATACATATATTCTCTTGATAACCAGTACATAACTTAATATATGGCCTCTTCCTTTTTTCTATACCAAAAAAAAAAAAGGCTTATTCAAGTAACAAAAATTCCTTTTAGCTTCATTTTCTTGGTACTAATGAGACTTCTGTGATACCGCTATATAACTTAAATGTCCACAAAAGTGTAGATATTATTTTTTCAAAATTTCAAAATATTTCAGTCAGTTACTATAAAAGATATTGTTGCGTGTTTCCCAGATTCCCTTTCAAGCCTGAAGAACTTATTCCCCCAGCTGCTGGCAAGGAAAGCCTTTGGCGCTCAGCCTTCCCTGGGAATTGCCCTTGGCTGGAGCCTCCAGAGGCCGACTGTGTCCAGCGGCTGGCTGCCGTGGACTTACACAGGCCAGGCCCCCTTGCCCCAAGTCAGAACCCTGCTGAGAGCACCCCTAACTTCAGAGCTCTCTAGGGGACAGCTGAGGCCTTTGGTGAGACTGTATCAGAGCCCAACTTCTCCGACTGCCCATTCTGCCTCCTTCCTCTCCTTCTGTAGGTGTTGACTCAGAAAACTTTCTAATAAACTTCTTCCAGAGTCTGTTTCCTAGGGAAACTGATGTACAACGAAAACCATCAGGAATCTGATGTACGGCAGTTGAAAAAAATCATCTGCCCGAACTCTGTGTGCTTTAAAGGTTACTAAGGTCAAGCTTCCTGTACCATCATAACAGAAATAATGGTTATTTTTCATAAGAGCTGCTGTGTCTGCTTTCTCTACAACTACAAATGGATGCTTTTGGTCAAGGAAGATGAGAGAAAAAATAAAAACGGGTTAATTTAGCCAAATGATTAGTTCTGCCTATTTGACCAGGGAATTGAATGGTTAATCAAACTAAGCAGTTATTTTGACATTGCAGAGACAACACCTCAGATACGGCACATGAAGTAGCCTGTCTTTTGGGTCCTTGGCAACAGTTTAACTCACATTTCTCTATAAAACTGTTTTCCCTTCTGACAACTATATCCCACTAAGTATGAATGCTAAAACATTAGGTTTGTTCCTATTTAAAATAAAATTATATGTATCTTTGTTGCCATTAAAAAATGGGAAAATGCTTGAAAAATATGTATTTCTATTGCCCAAAAGTCTTCCTCTCACCTTTTCAACTGTGTTAGTTATTAAAAGTGAAGGTGCTTTGTCAAATGCATTTAAAACTATCTTCTGGCCAAATCTACACTGATTTAATAATATCTCTGGCAATTCAATAACATTTCCTGAAAACTGCAGTAACTATATCCATACCCATAGGGTCAATATCACTTTGCCCAAAGGGCATAAGTTGAAGGAATCATTCACAACTTACTGAACACTTCACCAAAATTAGTGGTGTATTCCTTTGTATAGTGGTGACAGTAAAGTATTTAATATGCTATTTAATTTAGGACCTCTGTAAAGTGGCATGATATCTAATATATTTTTCAATTGTAGAATAAAACTTTTAAAAGAAACCATTTTTCTCATATCAATCCAAAGTTCCAAAATGAGGCTTTGCTATCATTTTCTCTAATCCACTGTTTTCTCTCACTCAACTGTATTACCTGATGTCCACAGACATGAACTTGAGTGCCCTCTTTCACTCATCACCTCTCTGCTCTAAGTCTCTTGTGTATGAATTAGTCGAGTGTTGACCTTGAACAAAGACCTGACTGCCAACTCGTTCTTTCAGTCAATAAACTTTTGTGTCATCATGTCTGAAAGAGATAATATAGTGTCATGATCACGTGTGTGGACTTGGATCTGAGGTTCCCAGGTTCAAATCCCAGCTGGGCCTCTTGTTAGCTGTGTGACAGGCAAGTCACCTTAAAACCATCTGTGCTTCATTTTATTTTTTCATCTATATAGTGGAGATGTTAATCATTCCTATCTCACTGGGTTATTGTGAAGACTTAATCAGTTGATATATGTAAAGCATTTAGGACAGTGCCTGCACATGGTATGCTTTTTTTTTTTAAGATTGTATTTATTTATTTTTAGAGAGGAGAAGGGAGAGAACAAGAGAGGGAAACCTCATTTGTGGTTGCCTCTCACACGCCCCCTACTGGGGGACCTGGCCCATAACCCAGGCATGTGCCCTGACTGGGAATCAACCAGCAACTCTTTGGTTCGTGGGCTGGCACTCAATCCACTGAGCCACACGACCCAGGGCTGCAGATGGTATGTTTGTGTTTGCTATAATTAGTTTGCCACTCTATTTTCATTTTCCTTGAGTTCCTCTTCTAACAAAATGTTTGGAGAATGTTAGCCTGTTATGGTATCCTCTCATATTGCTACCTGACCCATCCTCTTGATTAACTTCTCTCTTCTTTAAAAAGCTCAGTTTTCCATATTATCTACTTTCTCTTGTGGCTTCCACGTCCTCCATACCCACCACAACATATACTCAGTTGACCTGTTATTTCTGAATCATCATCTGTCCTCACACATATCAGCCCACTGTAGCCTATGATAAAATGTAAAATGTGATTTACTCACAGTGGTAGTAATTTCCATTCATAATCTGAAAGGCACACAAAATGCAGGACTAGCATTTTGTCTTGTACTGGCTTTTTTTAATTTGATTTGAGACAGAGAGAGTGAGAGAGACATCAATTTGTTGTTCCACTTATTTATGCATTCATTGGTTGCTTCTCATATGGGCCCTGACTGGGGATCGAATCCACAATATTGGCATATCAGGATGACGTTCTAACCAACTGAGCCACCTTGCCCAGGTTGCACTGTTTTTTTAATGAGTTATAAGGGGTGGGTCAAAAGAAGATTTACAGTTGTGATTATGCAAAACAGTTTATTCTTGCATTATAATTTATTATCATACTATTTTCCACACAAACTACTGGAGACCGACTTTTGCTCTGCCCTGTACGTTAAAGCACTGCCTTGCTTAAATCTGGCAGAGAGGTGTCGCAGTTTGTGGGCTCAAGGGAAATGGTAGGACAACTAGAAGGTAGGATGTAAAGCTGCAAATTAAATAGGCACCTGAATTTCGAAGAGCCCACTGTTTTTCTGGCAATCAGGTGTATCTCTGTCAAAAAACTGCCTTTATTTCTACTTCACATAATATTATCATTGACAATAACAGCTCTGGCTTAAAGAGTTCCAGAGATTCTTCCAGGCTGTGCGAGGTAGGAAGGACTAGACCTTGCCTTACACCAACTCCTGTGTACTGGCCATGCAAGGCAGGCTGTAGCAAAGCCTAGCGGGAGTCAATAAACTGAGTAGATAAGACTCGGAAAATACCCAACCCACAAATAAGTTCCATAATAATGTGACATTTTTATAGTCACATTTTTAAACCATAACAGCACTTGAATGGTACACATTATAGTGTTTCAATTTAGTCATTTATCTAAAAATGAGTTTTGTCTTGGCTCATAAATAAACAGTGACATTCCAGCAATTTAAAAAGCTCAGCTTCACCTTTTGCTGCAAAGCTCATTTTACAATTACAGAAACACATGCCCTTTTGTGCCATGTTGCTTAATCTCTGATTTATGGCTGCTATCTTTGTGCTAACCTCTTTCTGTACACTATGCTAAGTTTGTACAAGCTCAGCTATTTCATTCTTATTTCTAATCTTAATGGGTTATTTTAACCCTAGTGGCCAAGTCTCTCTACCAAATAGGTTAGGGAGAAATTATTCACCCTTTCAGTTCACCAAATGGCAGTCAGTATCCTAGTCTGTTCTCAGAGTCTGAAATCAGTAATGTATTTCCCTAAAAGCCTGGCTAGCTCTTCCAGAAGGCCTTTCTCTCTGCCCACTGCTCTCCCCATTGCTTGCTCTAGTGGGCCTCAGAGAGCAGAGACTTCACAGGCAACGGCTGCCTGTTCTTCCCACTATCCACACTTCACTTTTAGCCGGTTCCCTCAGCCAGTAGGCTAGGAAGAAGAAACTTAAAATGGCACGGCAGAATGGTTTCTCCTCCAGTTCCATTTCATCTACCTTTCAGGGGTAACACATGGATGTTTACAGAGTCACTCCCCACTTCTCCCACGGTCTACAGCTCTAGGTCTTGTCACACACTTCAGGGAACACTGGAGATGTCTTTTATGGCAATGCACTTAAAGGTAAGTGTGAACCCTGACAAAGAAGAAACCTACTAAGAAGGGTTTCTGGTGGCTAACGGGGTTCAACTGTAAAAATACAAAACAAACAAACTAATAAAAAACAGCCTAGAAGTCATTTCTGAACAAGGGCCTCTTACACAAGCTGCACTAGCGAGAAGCCTGCACTACCTGCACTGTGTTTCTGCCATCTGAGCCGGCCAGCCCTTATAAAGGAATTTCTGGAATCCTACACTGCTCCACCCAATTGGAACAGCTCTATTCTGACCAATCAAGGCTGTGCCTTTTGGATCAATCGAAATGCGAGGATTTGGAGTCCTCCTTTGCACAAGGACAAACCAATCAGGGACCAAGGGTGGGAACTTCTGTCCATTTAAGCCAGATCCCCTCTGGCTCTGAGAGCACACTTTCTCTTTCCACTGAAGACTGTATTTCCCTGGCTGGAGCTGAAACATGGAAGACATCTTGCGGGAGCAGAGCAGAGCAGAGCAGACTGGCACAGAATAGGGAAGACAAAAGCACAGTGGAGCAGACCAGCACAGCACAGAGCAGACTGGAAAGGAGCAGAGAGAGGCCTGGCCCCACGGTTGCCTGGCTTCAGGACTGCCTGACAGCTGGAGTGTTTTCACAGCCCTGCTGTATCACAACTGAGCTATTCCATAGCTGTGCTGTTTCACAACTGAGCAGCTTTGCACTGAATAAAGCTTCCTTCTTCGCACCCCAAATGGGGAATTCCTGTTGGCGTTGAATTGGCGCCATGACCATCGGTTGACAGAAGGAAATCTGTGTCTTGCTCAAGTCCAAGATGATGAGACAAGTATAGTTCCTTTTGTCTCCCTTCTCCTATGTTTGAATATTATGGAATTGGCAGGTGTGCTTCCAGGTTTTTGCTTTAGGGTTGTTGCTAGTGACTTGTTTTCATTATAGATGGATATTCTTCCCGGCTTTTCATTATTCTGTAGTTGTTTGGAAGGTGCGAGAAATATATTTTTACTCCAACGTTTTAAAATATAAGTATGTATAAAAACTTCCATAAAAACACAGAAAGAGGCTGATGATACAATACTAAGTGAAAATAATGCAGGCTATAAATTATGATACCAAATACCTGAAGGGGATAATACACCGAAATGTTAAATCATGGTCTCTGAGTTGAGTGATTTCAAATTTTTCTATTGATACTTCTTTGTAGTTTCCAAGTACTGTTTTGTTTTCTGGGAACAAGTGTTACATTATATGCAGCAAGCAATGTTTACAAAACCACACTCATCTGGCAGCACAGCCTGCTTAGGACTCTCTACTATGCACATGCTTATATCTGTACACTTATTCATTCAATAAATATTTACTCAACTTCTGCTATGAGCCAGGCATTGTAAGTGTGGAGAATATAGCAGTGAACAAAGAAAAGTCATCCACATATCAGCTTACATATAGGTGGGGGGGATAAGCAAATAAACATAGGATATACTAAGCAGGGGTAAGAGCTATGACAGAAAAAATAAGAGGTAGTGGTGCAGAGAATGGTAAAAGGCTGAGAGGAGACACCAAATGTTTTGAGTCTGCTTTGATTAAAAAAACATGGAAGCCAAAGAAGCTACAAAAGCAGAAGAGCCTGACTAGGTTAATACTACAGGTGCTCATTCACTCATTGTTCATTATTGGTTGGGCAGTGATTAAAACAACAAATACATATACACACACACATATTTTTATTTCTGGGCAATTCTCCTTAAGAACACAATACTTTCACCTTGAAATATATAGGGACTAATTATATCTTCTGAGCATTTGGAAAATAGTATATTTTAAGGGTTCTTTCTGTTAAGATGTTTGACTAAACAGCTAAAAAAAATGAATAGTAAAAGTAGCTGCTTAATGAACATTCAAAATCAATGAACTTGAAGAATTCCCACCAAACAGGAATTAACTAAATACCATATTTTAATACATGTGTGCATTAAGTGAATGTTCACCAGTAACATTTATTCTCCTCCCTTTTTCAGAAATTGTGTGGGAAAACCAAATCTCCTTAGGCTGCACCCTAACAAAGTTCCGTAAATTTTAGTATACACAACTGTCATTTTTAATATAAAACAAAGAAATAGTTCTCCTGTTATAACATATCTACAAAGTATAATGAAAGCCAATTGAAAACATGAGCTACAGCACACACGGTAACTGCTCCCTTTCCCACTATTGCTAAGGAATAAAGTTGTACATGGAGGTAAACCCCTATTTCCCTGAGTGTTGCTACATCCCACTATACTGTAGCAGCACATGCTTTTCTTTTTTAATTTAATCATTAACACACTCCAACAGTGAAGGTACTTTCATTTTAAAGGTTAAGTAATTTGTCCCAGGTTCTATAGCTGGTAAATGGCTGGGCAAGAATTCAAACCAGGCACTGTGATTCCAGAGTCCACACTTTTCGCCATTATCTCTACTGACTAAGCTTCCAAAGCCTCATCTCACCTAGATAGTTGCTCCTCTAGTTCTAATAAACTTGTTGCACTTAAGTTATTAAGATTTGTAAGTTAAATAAAGCAAGTTCTACAGAAAATTCTAAAAAACACATGCTGGGCTTTCTAGCTTTCCTTCCCTCCTTCCTTCTGTCCATCCATCCATTGATTTATTCATCCAGTACCTCTAGAAATCACTATCATAAATTCTCACTTGATTTCTACTGTCTCTACCTTAGTATAGAGCTCTTACATTCTCACTTGTTTTGCTAAACTACTGTCCTGACCGAACTCCATGTAACAATCTCTTGTTCTGTCTTCGTTTTTTTGCTGCTACATTCCTCTTTCAAAACACAGGTTGATTTTTTTCACCTTTAGAAGGAGATAATACATGCAAATAAATTAGCACCTTGCCTGGTCTATAATAAGTGCTTTGTAAAACCGATTATTTTTGCTATAACTATGTGCCAGACATGAAGCTAAGCACTGGGGATAATGCAGTCATGAATAAGACATGGTCCCTGGCACTGAGGAGCCTGAAGTCTATTGGAGACAGAGAAAAGTAAACAATCCATCACCACACAGTTGTGTGAACACCTTACCCTGCCTTGAGTGGAGACAGAGACCAAGAGTAATGAGGTGTCAGGGCAAGAAGGCTGGGAATAGGATAATTCCCAGGACACTGGAAATCACAGGGAGCTTCCAGTCATGTAGTAAGTCTGGAAAAGGGTAGAGGATGGGTCATGGGACCCAGGAGGCTGACAGATGGGCAGGACTGAAATCATAAGGGCTTGTATGTCACACTAAGGACTTTGGATGTTATATACAGGCAATGAAAATCCATTGAGAATATACTAGCACAGTCACTGATACAATCCATTTTAGAAAGATTAACTTGGTAATGTTGGGGGGAATTGATCAAAAATGGGTGGAGTTAGGTTAAGAGGTTGCTACACCAATCAAGGGGGAAAATATGACAACCTGAATAAAGATACTAAATATGGGACTGGATAGGAAACAATATCGTTTAGAGTAACTCAGTAAATGAGGCAACATGTTGAGTGTTTGAATGTTGGAAGATAACAGGGAGGAGGGATTTAGGAGAAGGGAGTGTTCAAGATAATATCCTGGAAAATTAGAGCCATTCACTAAATTAAAACATTGGGACAGAACCAAGATTTTGAGGCAGAGATGATACATTTATTTTGTGGTATAGATTTTCTGAGAGCTGATGAAACATCAAAATGCGGACAAAAGGAAGACAAAGCGGCTCTCTGGCCCGGGACTAGAGATGAAAAATCTGAAAGTCATGAGACCGGTGATAGCCTAAGCCTTGGGAAGGGATGATACAGGAATCTCTGCAGTGTTATTTATTAATATCACTCGTTGAAAAAGATTGATAAGCTCCCTTTTTCTGCAGTGGATAATGGATCAAGATTTGGCTCCAGGCATCCTTTCAACGTTATCTCCCGTGACACCACGCCATATATCGTACTGTGAAGTCACATCAAAATACAATTTTCCAAGTCTGTCAGAACCCAATGCCCTCCCCTAAACTTTCTGCCTGGTAAAAACCCACTTGGCCTTTAAACCAAATGCCACTTTTCCTGGAAAGCCCTTGATAGTCTGACCACCTTCCTCTCAATTCCAGGTGAAATGCATGGCTCCCTCCTCCTCCCTACTATCACACTTGATTTGTGCCTATACTATTCACAATATGATTTCCCCCCTCCACGAAACAGAAACATTTTCCCTCCTAGAAGGAAAAGACTGCATCAACACAGGGAAAGGTATCAAGCAAGGCATTTTATAAAATGACCGCATAAAGTAATGTGTCCTCTATCTGCAAACACCATGTATTACCCTGAAGAACCTATGATGACTTCCATTTGGCAAGCAGCCACAGAAGGTTCTTCGATATATGATATGATATTTTCAGTATGATCTACTAAGAATTTTTTCTATTTCCATGTCATTGGAACTCAGTGTTGACACAGCTGATGTGGTAAAAACTGTAATCATTTAGAATAATAATTACTGTGAATACACTCATTCCTCTCAGTGAAAATGCCTCAAGGCAACAAATGGGAAGAAATGAAATCTAAACAGAAGTAGAGGGCTGGAACAAAGCAATAGAGGGCTTCACCAGGATCGATGGGGAGATAATTATGTCACTTTGGTGTAATGTCTCCTCCTGAAAGGACAATTCAAAGATAGATATATAGATAGATAATTGAGCAAGTTTATATTTAAGTGCCCAACATATGAACATATGAAAGGCATAGTCTTCACAGTAAAAAATGTCAGGAGCCACACCTGGGTTGACTTTAAAGAAAATACTAAAGCCCTGGCTGGTGTGGCTCAGTAGATTGAGCGACCGCCTGCAAACCAAAAGGTCACCAATTCGATTCCCAGTCAGGGCACATGCCTGGGTTGCAGGCCAGGTCCCCAGTAGGGGGCGTGTGAGAGGCAACCACACATTGATGTTTTTCTCCCTCTCTTTTTCACTCCCTTTCTCTAAAAATAAATAATATGTTACAAAAAGAAAATGCTAAAGAATAAAAAGAGATCCAAATGTTGAAATGACAGTCATTCCTTCTAGAAGCATCAGTTCTTCTGGCAACAGGACATTTGTTTTTGCCTACTTAGCTCCTTGAACTGAAGAGACAATTTATAAATCCTTATTTTGGACTGACATCAAAAGGCCTTTCAAATTGCGATTCCTCCCTTGACTCTACAATTGTAAAAAAAAGACACGTCTGAAGTTCATTTTCTTGCTAGTTAAAAAATACTTATACAATTTTCCCAAAACATTGAAAGATACACTGATATAGTCTGAAATTTCAGTAAGTGTGACAAATTCATTATAAAATGAAAAGGAGTTGTTGGATTTTTTTTTTTCAAATTGACCACTGCTTCTTCAGGAATTTGTTAGTCTTCATTCTTTATGGTTTCATGAGTGCGTGGTGATAGATGAGGTGACTCTAAGTGTCACAGAGCAACCTACTTTGTGTGACTAAAGAATGAGAACTTTAAGAGGAATAAGAAAGATGTGATATGTGCAGAAAATCTACCATACAAGCATCACAGTGCTAATATCCTATTCTGCTTTGATTATAAATCAACAGATCTACCCTTAAGAGCCTACAAGAAATTCAGTCTTAAAAATCATCTGCTTTGAAACTTCCAAGAATGTATAAATGTGCAAATGTTTAGCCCTCACCCTTACAGTAATTAAATGAAGATGCTGAATTGTCCATGATTCAACCCAATTATTATTTGGTGATCATGAACAGGGTTGATAACATTAGGCATACCCAATTATACCAGTAGGTTATGCTTTAATTCACTGAATACTTTGATGTTGTAAGTTTCTTTTACACACATGTTTGTGACTCTGTACCCTGTGCAAAGAAACAAGGTTGAAAATCTTTAGTTCACTTTTTAGTTTTGCTGCTGAAGCACTGTGACTTTAGCCCTTGACTAGATATTTTACTTTTTCCAGTTTAACATTTGTGAGAAAGGTTTCTTCTCACCTTTTTAAATTTTTTAAATGCAACAATTAATATGGCAAACTCAATATTTTGTAAAAAAAAAAACCTGATGATAATAACATTTAACTTTGTTGAATACTTATTATGAGCCAATCATTGTAATAAATTCTACCTAAATCATGTCATTCTTACCATGACCTCCGACAGGTAACCACTTATGCCAAGTTCCCTACAGGAGAGACATTCGAATGCAATTTGTGGGTAGTTTATTAAAGATACATTTGCAAAGGTATGGGCAAGGTTTGGCGAAACAATAAGAGATGATATAGTGAGCTAGCAAGACTAAAGGGAAGAGTTCATCAGAGTGAAGTGTGTGGACGGGGGCACAGTTAACAGAATTCTTGAAGCAGTCTTAGGGAGCTGGCTGCATGCCAGGAGGTGTGGCCTACAGTAGCGGAAGGTGGCCTGGTAAGCAGGGAACCCAGGGCATAAACAGCTCAGAGCCTCTTCCTGCACCTCCTGCTAATGCCTCCCATTGGTCAAACCCAGCCAGAAGCCAAAGAACAAAGGCACCCTCCCCTACTTCTCCGCGGGTTGTTCTGAGCTTGACTACAGGGTAAAATCCTGTAATAAGCACAAGCCATCCCAACCATGGTGTTGTTACTCAAGATGATCAAGTACGCTGCTATTTTCCACCCCTTAGGAAGGGCCTCTACTTTGAAATGCCAGCCCCATGTACAAGGGCCAGCCTCCAATAGATCAAATAGGAATTTGTCCCTGTAGGATTTTTTCTCAGTTCTGTTTTTGAGCTTGGAGAGGCCACTCTTTCATTTCTGATCCTGACTGAAATAGCACATAGAAATCTTTCATCTTTTTCAGGGACAAGGCAGGCGAGCTGGCACAGCTACTCCCTTTCACGCTGTGCAAGCATTAGCTTTGCATTTTTAAAAACTATTGTACAATGTGTCATGCAGCGAGGTTTGCCAAAGGGAGGGAAAGGAAAAAAGAATAGCAGAGCAGATTTCCTACATGCAAGTTTAAATGACTTTGGAAAACCGTCAACCTGGATCAAATTTCTATACTAATTTGACAGTTTCCCACTAATGACAAGAATGTACAATAAAACCATCAGTTAGTCTCATTATAATTATAGTCTAAAGAATAATCTATTTTCTTAATAATTCTAACACACGGAAAAATTCATTTCATTGAAAACTCAAATACTTCATAATGCTTATTTCATCCGAGAGCTCCAGGTAAAAATCACTATTTTAATTATCTCCCAAATGTTTACTGAGGTACCCACACCTGTGCTTTCTGTTGCCAACAAAAGCTCTGCATGTGCAAAAGTCTTGCTGCATAAAATGCATTTACATACATCATGTAACAAAACAGAAAAAGAAACTATCAAGGACATTACTGGGAGAACCTCACATCCTTCTCACCAAATCAATCTGTAACTTGCTAAGAGCTCTGCTATTTCCTAGCAACGAGTAAACATCGTGCTATATCCAGTGCCCAAGATTTGTAACCATGTTAATGTGTGAGTACTCAACTTAATTAAAGATTAGACTTTTAAATTGTATTTTTAGTGCACAACAGTACAGCTAAATTATGATGATCGGTGGCTAAGTGTGCCTATGTCTGCAGAACTCAGGGAATGAAAATGAATCATTTATTTCCATCTTGATATGATTGCTCTTCTCTGAGGCACTATTCTCCAAGTTCACAGGCCTTGGAGTTCATTTGGAATTCTATGGTTAACACACAGCTTGGAGACCTCATTTATGAAAATTCCTTTAAACCTTTCACCACTTTGACAAATCCAGTCCAAGTTCACTGAGCCAATTCAAAAGTAGCTCTCAGCCTTTTTATAGGTTTTCAATTACACCAACACAGCACACCAGAGCCGTCATGTTGGAAGAAGTATATTACAGTTACAGAGAGGCACAAGTTCTTTTTTAAGAGACTCAAAAATAAAAGCAGCACTTGCAAAACTGGAGCCAAGAGATGCAAAGCTTTGTCTCTCTTGTACCATCCTGACTTACTACAGAAGAGATCTATAAACTACTTATGCACGGCTAGTGTTTAGTTACCTCCTCTGTGATGTATGCTATGATTTTTCCAGCTTTTTAGACTTTGCAAAGATATTGGCAAGCTACCTTTCCCTGAACCTATTCCAAATAGTTTTTGGAGGAATTGTTCAAAACATTTCCTAGACTTCATTCATCGTCCTCCTGCATAGTATGTGACTGCAGGATTTTCCTCTCCCTTCACGCACTCTGAGAAACACAAACCCAAGCAGCTCAATGAGCTTTTCAGGTTGAAACTGGTCATCAATGGTAAAAGGGAGGTTAGGCCTAATTCCATTTTCTATTTCAATGTGCTCTTTAAGTGGGCCTGAGACAAGAATCCCTTCTAAAAATGTTTAAATGACTGAACAGATCAGACGCTCCTATTTTCTTCCATTTTCAACCTTTGAATCTATTTGAGTATGTGGTTAGCATGGTTTTATGGCAGTACCAATCTCTGAGACTTGGTTGTATGAAGTATTTTAAATGACACTTATCATTAGGGGTAAAACAGACAAGCAAGCACTTGCACATTAGTTGGTTGGAAGCACTTGCAAAATTTAAACACTGTATGTGCAAAGGCAAATTGACTCAGGATATAAATCTCCATTCCCAGGGAGGGGGCGGGCAGTGATGATCTAAAACCACCAGAAACAGAAAGTCCATCATGATGACTCCAACAGCTTCCTGGTGCAGGCTACTCCTTCCTTCTGCATTCAACGTTCCAGGTGGCCTTTTAAGTAATCTCAGTAGAAGGCTTGTTCAGTAGATGGATTTTATTCTGGCATTTGGTCTATCTTCTTTTACTGACATTCTTAACGTAAATAAGACCATTATGATTTAACCTATTAGATAGCAGATAAATTTCTCTAGTATTCACTATTAGAAGAGGTGAAACCTAAAACCAAACAAGACCCACAGAAACTCAGAACAATTCTAGGCCAGGATATTCCTTTGGACGGCAGAGGTCCCCCTCTCCATTCAGTCTGACTCAAATGCAGGTCTGCAGCACATGGACAGCACCAGGGATTGAAAGGTAGGTGCCAGGGCTGGTGAGGTAAGCCTCCACAAACCAATCTCCTCAGAAGCTGAGATTAGTAGTGAATCCTCCCTCCCTCCCTAAATTCCAAAAGAGGGCCTAACTGAACACTGCACTCTACAATGATGACAGAAAGATGACATTTGCATTCCCTACCCTCGAGAGCCAGGTTCAAGAGCACAGGCAGCCAAATACAACACCTCCTCCACAGGCAAGAGTGGAGGTACAAGCTAAGAACTTAGGAGACAAATGCCAAGGTCCCTGAGTTTGCCCCCGGGACTCCCAGGCCCAAGCCTGCCATCCACCACTATGGGAACCACCAGCCTAAAGCGCTTACTGAACATCACAAGTGTGGCTAGTCTGAGTTAAGAATAAAGTCCAGCCCAAATTTCAAAGAGTTTGAAAAAAATGCAAAGAATATGGTTAATGATTTTTTTATAGAGATTACATGGGAAAATACTATTTTGGGACTATATTGGGTTAGGTAAAATACATTATTAAAATTCCACCCATTTTCTTTTATGTTTCTTTATATACCTACTAGAAAATTTGAAATTACCTATAATGGCCATGAAAGTGGCTTGCTTTCATGGACACTATTATATCTATCAGCTGGTTCTAGTCTCAGCAGTCATAAGACAACCGTTTGGGAGGACCCCTGGGAGGCTGCCTTGGGACTGGTGGGTGAGTGGGGAGAAGTGACCAGAATGGGAAAAGAGACAACGCCCAAGGAAGCTTAGCGTGAGCTGCGAAGAGGGAGCAGAGGCTGCTGATGCATTTGCCCCCCGGAGAGTGCTTGCCTGCTAGATTCATTTGCAGCAGCAACACCCCAACATAAAGGCCCAAAACAACACTGCCCATAATCACATCACAAATAACTCAGAAGCAGCCCAAGGTTTACAGCGAGCCGTGCCCTGCCTGAGGCTAGACTACCAAGTTTGCCCTGCCTTCACCCCTCCTGCGGCCAATCATTCAGTCACTCTGCCTTCTCATCTGCAAAGGGGAAGACTACGATGAACTGCTCTGCTGGTGTGTCCCCCTTACTCTGTCAGCCAAGTCTCTGGAACCCTGAAGTGCCCTGAACACCCTGAGGAAGGGAGGAAGGAGACAGAGAAGCAGACAATTTGTCACTAGAACATTGAAGCTGCACAAGAACAGAAGCCTGCACAGAACCAATCTTCATATTTTCTTTTTCATAAAATTATCACACTTTATTTGAATTATTTTTTAGCTCCCTTGTCTGTTAGATATAAGCTAGACGGAAGTGCCGCGAGCTTAGGAACCACACTGCATGCTCACTGCTGTGACCACAGACCCAAGTACAGAGCCCAGACACAGCAGGTCCCAAGTAGATGTCTCTGGACAGGTTCCAACGGAGACTTTGCAGTCAGTTTTGTTACTGAGAATCTATTTGTTGAGTTAAGTTTCCAGATGTGTAGACTGCACTGAGGAATGAGCTAGGGGCTTGCTGAGGAATGGTCAAGCACTAGTGCTGGACTGCTCTGATGACGTTATCTGCGTGGGAAGAGTTGTGACAGGTGAGGGAGGACAGTGAGCTGGAAACCTTCCAGGAGGCTCTTTTGGCAGAAGCAGGCGCGTGCTGACTTTAAACAAGGATGCTGACGGCTGAGGGACATCTGGACTAACGCAGGCTCAGAATTCCACAGGCACAGGTCTCACACCCATGGTAAGACGAACGAGCATGGAGGCAGCATGAAGTAGCAGTGATGTAGATCTGGGTTCTGTGTTTAATTCCACTCTCACCGCTCGGCAGCTGGGAGACTGAGTTCCTTCTCTGAACCGCATTCTCCACAGCTTAAAACAGGGCTCATAATGCATGTCTTAGAGGGTTGCTTAGCTATAACTTACTCTTCATAAAGGACTGGCACATGGTAAACACTCAAAAAATGGTTACATGTGATACATGGTGAACATTCAACAATGGCTTTACTTCTGGATTGTAGTTTTGTTTTTTTGAATCCTCACTGGAGGACATTATTTTTCATTGCTTTTTGAGAGAGAGGAAGGGAGGGAGGGACAGATAGAGACAGACACGCAGATAGAGACAGAGAGAGACACAGAGAGAGAGAGAGAGAAACATCGATCAGCTTCCTTCTCAGTATGCGCCCTGACTGGGAAATCAAACCTGTGACCCTGCTGTGTGCCCTGATATAGAATCTAACCTGCAACCTTTTGGTCTATGGGACAATGCTCCAACCTACTGAACCATACCAGCCAGGGCTGCTGTACTGTATTACCGGCTTTTACACGAGGTTTCTAACCTGGAGTCTATGGAGCCCCAGGAAATTCACAGATGGGCTTCCATAGATCCTGGAAACACCCTGAACTCATACAATGTGGTGTGTATGTGCACGTGTGTGCATGTGTGCACATGCATATGCATGTGTGTGCATCTGTGTGTGCACGTGTATATATATACATCATTTTTTTTTCTCTAAGGAAAGAATCCAAAACTTTCATCAGAACCTCAAAGGCTCTCAGACTGAAACCAGGCTAAACAGCACTGAGCTCCTGTGCCTTCCAAGGTGTTTGGCTCACTTCATGTATCAACAGAATAACTTTCTGAGTCATTCTCAGAACTAAACCTTTTCTGTGCCTGTTCAAGAGGCCCACATTTCATATACTGCAGCACAACCTCCGGAAAAGGCCTTTATTATCTGGCAACAACAAAGTCAAAGGAACAAAGGAATATGACTGGAATTTCTAAAGTAGAAATTCATCTTAATTTCAGTGATAGTGCTGCAGTTCTCACCTCTTAAAAATGCATCTTTTTCATAGTGTTTTCACATGATCGACAGCCAATGGAGGTAGCTGGAATGTTTTATTCTTAGGAGATAGTCACTTCATTTCAGAACAACAAAAAAGAAGCCCTAATGAATGAATTGGAAGAGCCCAAAGGCTGATTCTGCTGCTCTCTGGACCAGATGAGCGTCCAGTGGCTCGACAGTCTCTGGCAAGAGGAAGCGTGGCAGCAAGTGAGCTACTTCAGCTCTTTACATCATAGTCTCCTCATATGGAGAAAAGAATGAGTGATAATTCCTCTTGCTTGTGAGAATTAAATAAGAAAGTAATTGTAAGGCATCTGGTGAGCACCAAACACAGAGTAAGCACCTCATAAATATTAATTATTAAATATCTTCTTTACAGTAGGAAGAAAAATTATTCCTCATCTGATTTCTGAGCCATAGATTCTAGCCTCGAGATCGACTCGGGGCCACTAATACTTTTTAGTTTCTTCCCTAAGCTATCTCTTAGAGATCAAGAAGGAAAAGAGTACACAGCAGCTGTGAAAGCTGTTGAAAGAGTGTCTGAGAAGCAACTTCAAAGAGAACCTATCGTCATGTCCAACACTGAGATGCAAGCATGAGAATCAAGTTAAAAGAAACAGAATAAACCTAAAAAAATCACCTTAAAAACATAAAGATGAATGATTCAGTACATGTTTTCATTCATTCATTTAATAATTACTGAGCATAGATGATGTGAGAGGCAAAAGCATATACAAAGAAGAGAGAACAGAGCAGGGGGAGAGCCAGACAAGTACAGCCACCACTGCACCCGAGGGGAAAGCCTGATGCAGGGGCTCGGTCGGACAGGGTGTTGTGCATGGGCCTCTTGAAAAATGACACGGGCTGATTTTGGAAGGAGGAATAGATGTTCACCAGGCTAAAAAATGAGAAACAGTCCTGGTTGGGTGGCTCTGGTGGTAGGAATGACATCCCATACACCAAAAGGTAGTAGGTTCGATTTCTGGTCAGGGCACTTACCTAGGTTGCGCATTCAATGCGTGGTGGGTCAGAGCACATACAGGAGGCAACCAATCAATATTTCTCCCACACTGATTGATATATATATCCCCCCCTACCACCCTCTTCCTCTCTCTCTAAAATCAATAAACATATCCTTGGGTAAGGATTTATAAATAAATAAATTTATAAATAAATGAATAAATAAATTAAAAATAAAGAAATGATATTCCACAGAGACAATAACACATGTGAAAGCATGAAAATGAAAGAGCGAGTGGAGCATTTGGGCATCCTGATGTGACATAGGTCGGCACAGCACGGAGATAATACGAGCAGGTAGAAGAAGTCTTTGCTGAACATCCTCCCTCATCGCCATCTGCTCCGTCCACAGAAGGAGGCAGGGCACACACCATGGAGATCCTCGAAATTCATGGTTAGGGTCCTGGACATCCCTTCCCGTTGCCCTCCCCTCCACCAGCCCAGGGCTTTGAGATTTTGAATGGTTCTCTACGTTTACGAGGTTTCCCCTAGTTCTACCTAGGAGGTTTCGAATAGAATATCTATTACCACACATAGTTACAATATTTTTCTTGTGATGAGAACTTTTAAGATCTACTTTCTTAGCAACTTTCAAATATGTGGCACAGTATTATTAACTACAGCTGCCATGCTGTACATCACATCCCCATGACTTATTTATTCCTAAAGGAAGTTTGTGCCTTTTGACCACGGATCCATGATTCAAGTTTACCTACCTGTTCTTTAGAAAGAGAGCTCAGGCAGTGTAAGGAGGATGGCTTGGAAGTGGAATGACTGGAGGCGGCATTTTACAGATGACTTGTAAAGAGGGAGACAGGGAAGGTCTGAACTAAAGGAGAAAAAGAGTAGGACTGAGAAGTGAAGCAGAAGGCCCTAATCATCTGCAGACTGATTAGTGAAGGAGGAAAGGGAGGAGGTGAGATGGGGATCATTCCCAGGTTTATGGCCTGGTGGTTTAGTGAGAGGATGCTGTGTCCCCCAGGGAAAACAGATGGAATAGTGGGTATCTGCTTTCTGCTTGCACAGCATCCACTCTCTCTTTTCAATATTCCTTTTTTAGAAACCGCCCCTTCCCTGCACTCAGGTCACTTGGTTTCAGAGGGCTGTTGACCACACTTGCGAGTACCTCCCACCCTCTCCTCACACGGACCGCCCTCCCATTCCCAAAGGCTCCAAACTTCTGGCCATGAGAACTGGCTCAGGCATGGGCACAGGAGCAAAGTGGTCTGATAAAAGTTAATCCTGAATTATTCCCTTTTTCTGCAGGGTTTAAGTCTGAAGCTGCTGATGACCACCTTACCACCATCAAGACAAGAGGAAAACCAGAAGTGGATCCTTCCTAAACTTTTCTGATACGGGAGCCAGGATGTGGCCCTTCCTACCTGAGCAAGTACGGCCTGGGTTTCTGTGACTTGCTGCTAAGAGTTCTGACATACATAACAAGTAAAGAAAATTGTGTTTCAAAAAAGAAAAAAAAAAGCTACTTTTGTGAGTGGTAGATTATAAAAACCTACATTACTGTGACAATAGTTCCTCAAAACATTTAAATTTACCCAAGGCATTCACGGACTTTGTAGCAAATTCTACCGTGAATCATGACAAGCCAAGACAGACTGCCTTAGAAAATGTCACTGCACCAAGAATGGCACATTCACTCATTGAGTTCACATTTATTATCTTCAGGGTTCTCAGACTTGTACAATAGAAATTATAAAACCCCATGCTTGGGTTTGAGCTGGTCCTTCCATAAAGAGCAGCTGTGGATGCTGTTCAGACTAATTGTGCATGTTAGCGAGGCCAGGTGTTTCTGTCTGGCCCAACAGCTGTACTTGATGTTAAGGATCACTTGAATTTCAGACTGGCCATCTATAAAAGAAGGCTGGTGAAGCAGCACCTCAACTGAGCCCTTAGGTGGAAAGGCAGAACGTGTTTTGAGTTTCTCTCCCCTCTAGTAAAATATCTACTGACCTCTCTGGAGGGGCATGGAGGACACATTGTACTGGGCCCTCTTTTCTTCCTTTACTCTCCTTCCATGAGAAAAACCCGATACTAGCACGGGTTTAATCTTTATTAGTGCATCTTCACCTCCATATAAATATGCTTAACTTGTTGCCTCCTGCCCTGTCTGCTTCCCAGCAGCTAGGCCCAAATAAATCTTCGGGGTCCATCCCTGGTGGACATTTGTTGGCTTTGCCACTGTGTGTCCAAACACAGTGCCCCTGTGTCCTTTGAGGAAGTACCTACCTACTCTCCATGGTGTGCTGTCTTGGTGGTGCTGTCAGTCAATGCTTCTGGCTCAGCGGTGTTCATGCCACTCAAATTACGCCAAAAGTGTTCAAACTAGCCAAAAGTGTTCTGTTTCCTGGTATTCTAAAGCCAAGGGCAGAGCACTCTAAGGGCAGACCTCCAGCTGTGCCTCAGGAAAAAGAACATCAGTTCCAAATCCCCAGGCGCCCAGAGTAGTTCCGTTTCCATCCTGAGAATGGTTCTCCTGACTTCCTTTGACTCTTAGGATATCCTCCATGTACCATTTTATTTCTGTTGCTTTATGACTACCAATCATTTATACAATCCACTGTATTTATACAATCCACTGTGACTTAAACACGACGCAATAGCTAACGTTCATAGTATACTCTGCAGCTTATAAAGTACTTTCATATTCAATTTGTCTCTTTTAATCAACCTTTCTGGAACTGATTTTTTCTCCTCCCTGCAAATAAATCACTTACTGATTTTTCTATTTCTTACAACAGCACAATCATTCTTTGAGTCCCGTAAGCTCTTTTAAATCTCAGACTAATTTTGACTCAAGGCTTTCACTAACCCCCTACAATCAGTCACCTAATCCTAAATATGGGATCTCCCAGATCGATCCCATCCTTCCCACTCTCTCTGCTTCCAACTTTGTCGGAGCCTTCCTCACCTCAACAGTGGTCTGCTGACTCTGCCACCAGTCTACTGTCTCCAGACCAATGGTGCAACGGCACCACTAGCAAAAGGATGTGGAAAAAATTCTATTATCAATGTGCCACTCCTCTTCTACCCATTGTTCACAGAACAAAGATTACAGGACAATGATGCACAGGGCAATTCCCTAACCTCAATTCTGGCCTATCCCCAAGCAGGCTTCCCCCAGCTCTCCTACCTCACAGCACACTGTTCCTCGGCAGAAAACATTTGCTAGAACAAGTGCTCTCAAACATGTTTCTCAAAGACTGAAAAAAAATGGCTGCAATATTTTTGCAGCTCCCTCTCATCATAAGTGGGGTCTTTGAATGCCCCTTAAATCAGAATAAGCGTATAACTTGATTTGGTCAATGGGAGAGTAGCAAATGCAGTACAAACAGAGGCTTTAAAATCACTTTTGAATTGGGGTTTGCTCTGTTGCTGCTCTTGGAACACTGCCTGACGGCCATGTAAAGAAGCCCAGGCCAGGAGGCTAGAGAATGAGAGGCACATGTCCCAGTCACCTGTTAACCTGCCCAGCACCTAGAAACCGCCAGGCACAAGCGAGGCCATCCTAGATCATCCTGCCGCCAGTGACCCCACCAGCTGACTGACTGAAGAGGCCTGAGGAAATCCACCCAAGAGCGGCAGAAGAACCACCTAGCTGAAGCCAGCCCGCACTGCTGACCACAGAAATATGGCCTGCAGTAGTTATTTTAGACAACAACTTTTGGGGTGATTTGTTATGTAGCAAAGGATAACTGATAAAACATCTAAGCTGATTTGGTCACTTTTTCCTAGGAATTCCCTTCCATTACTATTTAGTGCCTTGGGCACACAATTGCAACATATCTTCTTTCATGTTTTGTTCCATTATTTAATTTCTAATGTGTGCTATTTCCCCCTTGTAAGTGCCTTGGGAGGAGACTGTGCATTTTCTATTTTTATATCTCACCTATGCACAAAGTGTGTTCACAATGACTACATCAGAATCAATTAGTATTTTTCCAGGGCCCAGTCATCAATCGCATTAGTTAACATTCATCGTTTCAATGCATATTTTGGTCATTAATTTTAAAAGCTTTAAAAAAGATCTGATAAGATGCAAACCATAAAACATCAATCTAGTTGTCTAACCTACAAATTGCAAAATTACGCACAGCATATATCATATTAGGAATCATTTCATTGATTCATTTTCAGACAATTACCTTTTGCAAGGGAACCCACATACCAATAAAAGGGGGGCACAAAGAAACAAGTATATAAGAGTAAAAGTTTCACAGAAGCAACTGTTTGATTTTCACCAGGATATTATTTTTCTCCCGAGACACATATTTCTCCTATGTGGTTTGCAACCCTAACCTGCCAGGCTGCCAAAAACAAGGCTTCTATTCCTAGAATGTCACTGACTCTCCCCTTGCTGTTCAATTAGATTTTGCATTTAATAGAGAAATTCCCTTGTGTTTTTTTTATAACGGTGCACCTGCTCCTTGGGAGATTTCCTCCTTTGACAAGAAATGCCTTAAATTTAGCAAGAAAAAAAAAAAACAAAAACAAACCAGCTCCAGGCTTTCTCTGATAACATCAAAGATATCTGCTTGTACTAGATGTTTGTGTGGGTTTCCCTCCTCTTAAGAGCGGTAAAGCACTGCTATGATTCCTTCCAAAACAACAGCACGCACAAAGTTTCTTGGCCTCGGCTCTGCATTTCCACTGTACACCTGCACCGGAACGATTGCCTGGAATTAGCTAAGCGGTGACATGGCAGAGACACTCATTTGCATTACTTACCACCTTTTGCATGTCAGCACATGGTAAATGTCAAAACAAATGCATCATCATTTCAAACCTACTGTCTTGTAACCTCTTGTCATGAAACGCTTGCTACAGAGAAAATAAAGTTTATATTCAAAACTGTTTCTCTTTTTAATATTTTATTTCTGAGATATACAAATACTCTTAAGAGAAGCACCATTTTTTCTTTCCGAATCTAGACTTGAGAACTCGTACATGTTTGATTTAGAGTAATCTTCAGTTAGTATGGCATTCCGGAGAGACTTCTGTGATTGGTACCAAAATGTCACATCTTTTTCAAATAGTTTTAAGGACACCTTTAAGGTGTCACACTGCACTCTAGCCATGCTGCATGTAATTGAACACTGAGATGCATCAGAAATACCCAGTAGACCTTCCCTCCCAGATGTGAACACATTAGCATACTGCCTTCCTACACCTTGTTCTCTTTGCCTTTTAAAATTTCAGTATTTACAAATGAAATACAGATTTCAACCCATTCCCAAGTGGGATGTCTGCTCCACAATGAGAGAAAGAGGTTTCTGCCTTCCTGCATTTTAGGCAAGGAAAGTGGTGCTTGGAAATTACTGTTTAGAGTGACACCTTGGAGAATTGACAGACTCTGCACACATGTAATCCTCATAAACCTCCCCAGACAGCCCTTATTTCATTTTGCAAACTGCACCCTGGCCGGGCTCCACAGCACGTGGTGTGTGGTGAGACTGTCCTGCAGCGGTTCTCCCTTCCTCCGGGCTCCTTGATGGACACTTGTCAGTAACAGCCAAGAGGAGTGGGGCCCAGCTAACCAGCAGCTGAAAAACGGGCACGACAGTAAGCTCCTTCGATTAACTTTCCCAAGGAAAGCACAGTCCCACAGGAAAAAAACGTTTTCCCCTCTCCTAGCGGTCCATTGAAAATGAGCAACAATGCTGCTGCCTTTTTGTTTCCTAAAGACTTTCTTCCCTGCAAGCAGTAGCGTGTTCCTCAAAGAATGCTAGTATTTCCTGTGGAAACTGTATGGCTGCCAGTAATGGCTCATAATTTTCCCTCTTTTCTTTTCATAAAATTGAAATAAACAAAACATGTCATTTGACAATAGCCAGAGGAGCAGTTCACCTCACTTGCCACCTGCAGAGGAAAGTCCCCACACGGAAGGGCCGAGAGAGAAACGCGCCCCGCGGAGATGGACTCGGACCTGCCCGGACGCAGGACAGCGGCGGAGAACGGCGGTCGGAGCCCCGGCTGGACGGGGCAGACGCGACCCGCGGCGCTGAGGGGCGCGGGGCTACCCGCGGGCGGCCGCAGCCCCGGGTGCACCTCTCCGGCGTCTATCGCTATTGTAGGTCCCGTTGTTGCGACTATCACTGCACCCCGCGCTATCTCAGCTCTCCGGAGCCTTCTACACGGTGCGAGGTGGCAGCGAGAATAACGAGCACAGGAAACGGGCAAAGGAAAAGAACAACCCTCTGGAAACCGAGGTGGGGTTGTTTCCCCCTTCCCCTGAGTAAAGCAGCCGCCACCGCCGTCACCACAGAGACCTTCCCCCAAACCCTTTCTGCAGAGTCGCCAAGCAGCGCGGAAGCGCGGCACAAAGGGGGCCTGCGGGCTGGGGGAGCAGGGGCGACACCCGCCGGAGTCGCCCGCTGCAAAGTTGGAGAGGCTCGGCCGCCCGTGCCGCCGCCCCAGCCTCCCTGCGGCGCCCGCCCGGGACCTGGACTCACCCGGGGCGTCCGGCGCGCCGGCGGCTCCCGAGCGCGGACAGACGGACGGACGGCGGCGGCGGGCGCTGGAACAGCCGCAGCAGGAGCAGGCGGGCGTTGGGGGCGCTGCCGCGGCCCCGCTACGTCACAATGCGGCCGGCCGCCGGCGCCGCTCCCCTGGCCCCCCGGAGGGCGAGTGCGGGAGGGGACAGCCCCGGGGCTGCCGGGCCGGAGCCGGCGCGGAGGGACGCCGAGCGCACCGCCGGGGACGGGGGCGCGGCCGCCACTGCACGGGCTGCTGGAGCCGCCGCGCCCGCCCCCCGGCCGGCGAGCCCCGCTCGGCCTGACTGACAGCGCCCCTCCCGCCCTCCGCGGGGCGCCCCCGGCCGGGCCCACGCCCCTCCCTCGCCCCCGCCTCACCGCGGCCCCCAGCCGGCCCGCCCGCCCGCCCGCGGACCGGCTCTTTCTTCTTCACCTTCCGCGCGTTTGTCGTCGCTGCCTTTGCTTCTCATCTGGGTCTCCCCTCCCCTCCCACTTTCCCCCCGCTCCCCTCGCTCTCCCGCCCCCACCCTCCCCACTTCGCGGCCTCTGCCCCCTGGAAATGAAATCGCCCCTCACCGCGATCCGTGCGCCAGCAGCTGCCACCTCATTCGTCCCCAGACCCTTCCAGGTTCCAGCCGAAACCGGGCAGAGAGACCGGGAAAGGGGGGAAACGGAGCGCGGGCATGGTCCTGGGAAACTGCTGCACTTCAAGCCCCTGGCAGAGTGTTTTGCGTTGGCACGGAGTCTTCAGTCCCCAATCCTGCCCCGCCAACCCCGCCGCCAGCCGCGCTCCCACCCTCGAGGACTTCTCTGGGGAGTGAATGGCAAGGGGCTTCTGCTCGATGGTTTTGTGCTCAAGTGTGGGTGGTGGATGGAGAAGACTTTGGTCGGAAATAATGGCTTTTTAATTCGACAACGCTTAAAACACCACTTTATTAACTTTCCTTTTGGCGTCTTTCTTAATTAGGGCGGGGAGAGGCGGGGGGTGGGGCGGGGCACTGGATGAGGCGATGCCAAGCCAGCAGTGATGACTGTCTCTTTCCTTACTTATTTCCGAAATGAGTTTAGGGAGAGTGGAAGCATTTATGGTAATATTGGCTCACGACCATCTCGCTTTTGCCCTTTGGAAAGCTTTAAATGGTTTTTAAGAAATCTGTTTCCCAGGAGAGATGACTCGGGGAAGTACACTCAGAAAAGCCATTGAGGGCGACATCGTTGCTCCAGGATGTGGATGCTTGCCTGATGCTGCCCCAGAGAAGAGTGTGAGGAAGCAAGTTCTGGTCCTTCTATTCAGCGGCATCCTCCTTCCCTTGCTAGTTCCAGAGGACAAAAGTGGTGCAGCGACTCTGGGAAACTCAACGCTATCTGGGTTGGTAAAAATGGGATGTCTATCATGGATGAGCCTGTCATTGAAAATATGTTGCCAACGAAAAAGGAAGGACCTGGTTGTTTAAAGTCTGGAGTTCCCTGGATGAGTAGAATCATATTGCACGCAGTGGCTGCTCTGTTGGTATTTCAGGAAAGAGGCAGTTATACTAAGGAGGGCAGGGGGCAGAGGGGCATCCTTGCCCGGGAGCTGTGTGGACAAGATCATCGTGAGCCAATGTGACCTATAGTCACTGAAATTAGGACTACCTGGAAAGCCAGCAGAAGAATGCACATGCTTTTAATAATACTTCCTATTGAGAAGCTGAATTTCTCTCTCTCTCTTTTTTAACATAAACAGCCAAGAGCATGTTCTGCAGTGTTGTAATTTGTTTATTGTAATTTATTATATATAAGATTTTAAGTACATACATGGAAAGTGGCTTCACAATTTTAAAAATACACATTTTCCCTCAGTAGAAAATATAAAATCAGATGACATCATATGGCACTAAAAATACTTGAAAATATTGGGTTTAATTTGTTCACATCTGGTTAAAATAAAAATGCTTTTTTTTTTTGCCTAGTATAAACTCTGAGAAAAGCACATCTTGCTTCCATCTAATAGATATGGATAGAATTGGTGTTCCCTTGGCATGTTGTATAGGCAACATACTTTCCTCGTCACCCTCTTAAATATTGTGACTTCCTGCTTTTTAAAAATAAAATTTTAATTTATTGAAGAAGTAACTTATTGAAAAATTATAAATGGATATCTCCTTCCAAACTCCCTAAACTGCTATGAGCTCTAACAATGAGCCAGGTGTTAACTCAATTTAAATGGTTTGATAAGACGGGACCCAGTTATGTTGCACATACAGAAAATGGGTAGTTCTTGGAAAGAAAGGTTCTCTGTTTCTGCATAGCCAAAGGAATAGCATGCCATGCAGTTAAAGCACAATCTCTGAGATGTTTCAGATGTTTTCCCATTTTTTATAGTTCTTTTTGTTATGTTTTTTCTGTCTCTAACATGCTTTTTATTACATATTTATCATTGTTTCTGTAATTATTTTTTACACTGTGATTTAAATGCTTATATCCACTCTCCTACAGAGGCTGGGAGTTTGCTTTTGCTTGGACTGTTGGTTTGCTTCAACTCTTGCCAAATCGTAAGCCACAATGGATATACCAAAATGTGAAAGTAGTGAAGTACTTGAGTTGAAATAGAGCTTCTGGATTTTAAATTGGATGGCAAGAAAGCCAGCTTCGGGGCGGTGGTGTGGGTGGGCTGCTCTGCCTTGTCCAGGGACTTCTTACTACTAATCTATCTCTGATAATGTTTTCTAATCAAGCAACTGCCTTTATAGCCTAGTTAGTAACAGTGGAATGGTTTAGCAGCCACAGCTGCTGGGCATTTATCCCCTTTTAGAAAACTCCTCACCCATGCCTGCCACAACAGGAAGTATGCACCTGTTAGAACACTTAGCGCATTTCTGCTTCAGTCTCTTCCTTATCTCCTGCTATTCAAGTGTCCGTTCCCATCAAGATGCCAAGGAAGTTCATGTACTTATATTTAGATTTTCAACACTGAGCACATTTTCAAAGTCAAGAGTTAGCTACTGAAAATAATTAGTACAGCAGGGCATTTCCTGTATATCACCTGTCAGAGAGCTACCATGTCATTGTCCATTCCATTACTACTATTCAACATCTGCCTCTATCCTTTTCGCAGTTTCCATAATATATCTTTATTGTGCTGCAAAAATTGGATAAACCTGCTAAAACACTGCCAGTGATCAATCTTTTTTTCCTATTCTTTAAATGTAGATTTTGCTAATGAAATATCCCACTCAATAGTAAAGGCTCGGGTTGTTTACTCTCATTGAGGTTCTTTTGATTTCTGATTAGGAACTCTAAAGTTCAGTTGGGCCAGACTATTCTTTTATTCTGCAGTTGTTTGCTTATGCAATATATATAAGTAATTATAAGATATTTTTTATCAAGAATCAGATTACATTTATGTAAATGTGACTGTATCAGTCAGCATAGGTTATGTTATGTTGTGATAACAAAGAACAACAACAACACAAAACTTCCATAGATTAATAAAAACATCTTGTTCTCACTATATAACAATTGCAGAACACCTGCAATTCCACTTCATGTATTTCTCACTTTAACATCCCAGTTTAATGGGGCAGCCACTAATAGCAATATTGTTGGTCACTAGTGAGGGACAGAAAACTCTGGAGGGTCTTATACCAGGAATGAAATACTCTAGCTCAGTAGTTATGCATGTCACTTCTGCTCTCAACTCATTAGCCAGAACTAGTCATGGGCTCCACCAATCACAAAAGGACAAGGAAGTGCATGCTACAATATAGCCAGAATATTTGATAAATAATAGGCTGTGGAAGTATGAACATATTCGATGTTATTGTAGATCTTATAGAACAGAGAAAATTTTGAGTATTTTGCATAAAATCCGTGAGCTTAAGTATGGAAATAGACGCTGAATAGAAGTATAAATTCTGTTGCGGCTTTACATTCTGAAATAAGCACAAAAACAAGAGTTGAAAAATGTGACTGAGAATGATTAGAAACTCAGTTTTTGAACATTTTTGAGTTTCACAAAGAAAGAAATGATATGGAAATATGTGGTTTTATCCAGTTTTCCACCCGGCTTGAGGACAGGCTCACAGGTTCTTTCCACCTCCTTTTCCACGCACACACTTGTCTTTGATTTCTTTTTTCAGCTCTGCTTATCTTGGGGCATCTGTGTGTCTTTGCGTGCCCAAGCTGCCTGTGACCGGGAATTTAGCACTCCTCCTCACCTGCACTATTTTCTATGATCATCTCTTCACTTTCCAATGATTTTTCCCCTTCAATATTTGTTCTTTTCTCTGCTGTTGGGGCAAGTTTTAGCCTTTTGCTTCCTCTTAGGACTTCTAGTAAAATTAGAATTGGAGAGGGAGATGAAATTCAAGTCCAGCTATTTAGCTGCTTGTAATAAATATAGCAGCTTTAATAACAGATTTAGTAGAGAAGAAATTTTATGTATTATCAATCCAATTCACTGAGATTATTCTAGGATTCCAGTTACTACTATTCTGTGCTGTACCTATTCTTACAGATTATTGGAAGTTTTGTTGTTCTTGTTTTTTAAATGGAAATGATTAGGCCATGTGCAAACATACAGGCAGATGACTAAATGCATTGCCTTGTGTTCTGAAGCATCCTGGAGCAAAAATACAAAGAAACTATCCACAAGGGACTGAGGTTTTTTTGAAAATCGCAAGCTTTGGGGCTGTGATCTTTTCCCCTGCGCTCCTCTTTTACAGTGAGTTTCCAGCAGACAGCACAGTGCATCTGGAAAGCTGCTGGAATTGAGGATAAAACTCTGGATCAAACTCTCTTCAGGCTGGCAATATATAAGTTTCATAACTGATTTAACTACATTTAAACCCAGTAGCTGGTGTTTTTCAGCTTAGCACTTACTTCTATCTCAGGTTGATTGGGGCTCACTCTTCACCTTGCCCCTGAGAGACTGTCTTAAACGTCATCCACAAAACTTCAGTTTTGGTTTTGATATTTCTGCAGCAAATGGAGCCCAGTGGATTGGTCTGTTTTTCCTATGATTCCACCCACATTATCTTTAAATATGTCAATTTTTTTCCTGGATATTTTTTATGGAAAGCCTTTTCCCTCCCAGGGTAGCTTGTTGACTTCCAATCTATGGATATTCGAATTGATTCCCCTTGGGTCACATCACATCTCCCTATCTGTCCACTGATGCCTCCAATCTGAGTCAGGTTGCCATTGGCCATGATGAAATCTGCCTGAGCCCCGTGCTCCCAGAAATCAGTGATGGTTGAGAAATGCCTCAGGAAACGGCTTACTGCAAAGACCCACCTCCCTGTAGTACTTTGCTAAAACTCATGGCCCACTCTTTCTCACAACTTCGTAAGATTCACACATGGGTCCCTTGTTTATCTCTGCCAAGGTCAAACAGATTTGTTTCCCTTTTCGCCTGAATGTGCTGACAAGAGCAGCCACAGACCCTCCAACTTTCCATTCTTTGTCTCATGAATGAATAGCTGAGATTAGTACTGTTTGTCCCTCTGAAACTTTTCAGACGGAGAAAAACATTTCCTGTTCAGCTAACTGACCTACACTTCCGCTGATTGCAAAACAATCTCAACTGTAAGTCACCCCACCTGTAACTTGTCTATTCCTCCCCATAAAAGTCTAATGCAAAATCACCCGATGGAAACACTGTGTTGAGGGGGCTCCTCTTATTGAAAGAGTCTGAGTCAAATCAATCTTGCCTATCTGGTTTTTGTCTTTGTTCCGTCCTTTTCCCGTTTGGATTCCAGTCTCTCTCTCTCCCTTTTTTCGTTAAATCTTAATTAATAGCTACTCTAGTCACTGATGTGAATTGACGTCATGGATCTATCTGTTCACCACTTTATTCAACCATAAAGTGGTTATTTCTAAGCAAAATTTTACATCTAACATTTTTTCTGTAAGGGAAATACCTAACACCATACAACAATAACCGAGCAGCATTTAAAATCCTTCACATTGTACAGCTTTATTATTCAACTTTTTCTTAGTTGTTTTTTTTTTTTTTTTTTTGGTTCTGTTAGCAAAATGAAGAGCCCTCCTACTCAGCTTAGGGAGAAACGAAAATGCTATACAGTTGCCAAATGGTCAGCATACGCACTTTCATAACGTGATGGTATATAGTAGCTTCGTTATTAAATACTCAACCAGATTCTCTATCCTATACCATGGGATTAATATATTTTCCAAAGCTTTCAAGTTAGTAATTTGCCTGCTGGGTTACACTATGTTCCAACTTGGGCCAATAGGACAGATAAATAATTTCTAAGAGGGAGGCCCAGATGGGTGCTTTCAACAATCGGTATATCCTACAGCTTAAAGACTCTTACGAGAGGGAAGGAGGGGGAGAGACCGTGAGACCCTCCTAGGAACAAGCCCTTTACTTTCCCTCCCAGAATGAGTCCCTGATGCAGGCCGATGTGCATAATACTAAACATTATCTAGGGCAGTCTGACCCTGGCTGGAAGTTGTCTTGCTGCTTTTGATTTGCGAGAGAGAGAGACAGGGAGAGAGAAGGGGAATTCATTTAAGACTGGAAAACTGTGGTTGGAAGGTCTTGTGAAAATCATAATCTATAAACATGGAGTATTTGTAGGCAAGGACACATTTGGACACTAGACATTTCACACGGGTGCATAAACAGATTAAATCTCTAACTGGAGGTTTTGGTATCCGAAATGAATTTGATTAGACTGTTTTCAAAAGGAATGCATATCAGCTGAGTGTGGTTAAATGATTTGAAGAGGAATGCAGGTCAACTTCAGAACACCATGCCACGTTCCCATGGTTCTGTTGTAGCTGTAGAACATGAGGGAGGCCTATGAAAAACACACTCCATTCATTCCTCATCATTGACCATCGTACTGTATATGTAATTGCATCTGGTCCTATGGGCAACTACAAAATCTTCTTCCGTCTGGATAATGATTTTATTGTAGCATATATCTGTGCTTTGAATATTACTATGATATATATCCACTTGGATTCAGAGGTCTGTTGTCTTTACAAGTAATTCACCTTTAACTCACTTATTCTACCTTGAGACCAAATGCATGCATTTTGAGATGATCGGATGCCCGTGGCTATGAAATGAAATAAAGGGATTTAGAACCTGTGGAGATTAAAGCTGTAATGGACTAGTATCTGGCTTTATCTTTAAGCAGCTTATAGTAGGTTAACTTTTTCCCCTTGGATGAGCCACGCAAAGACATTAGAATTGGTTACCTCTAAGTGGCAGACAAAAGCTGTCAGTGAGTGGAATGCATAAGTAATTATAATTACCACTGTTCCAAACCAGAATAAATCCTATTTCAAAACAGCTTTGGGGAAGAAGGACAAGATCTGAAAATTAAGTAAGATTTTCAGTCTTCTTAGACATGACTGTCTTGTGAGTTTTACGTACTTTCCCAAATCTATAGCTCCCAGCGTTCAGTTCCTCAACCTGCGGCTATATGGTCCTTTTTAGAAAACAAAAAGGGAAGAAAATATAAATAGATACTGCACTGGATGAGAAAAGCTGATGGCTGATGATAAAACATTACTTAGAAGTCATGGGAAATGTTTTAAAGGTGGATTGTGGGAAGGCTAGAAAAATATTAATTGTTGGCAGACTAAATGCTTTTAAATTCAAAGTCCAAGGTAGCCCTCCAGTATAGAGGTTGAGGTCACTAAACTGGGAGTCAGACTCCCTGGGCTCAAACCCCAGGTTCATGTCTTACCATCTCCAAAGTTATTTAATGTGCCCTGGCCTTAGTTTCCATATTACAAAATGATATACTAGTAGCACTTACTTCAAAGAACTGTTCTCGAAATTAAATGAGCTAATATTCTGAGAGAATTTAAAATAGAATCCATTAAGAGCATTAATAAGTATCTGCTATATAAGTGAACTCCAGAAAGCTGGTGGCACCCGGTGAGTTTGTCGGCAAGGTGGCCTCTGGAGCTGAGTTGTGAGTGCTGCGTGCTGGCTGTGAGCACCTCTGTTTTTCTACTTGTATCGTGGCATTGAACAACCCCAAATTCTTTGCTCCTTAAACCACAATAATAGTACATCTTGGATTCCTACGTGGTATGTGTATAGTTGCCCACAACCCTATTTTTATTATAATCACTTAGATTATGTAAAATGTTATTTGGAAGACCTTTTGGTTTATGTTTAAGTATTGTGATTGGTTCTCCGGTAGTTTAAGATTTTTAAAGATTTCGATCCTCTAATTTGAATTTAAAACTCTGGTTTGTAAACAGCAATTTACTTTCTTCCAAGACCTCCAGTGGTGGTTTGATTAAGAATTCAGGAAGAGATAAAAATATTTTTGAAAATGAAACATCTTTAGTGAGAGGAGTATCATCAGCATTTTAACTCTAAGGGCTGTCAATATGATTTTGATGTGCTGATACCATTAATCTGATATAAATTAAAAAAACACACTTCTTGGAGAATACAAAGTACTTTGTCATGCATTTATTCAGCAATTTTTGGGGCACCTGCTGCACACTGAATGCTGTGCTAGTTGTTTAGGATATTTGGGGTGGACAGAACAGACACACCAGACTGTCCTTATCAATAGTCAATAAACAAGTATATTTAAGTGTTGCAAGGAGCTTTGAAGTTGAGAAACAGATTGCCGTGGGAAAAACACAGAGGATCTAATGTAACATTGGGTGGTCAGGTAAGACCTCTGAGGTTTGCAGAGTGAGAAGCCACCCTTGTGAACAGAGAAAAATTACAGGCAGGAAGACCCAGCCTGGACTGCTGAGTGTCTGTGCACCTACCACTCAAAAGCCAAAAGTGTTCAGAGTAGTTCTCAAATTGAATGACTTAGGGAGAGTCACGTGCAACTACTTCTTGGACTAGTACTACATACATACAAAAACGGTCATCAACAACACCATTAACCATACATTAGGGAAACACGAGGGGAAATGTTAACATATTAAGTGTTTGCAAAGCATCTGTAAGAACAGTATCACTGCATATTGTTTACCCCTAAGAAACAAGTTTTCAGAGAAACTTAAAGCATCTACAAATCCTCCCTTGTGTGAGGATCAAGCAATGCTATTAGAAATATGTAGCCAAAGTGGAAAGGAGATTAATTGTTCCAAAACCTTGGAGAATTGGGATCAGAACACAAAATACATTTAAGAGAGAGTAAGGTAGCAGAAAATCATGAAGGTGATATAAAAGTCTATGAGAGTCATAAACAATCAGGCAGACACATTCTAAAACTTTTGCTATTTAACATGAAATTTAACTTAAGAATTGTGACCTAGAAATTTGGAGAACTTCTCTTCTCCTCTAACTTTCCATGTTATTCTAAAATCTGTCATGGCCTTGGCAATGGCTTTGAGCAGCTAGATAGACTAGGGGAAAAGAATGTAGAATCTTCTTCATATGGATTTGAGGAAACAGGAATTTTTTTAAAAAAATTCTATTGTTCATAGCATCCTGAACTACTCAGAACTACATGTATTATATAAAAGCAGAACAAGGCCACAACCAATAATTTAAGTGTAGCCTGCAGGGTCCCTCCAGGGCTTCCCTGGTTCAGTACAGCAGCCACTAGCAAAGGTAGTTATCGAGCAGCTGAACTGTGGTTGGTACAAATTGAGATGTGCTTTAAGCGCAATAGACACACCTGATTTCAAAGTCCAAGTGCAGAAAAAAGAGTGTAAAAATACAATTAATAATTGTATAACTTTTGGATAGACTAGATTAAATAAAATATTGAAAATTAATTTCACCTGTAAATTTTTTTCATCCAGCTACCTCAAAACTTAAAATCTCACATTTCACTGGCATTAGATTTCTATTGGACAGCTCTGTTCTAGGACGTGTGAAAAATCACCTCCATCATACATGCCCCTAAACATCTATTCTAAACCATTCTGTCAAAATGAATGGCAGTGATATCAGGGAAAACAGGTGGCTAACCAGCCAGGTTTTGGAGGAAGATAGCAGGTGGATGTGACAGTTACATAGTACTGGAAAAATTGATGATTGGTAGAAGACTCATCCATATGTGTTGGAAGGAAATTATTGATGTGCTCTGTAGATGTTCCCAAAAGAGGGAAACTGGATGGATGAAGGAAGGAAGGAAGGAAGGAAGGAATCACTACTTTATCCTGTGCCCAGTGGGCTGCAAAACATTTTGTCCTTCAAATTGTTTGCGCTTTTGTAAACTGGAGAGCACTCATGATTCTCCAGACCTATACCCAACCTCCCTCTCCCTTCCTCCAAAACAACAATAAGACAAGGAGAAAATAAAGCCTTTACAATCTGGGTTTAAGGCATCCAGTGTGCATTCTGCAAACTGTCTGACAATAGCCCTACTTCACATAGGCTATGCAACAGATGTTGATGATGCTTAGTGGGAGCTGAGGATAGACAAAACACTATTGTATCTTCATACTTGGCTGGAGCAAAGCTCTTTTCCCTTGAAAAGTTCTGTGTAAATGTATATGCCCTTAGCAAATTAGCTAATAATATGTCAGGCTTCAAAGTGACCATACTGCACACTTACTGTTTTCCTAATCCTCTCGCTTCCCCTGTTTTTAAATGGTTACAGAAAAGTCCATTTTGGAATAGTTTGCCCTTGGCTTTAACACTTGGCAGAAGAGTTCCCTGTCCTCTGTTCTTCCTTGTGTTAGTTCTAAAGCTGTTTGTCATCTCTAGTATCCGGAACACCTGCTTTTTCTAAAGGACTGCTGGCTCAGGGAAAAGAACATAACTTATTTTTATGCAATAACTCGCCAGCTCAAGACTTTTAAAAACTCTGTCTGAAACGATGCATTTTCTTTCCCCTAATCAAATAAGGTATTTTAAAAATCAGAATTTTTTTACTTTACCAATTTCCTTTTGAGATAAATCATTGGACAGCAAGTGGCAGGATGGTCGGGCAAACCAGAGAAAGAGCATTCTGCTCATAACAGGATCCACAAGAGGGAGGAAAACACAGGCAGCCATGTCTTCCAATCCAGTGAGAGATTGTTAAAAGAACTTACAGAAACCTAAGCAGGGACAACTTTTAAGAATTTAGGAAAACTAAGAAGATGAGGGAGGCTCTGTTACTTATTTATATAAATAGTAACACGTTTTAAATTCCATGTTTAGTGCATATCTGTCTTCGCCAACTTAGCAGACCTTCTCTCTTCTTATAACAGCGATTATTTTTATCTTGTGGAAACTCCCCTTCCTCAGTTGATACATTGTTTTATCCTGTGACCTGCCTTCCTTGCCAATGGGTTAGGCACATGACCAAGATTAGCTAATCAGTCTCTCATCCTCTTGCCATAGTGATTGCACAGGGATGGGGTGATTGGTTGGAGCTATTGAAATAGAGGTATTCTTTCTTGTTCTCTTAGAGCTATTGGGTTATTGTTCTTTCTGAGAGTAATATAAGGCCAGGGCAGCTGTGGCTGCCATCTTTCCTAGTGTGAGGAGACAGCCTGATCAAGAATGAAGCCAATATAGAGAAAAGCAATACTGAGAACAATGACACAAAGAACATCTTGATAAAAAACTTTAAGCCCCTGGATTTCTTAGTTACATGATGATAAAATTTCCACTCAGCTTCCCTTTTCAGCATAAGCTAGTTTGAGCTGGGTTTCTGTCTATTGTAATAAAAAAATTTCATAACAAATAATGTTTAAGTGCAAATGAACACTGTAAAAAAGGAGCAAGGAAAGAAAAAGAAAATAACGAGGACCTCCCAAAATAGGGGAAGAAAAGAAGAAAACTGGAAATGATTAGATAATTCTCCTTCTTTTCTCAAACGTGTTAGCAGAAATTACACTGCACATAAATGCTTCTATGGAAATTCTAAAGAGAATATCAATCTTCCCACTAGAATTGGACACCAACTAAAACTTTGCAATAAAATTAGCTTTTCCTGTCATAGGAGGTAGACTGCATGCAAAAATGCAAATTTTTGAACCATACCTCTCAGCTTTTTCCATATTGCATTTTCTATTTCCCTCTTTTTTAAATAAAAGCATTTATTGACTATTTTATAAAATTAATAAATATATACTCACTTTTAAAAATATAAGTAGTAAAGAAGTCAATTTATTAAAAAATAAAAATTCAAATATGACTTTTCAAACCTCTTTTTCAAGTATATCTTTGTACTCTTTTTGATCCTTTCCCTTGCATATATAAAAATTTTTCCTTTTATTAAAATATGGGACCAATATAATTCTTTTATAACAATTAAAGTCATTTTATGACCATTGTTTCATGTAAAAACATATAGGTCCACCTCATTTTATTTAGTGGCAGACTAATATTTCAATGTAGTAAAGGATATTTAATCTATCTCGGGTTTTTTGTTTTCTTTTGCTATTTGATCCGATGATATAACAAACAACCTTCAATATATTTTTTAGCCTTCTTAAAATGATGATGACTTTTATTATTGCTGCAGCAGTTTCCTGATCACAAACTATGAACTAGTGAACAGGACAATGGCCAATTACAATCTTCATCTTGCATACATCCTTAGGCATACACACACTGGGTGTGATGATACAGGCCTGAGCGAGGCGTGATTCGAAGTGCGACATGAGAAGAAACATCAACGTAAATGATCTGACCCAGGGTGGGTGAGTCTACGCCCACGATCGCGCGTGCGCAATTCCTTTGCTTGTGCTGGTGTATAGCATTCGAACTGCGCTCCGGGCTTACAGGTCTTGGCAGGTGCCTGACCTCTTAACCCACATCTCTTGCCATTTTTATTGCCAGCTTCTGTCAATTACTGCACAATACAGTTAGCAAAACAGTTCTTCACTTTCAGGCAGATGTCTGCTGTCCATTTGTCTAGATCAAGAGGCTTACAAGCACCTCTAATTCTAACTCAGTGGGGGCGTGGGAGCCCTGGAAGGATCGACAATGCAATTGCTCCTCTTTAATCAGCCCAGTGGACAGGATTCATTTATTTTACCTTCCACTTTGACTTCCTTTCCAAGGAAATTTGTAGAATTTTAAAACCAATTTAGTTCTTTCTTTTTGCTTTAGTATCATTATTAAACCTGCAGATGGTATCAGCCAATTATGGGGTGTGGGGTCGTTTTCCACGCTTCGGGTTTCTGAGTCTGACCCAGTGACCTGTAATATTTCCCTCGACCTTCTCCCTGCAAGAAAACGTGAAAAAAACAATCCCTTCTTGTGGTAGTTTATCACCTGGCTTAATTTTCCTCCCACTGGCATTTTTATGTCTGGAAGCAGGACGATAAAAACATGCTGACCGATGCACAAGCCGGTTCTCAGATAACCCGCACTGCGCAGGATGTGCAGGTGCCTTGCCTGTGACCCCAGAGAGGCAGCGGGGTCGACTTTCACGGCTGTTTTTACTGTTTTCTTCAGTTCTATTTTAAAAGTAACACAATAACATGAGACGATTTTGTAATAAAATCTCCAACTGTATCAGGTATTTGGCCAAAAAACACTGGCCAGTTAAAACAGCAAGCCCTGCTTCTTTGCTAACAAGGAAGATGAACTCCTGATGGCAGATTCCAGCTCAACGTTGAAATGCAGGAGAACATCTGAAGCTCAGGGCACCAAGATTTCCGGGACTTCTTTTTGTTTCATTTGGCAACCATCAATGAGTCATAAATGGTGCCATCAAAGCAGGGCTCCTTCCTTACTCATAGCTAGTCCTTGACTGCAAAATCATGGGGTAGGCCAAGTTCATGTTCTGTACCAACCAACTCATTTCACTTTTCAACCGCCCTCTCTCTGTCTCTCAAAATAAGCCCTAACTTCCCTTGATTCTAGAAATTGACCACCCTCGTCCTGGCCAGGGCTGCCTAGGACGACACCTTGTTCTTACATCTGGGCCGTCCCACCTCCCAGGCTGTTGTGTCTCCACCCAGCACCTGCCATTTGTGTCTTGCTTCCCAGTCCCTCTGGATCCTAACGGGATCTGCAGTGATGCTGATAAAATTATACAAGTGGGTGCATCTCTTGGGTCACAAGTGCAGTTACGAGATTCCTCCTGAATCTGGTTAGGATGCTCTTTGTGCAAATGGAACGAATGGTACTGTGGGGCTTTCAGGCACTTCCTTATGGGAGGTATTCAGGGACAGAACTGCTTTTAAAAACTCCTCAAAGCACATTACGAGGCAGCTCCCTACCACACCAACTTAGCCTGGCCTTCTGCCATTTTGACAGGGGAATTCAAGGAATATCCTAATAGAGCCACACTGTAACTCTGCAGTCCTTAGGTCTCCTCCCTGCTGCAGGGGAAGGGGACTCTGCCAAGTAGCCTTCTCCTATGTAAGGCAGGCCCTTGACATTCCATAAGACAGGTAGTGAAAGATCTTGTTGAAATGTATGGATTTCACTGAATTTTTTTCTCACATTTATGTTTCAACTCCTCCATGGTTAACCTGTCTTTTAGAAGGCACTTGAGTGACCAGGGATGCTAACTGCTTCTTCATAATCTCATTTAAATGCCTACCGTGTTTTGTTCAACAAAAAAACACATGTCAGGTCAAACTGGGACGAAGAAGTAAGCATTGTTCTGACTGAATAACACATTCAATTAGTTCTTTGTTCTCTAGTCTTTTCAACTCAGTCCCCCCCTTTTTTTTTGATGCCTTCAAATTCACTGTTTCATATCAAATTTTTTAAATAATCCAGATTATCTGTCGTATTTCAATCTTATTTTCCAAGCACCAACTGGAAATATGGTATGCAACCTAAGTAATTTTTGATTAAGATCATAGTGCAGAGAAGTTAATCTAAAGTTCTTATGAAGGTGATCTATTTTTCTGTAGTTCTTAAATATAAATAAAAATTCAGCCCTGGTTGGTGTGGCTCAGTTGGTTGGAGCATCGTCCCATAAGCAAAACCTTGAGGGTTCGATTCCTGGTCAGAGCACATTTCTGGGTTGTGAATTCCATCCCCAGCCTGGGGGTTAAAAGGAGGAGAACAATTGATGTTTCTCTCTCACATTGATATTCCTTTCATTCCCTCTCTCCCTGAAAGCAGTGGGAAAAAAAAAAATGTCCTCAGGTGAGGATAAAAAATTCATTTCACAGACTGCATGTTTTCTCTAAATATTTTCCTAAATTCAATAGATTATTTTCTCATTACTCTTTCTGTTTCCATTGTGTTCTATAAGGGAGTTTGGGACACCCAATTAATATTCTATTACCAGGAATAGATTTTCCTGATTACTTAACTATTTTGGACACAGTTATATATAAGCACAGTACTTTATAATTTTTCTATAGGTAAAGACTTTTGCTCAATTTACTTAGCTTCAGCATGATGTAAAGAAAATTTACACAATGTTCACTTTATATTCAATGAAGTAGCTATTTGAAGGATAAAGAATAATTGTAAACTTTTATTTGGATTAAACTAAGCTCTTATAAATCATTATAAAAGAAAATTTTATTGAGTTTTCTCTCAGTTTAGTATGTTCACATTCAAGGGAGAATTACACAGCAGGGGAAAACTTCACATCTCAGAAAATATAGTGAAAATGAGATTGCAGTTATAAATCCTTAATTAGGGGAATCTTAATGTTGGTGACAGAACATTAGGAACCAGCTAACTGGTAATGTAAGAAAGACCTAGGGCAAGAGGGAGGTTTTCAAGTCAGTAGAGTAAACGACTGGCTGACATTGGATAGATAAGAGGCCCTTGTTTCTATACAAGTGACTGAAAGCTGTATTTTCCACTGGCTCTCAGTCTGGGACAAGCTGAACACATAATGTGAAGTGGCAAGGAGGGGATAAATCCAGGGATTTCAAGCTTTCAGTTTGGGACTTTGTCAGAGCCCTAAGTCACCCCTATGGTCTCAACTAATCTTCCCTCCTTTCTCCTCAGACTATCTGTAGAGGCAATAAAAATACCTGCTGTTTTAGTATTTTGAGGCAAAGGCTTAGAAAGAAGGCAGAATTCTTTTCAATAATTTAAAAAAGAAAATGGCTTTGGTCTGTTTGGCTGTGAAAGTCAAGCCTTTCCCCATTCCCCACTTAGCCTTAAAGGTCCCCCACCCTGTGATGTAATTACTCTCTATTAGTTACAACATGTTCAAGAGACGTCTATCTTGAATTAATAGTACTCTCACAAGGAAACTTCTTTTCAAAAAGGATTTTTTTTTTTTTGCAGCTGCTATGTTGCTCAGTGTCAAGGACACCGTTTTACTTTCAGCTGTGCCGCAGAGGACACCCTTCACAGAGACTCCAACGTGAGTGGCACCCACTAGCCTCACGCAGTGAGGTAGCCCTCGGTGCTGCCCAGAGTGGGAACAGGGAAGGTGGAAGCGGGTAGGCTACCACAGAGGCACAGGAATTCAGAGAAACAGATAAACCACACAACGAATCCCTCTGGGAGATTCATGAAAATGGGGGGAGGGGCACTAGGATTAGGGTATTGATTCAGTTTACTTGGGTACTGAAGAAAAGGGTGGGTCCGGAAGGCAGGAAACTGGGGGCTAACTCTAGGGCAGACATCTCACAGACAAGGTTCGGCATAAATAACGCCCCTGTTTTATTACAAAATCTTTTATTACAAAATCATAAGCATGTAATTCTCTAACAAAACAATATCACACTCAAGCACACCATACGACATTTTAGGTGAAATGTTCAAATTAAAACTGTAAATTATTACACCTATATTATTACGCTATCAACCACACTTCTGCCGGACCCTGTGTGTCTCCACAAATACACGTCCTCTTGAATTTCCTATCAGAATGGATCCCAGCTCTGTGACCCTCCTAGAAGGGCCTGTCCGGAATGAAGGACTCAGCCTCTGTGAGTGTAGAGAGGGAAGTTAGGAGGCTCTCCAAGAAGGGTCATAGGAATGAATCTGCTTTCCCTAAGTTCTTCTATTAATTTCAGCATGTTGCAAAAGCTGGAGAGCTGGATCTCCTACCCAAGAACACAAGCCTGAGACTTAGGCACTGCATAGAGTTCATTCCAATATGTATGTAATGATGTTTCAATATGCATATTCATAGAAACAAGGTTGAGAAATTAGGTGGGAAAATCAGTTTAAGATATTTGGGTTTTAGTTTTATAAAGACATGATTTTTTTCTTTCTTTCAAGTATAATTTTTCAAAAGAATTATAGTTTTTTGCTTCTCACATATAAAACTGCCTAGACCTCAAAAACATAGGAAAATTAGCCCTGGCTGGTGTAGCTCAATGGATTGAGCGTGGGTTGGGAACCAGTATCCCGGTTCGATTCCCTGTCGGGGCACATGCCTGGGTTGTTGACTGGGTCCCCAGTGGGGGCCATGTGAGAGGCAACCACACATTGCTGTTTCTCTCCCTCTCTGTCTCCCTCCCTCCCCCTCTCTCTAAAATAAATAAATAAAATCTTAAAAAAAAAGAAAAAAAAGAAAATCAGAAAGAAAAATCATTGAACAATAACGGCAATGGACTTGGCATCAAGCTGAAACATTTTGCCCTACAGGGACCCCCTCCCTATTTCAGCAAAAGAAGGTCTCTTTCTTAAAAATTTATTTATTGATTTTAGAGGGAGGAAGGGAGAGGGGGAGAGAGAGAAAGAGAGAGAGAGGAAACAGCAATTTGTTGTTCCACTTACTTATGCACTCAGTGGTTGCTTCTTGTATGTGCCCTGACTGAGGTTCAAACCTGCAACCTTGGTGTACCAGGACAATGCTCTGAGCGACTGAACTACCTGGCCAGGGCAACAAGTCTTTTTTTTTTTTTTTTTTTGGCTTTAGTTTAAAAGATTGAAATTAAGGTACTCTAAGCTGATGTGTATCTGACTTAAAATATTTTGCATATAAAACAGCCAAGTTAGAGAAAGAATCAGTCAGCCACCAGAACCATGTGACACCTAAAAAGCAAGCATTTCAGAGGGGAAGTTTATCGTGGTGAGCCAAATAAGAAGCAGCTGCGGCTCTGGCATTCCTCCTCAGCCCAGACACTCCAGACTGGAGCTGAAGTGCCAGCTTTTTGCGTGGGCTGTAAGCGCTTATCTTTAAATAGTCTCTCCATTAAATTCATCTTTCATTTATTAATAGGAATGTCCCCCTCCACTCCTAGCCCCAACACACACAGTAGGGGTCTAAATCTCAAAGGGATAGTGGAGAATCCTATTCTCTTGTGCTTCAATGACTAGGTGACAGGATGGACATAGATCTCCATGAAGAACTACCAGTCCATAAACTGAAAACACAAACCTGCCATATTGGAAAAGAGACTAGGCAGTTCAAAAACACATGGCCTTCATGATCATATCAATAGATGCAGAAAAAGCATTTGATAAAATCCAGCACACATTTATGATAAGTCACTCAGCAAGGCGGGTATGGAAGGAGCATACCACAACATAATAAAGGCCATATCTGACAAACCTACTGCCAACATCATACTCAATGGACAAAACCTAAAAGCTTTCCTCTTAAGATCAGGAACAAGACTAGAGTGCCTGCTTTTACCGCTCTTATTCAACATAGTACTGGAAGTTCTAGCCACAGTAACCAGATATGAAATTGAAATAAAAAGCATCCAAATTGGAAAGGAGGAAGTAAAGCTCTCACTGTTTGCAGATGACATGATAGTGCATGTAAAAAACCCTATAGTATCCACCAAAAAATCACTCATCCTAAAATGAACTTGGCAAAATAGTGGAATACAAAGTCAATATTCAGAAATAGATGGCATTTTTGTACACCAACAATGAACTATCAGAAAGAGAAACTAGAGGCAAAAATTCCATTTACTGTAGCAACAAGAAAAATAAAGTACCTAGGAATAAATATAACCAAGGAGGTAAAAGGCCAATACTTGGAAAACTATAGAACACGGAAGAAAGAAATTGAGGAAGATACAAATAAATGGAAGCATATACCATGTTCATAGTTTGGAAGATTAATGTCATTAAAATGTCCATACTACCCAAAGCAATCTATAGATTTAATACAATCCCTATTAAAATACCAATGGCATATTTCACAGATCTAGAACAAATACTCCAAAAATTTATATGGAACCAAAAAAGATCCTGAATAGACTCAGTAATGTTGAGAAAGAAGAACAAAATGGGAGGGATCACAATGCCTGATATCACACTACACTACAAGCCCACTGTAATCAAAACAGTCTGGTACTGGCACAAGAACAGACACATAGATCAAAGGAAAAGAATAGACAGCTCAGAAATAAACCCATGATTGTGTGGTCAATTAATATTTGACAAAGGGGGCATAAGAATACAATGGAGTAAAAATAGACTATCACTAAATGGTGTTGGGAGAACTGGACTGGTACATGCCAAAAAATGAAACTAGACCACCAACTTATACCGTATACCAGAATAAACACAAAATGGAAAAAAGACTTAACTATAAGTCATGATACCATAAAAGTCCTAGCAGAAACCACAGGCAGTAAAATTTCAGATATCCCATGTAGCAATATCTTTGCTGATATATCTCCTAGGGCAAGAGAAGTCAAGGAAAACATAAACAAATGGGACTACAGCAAATTTAAAAGAAACAGCTAAAGAAACCATCATCAAAATGAAAAGGGAACCAAAATATGGGAGAACATATTTGTCAATGATACATTGGACAAGGGTTTAATCTCCAAAATATATAAAGAACTCATAGGACTCAACACCAGGAAGACAAACAACCCAATTAAAAAATGGGCAAAGGACCTGAACAGACACTTCTCCAAGGAGGACATGCAGAGGGCCCAGAGACAATAGAAAGGTGCTCTGCATCACTATCCATCAGAGAGATGCAAATTAAAACCACAATGAGATACCATCTCAGAGACCTGTCAGAATGGCCATCATTAATAAATCAACAAACAACATGTGCTGATGAGGACTGGGAGAAAAGGGAATCGTAGTGCACTGTTGAAAAAGCAGACTGGGGAAGCCACTGTGGAAAACAGTATGGAATTTTCTCAAAAAACTAAAAATGGGACGGCCTTTTGAGCCAGTGATTCCACTGCTGGGATTATACCCTCAGAATCCTGAAACACCAATTTAAAAGAACTTATGTGCCCTTATGTTCATAGCAGTGTTATTTACAATAGTGAAGTGCTGGAAACAGCCTAAGTGCCCATCAGCAGATGAGTGGATCAAAACCGTGGTACCTTTACATAATGAAATACTACGCAGCAGAAAGAAAGAATTCCTGCCTTTTGTGACAGCACAGATGGAACTGGAGAGTATTATGCTAAGTGAAATAAGCCAGACAGTAAAAGACAAATACCATATGGTCTCACTTATAAGAAGAATCTAATGAACAAAATAAATTAATGAGCAAAATAGAACCAGAGACATGGAAACATAGAACAGCCTGACAGTGGCCAGAGGGGATGGGGGAGGGGGATAAAGGTGGAAAGAAAGGGAAGGGACTAGTCAAAGAGCATGTATGAATGACCTATGGACATGGATGATGGTGTGGGGACTGACTGTGGGAGCAGGGTGTTGGCTGGGCAGAGGAGAAGAAAATGGGAAAAATTGGGATGATTGTAATAGAATAACAATAAATTTTGTTTTTAAAAAACAAACAAAAACAAAACAAATAGCCTGGAAATAGGTAAAGCACCTGGTGCAAGGATTTTACCACAAGCCTAAATATTTGAAAGTGTACATTCAAATATTTGAATACTTGGAGCTCGTCGTCAATACTACCAGGATATAAATGAAAGGCCAAGAATGCTTTAAGCATAAGGAAAGTTGCCCTGGATGGTCTGGCTCAGTGGATTAAGTGCCAGCCTGTGAACCGAAAGGTTTGATTCCCAGTCAGGGCACATGACTGAGTTGTGGACCAGGTCCCCGGTAGGGGGCGCACAAGAGGCAACTACACACTGATATTTTCCTCCACCTCTTTCTCCCTTCCTTCCCCCTCTCTAAAAATAAAAAAATAAATAAATAATCTTTAAAAACTCTAAACAAAGGAAAGCTCATAGATCCAAAAGATGGGAAGATATTTTAGATATTGTCACATTTGACCCTAACTAACCATTAATATTGTCCATCACAGCACAGATGTAACAGCTGGTTGCCAGATTTCCATGCTGTATAGTTTGAATGGAAGTGAGTGCAAGAACAAGGAACTTGGGGTTAGGTGCTCAAAGTACAGTTCACAAAGAGTGCATTTTTATTCTGTTTCCTGTTGCTCAGTAACAGCAACATTGCAGCATCATGTGACAGCAAATTGTCTCAGGCTTCCTAAAATGCTACATCTGGACTGGTTACCCCCTGCAAGGGAGGATTTTTGAATATGCATGTAGACAAAGTCTTAATCTATATGAGTGATGGCAGGCAGATGCAAGGAATAGCTTGGGGACTTTGCCATTTACACTGAGTTCAACCCGCAGGGGAAATTTTGTGCTCTCTCATCATTTACCCTCATCCCCCCTCCTACTCACAACAATCACATGGCCAGACCTATTGCATTGCACTGTCCTATGTATCAGAAACAAATGGCCACTTCTGCTGGGGAGTGAGAGGTCTGATCTGACCACCGTGGAACACACTCCAGGCTTGGACTATACCCCATCAATCTTGAGAAACCTCTGGGACTGCCCAGCTGAGCAATGGTTCAAATTGTCCACCTGTTCAGACTATTCCAGACCAGCCCAAACCCTCGGTGGACTTCTTCCCAGTTTTCAAGGTGTTTGTGGTCCAATACACAGTCAGGAAGGTCTGAGTCACTCCGCAGTTTGCAGATATGGGCCTCAGGGTAAGGAAGGAGATAATAGCCTGCAGCTGCTATCAGCACTTGGGCCATGTGGTACCACCCCAGATACCTGCTATTCCAGGACCACTCTTTGCTACACAGCCTAGGAAATTCATGTTCTCCTCAACCTGCCAAACTATTCCAGCCCTGACGTTACTGCAATGATGGATGGCCTGGGTTATGAGTCTACCTGACTAAAACACATTTTGCAAAGCCAAATATTTCCATCAGTACAAAATAAAGATGCTTGCCAAAAATTACAAACCCACAATTCCAATCTGTTAACACTTGTAAAAGATAAAGATTCAGCACAATTGGTTTCCTTGGATTCTTTGGTCTCCTGTGTTACCTTTACTATTGTTTTTAACTACCTTTCAGTTTGTACTTGAACACCAAAGTAATCATAGACTTTAAGAGTGTCAGGATAAAGAGTTCCAATCTGGTCCCTGAGAGCAATTGTCAGGCACATTGGTGTGGAGAGATTTGTCTGATGTGGACCAATTTATAATTTGAAACCAATGCTTTAAAACTTTGTGCTCAATAATACTTAAATAGCTATGCATGCTTTAAAATCAGTGTAACTATAGCTATTCCAAGGAACACAGTTTCACATGTGCCTACATTAAGTACTACCTAAGGAAGAAGTTTCTGATCTCAGACCTGTGATGCATATCAGAAGCCAGTCTATTCAGGTGAGTGAACTGGACCTTACATGAAGAGGAAAACTCAAGCTGAATATGTTTGCATGGTATCTGGTATTTGGCATTACCACATCAGCTTATAAACCATTGTTTTCTTTGGGGAGTCTTCATCTTGGAGCTGATTACTTGAGAAAATGTACAGTCATTTTTTTGTTGTTCCGAGCAATAAGAGGCTAGACATTTTGTTTATAAGGTTAATGTGAAATCTATTCATCAGAGTTGAGGGTGAGCTCCATGGGGCCTGCGGGAATTAAATGTCTCTGAAGTTGTGGTTCTTGGATGGCAGGTCTCCCAAGGAGTTCAGTCCTGCAATCTTGTGATTACAAGAGTTTGCTTTGTGATTATCGAACGGGTAGGGGTGTGTGTGTATGTGTAAGAAAATGACTCTCAAGCCTCCTATCTACATGACTGTTTGCAATACAGCTCATCAGGTTAAATTAAAAACACTCTATGTTAATTTAAATATGTTTCTTTTTTTAAAATGTGCTGATGAAAACAGGTCTGTTTTATGAATCTGCAATACCTCAATTAGAAAGAGGAAAAGCAGGAAGTGGTGAGAAGGGCCTTCCTGTCCATATTTCAAGACCTTACGTTTATGTTGTTTTTATTAAGCCACTCATTAGTTAAATTAGAGGTGGAGCATAATGATAGCCAACTATTTTAATGTTTAAGTTTTTTTCAAATTCAAAACCTGAGCCTTTAAATGTTACCTGAAGATACTGATCACTCAGGTTTGGGACTTGCTCAACACTCACAGTCAGACTGAATACTGCTTTACAATTGCAGGGCTCATTAAATTTGGTTTGGCTACTTCTTAGTAAGATGGAAGCCACTTCCTAGTTATCGGAAGTGATTCTTAGAGTTTCAAGAAAATCTAATATCAGTTTTTCAATAGTTCACATGTGTGATATGATCACTTTCCTTTATTTACTCCTCTTTAGTCCAACCCGCCCCCCCCCCCCGCCCAAACACAAATACCTGCGTGTTCAGATTCTGAGAAACAGGGAAAAAAGTTCAAATTTGTGACTAGACACTTTGCCTGACATTAAGACTTTATTAAGCATCTAAACCAAAAATGTATAAATGAGCATCGAAAAGCTGTCTCAAATTAACTAATATGTAAGTGAAAAAGCCCTAACACATCTCTTCAACCCCGCGGGGGTGTCCAACCTGCGGCCCCCATGCGGCCCAGGAGGGCTATGAATGTGGCCCAGCACAAAATCGTAAATCTACTTAAAACATTACTTAGTTTTATCATTACATTTTATTACTACATTTTATACTAAGTTTTATTACTTAGATATGTACATTTGCTATATTAGTGATTGCAAACTTGGGACCTGCTTGACAATCTTAAAAGATTATCGAAAGGGCTGCTGCATAATTAGGGTTATTATATGAGGACATTTTTGCTTCTCTGTGGTGGCCGATATCACAAAAATTAAATTATGCACGGAACTTTTTTTTTTTGCTCATCAGTTTTTGTTAGTGTTTGTGTATTTATGTGTGACCCAAGGCAACTCTTCTTCTTCCAGTGTGGCCCAGAGATGCTGAAAGGTTGGACACCGCTGCTTTAGAGGATTAATGGTAGATAGCAGGTACAAACAGCGACAAATCGAAAGAAATGTACATTTGATATATCTTCACACTGACTTTGGAAAAGATCTACTCCTAATAACACTGCCCTCTGATGATAAGTGTTAATTTCTTTTTTTATTTAGACACCACCAGGAAACCCCAAATAGCCCTAGTCCTTCAGTGCTGCCATCCTTAAACCCTAGCTCCCACCAGAACTCATGCCTGTAAACGGTTTCTTATCTGACTGCTACCCTTCCTTCCCCTTCTTTCCTTCCATTTTTTTCTCATTGCAGTGGCTAGAACTTTCAGTACTATGTTGAATAAAAATGGTGAGAGTGGACATCTTTGTCTTGAGTCTTTTACTGTTTAAGTATGATATTAGCAATAGGTGTTTTGTAGATGCATTTTATCAAGTTGAAGAAGTTTTCCCTCTATTCCTAGTTTGCTGAGGGTTTTTATTATGGTTAGGTGTAGGAATTTGTCAAATGCTTTTTCTGCATTGATATGATCATATGATCTTCTTTAGCCTATGGTAGAGTGATTGATTTTCAAATGTTCAACCAGCCTTGCATACCTGGGATAAATCCCAGTTGATCATGGTATATAATTATTTTTACACATTCGTGGATTTGACTTGCTCATATTTTTTTGAGGATCTTTGAATCTAAGTTTATGAGAAATACCTGTAGTTTTCTTTTTCTGTGTTGTCTTTATCTGATTTTGGTACAAGGTAATAATAGTCCTGTAAAATGACCTGGGAAAGATTTCCTCCTCTTTTATTTTTCTGGAAGAGATTAGGTTAAATTGGTGTTAATTACTTAAATGTTTGGTAGATTTCTCCAGTGAAACCATCTGCACTTAGTGATTTATTTTTCAGGCGCTTTTGAATTACTAACTCAATTTAGTGTTTGTGGGATTTTTCAGGTTGTCTATTTCATCTTGGTTGAGTTTTAGTGGCATGTGATTTTTAAGTCTATTTCTTCTAAGTTGTCAAATTTATGAGCATTAAGTTGTTTGCAGTATTCCTTTATCATTGATTTCTTCAGGGTCTGTATTGATAGCCCCTGTTTTATTCCTGATATTGGAGATTTGTGTCTTCTCTTTTTATCTTTGTCAGTCTTGCTAAAATTTATCAATTTTATTGATTTTTCTCAAAGAATCAACTTTTTTATTGATTTTCTCTATTGTTTTTTCTGTTTTCAATTTTATTGATCAATGCTCTTATCTTTATTATTTTCTTCCTTCTGATTAATCAGAAGTTTAATTTCCTATATTTATGTTTTTCTTTTTAAAAGCTAACAATTTCTGAATTGGCTTGATAGCCAGTCCATAAATATGAATGAACTGTGTTAAATACTCAACAATTCTCAATTTGGTAACAATGTTTAGTATTTCACTGTTCGTGGTGACAAAAGTTTTGACGCAAAACAGGAAAATCAGTTAATTGGCAGGTAATAGGTTTGAATCCTACTTAAGTTTCCATTTGAAGAGAGTCTGGGTATTTACAAGTATTCTCTCCTAATCTAAAAAGCCATCTTTGAGGAAAATTTGCAACAAAACTCTAAATCACTATGCATAGTTATGTTGAGAGCTAAAAAAAGTTCTATAAAAGGTCTTTCGCTCAAGGAAGGACAGGGAAACTGAAGAGTAGAAAATAAACTGGAGAGAAATGAATTACCCACACAGGAAAGACGGGATGTTTTAGCTTAAATATAGTCGGAAAATTTAGGTAGAGGTCTTACATGAGAAAGGGGAAAAGGCAGAAATGTCTGAGTTGGAGAAAGACGGCTCCCTAAAGAGCACCGAGCTGCCAAAAAGAGCAGGGCTTTGCAGTTCAGCTAAGTTGAGAATAAATGTAGAAAGAAAAGAAGACCTTTCTTTAAAAAACACATATAAGTTTAAAAAAAAATAAAGGGCAAGAACAAAGTAAAAATACTAGTTAATCTTTAAGAGATTATGAATTTAACTTGCAGTCCCTGCCCTCCTAAAGCTCACAGTCTAAAGAATTGATTCTGTCTTGGATTCTTAAACGTATCTTACTTAAAAATAGATGATACGAGATATATTGTTTTACATTTTTTTAAAAGACTTTATTTATTTATTTCTAGAGAGAGCGGAAGGAGAAAGAGAGGGAGAGAAACAGCAATGTGTGGCTGCCCCCCACATGGCCCCCACCGGGGACCCAGCCCGCAACCCAGGCATGCGCCCCGACTGGGAACCGAACCAGGACCACCATGGTTCCCAGCCCACGCTCAATCCACTGAGCCACACCAGCCAGGCAGTTTTACATTTTAATTGGTTAAGAGAGATAGGTTTTTAAAACTACAACTTTTAAATTTATATAAATCCCTGTAGTTTTAGCCAGTGTGTTTGCCTTAACAATTTATCATATTGAGCTACGAGGGGTTGGATTTTCTAGAGACTACAAAACTGATAAGAAACTAGGTGCTTATTGTTTGTATCTGCTTGAGCGCAGGACAATCAATTATATTTAACTTTAGAAATTAGCTCTGAAGATGCCCTCCCTCTATTTTTCTTTCTCTTTCTCCATCATCTTCCTAAACGTGAACCTTCCTCGATGCCTTGTCCTCAGGCCTTTCCTCTCCCAGTCTTAAGTTCAATGACTTCTCAGCCTGGAACGTCTCTCTCCTTCCTTCCCCACCTCAAAATCTGTCAAACTCCCCACAGATTGGTGTAAAGTGTATTTTTACATCCAGCTTAGAAGTCACCCCCTCTGGAAAGTCATCCCTACGTACTCTTTCCCTCTAGTATTTTTTCCATTCCTGTATATATTGCTTTGTTACCACCTACTACAGCGCACTCTGCACTTCATTTTACACTTGCCTTCCTGACTAGACTTGATGGCAGAGACGGGATCTTATGACTCTCATGTTCCAAGTTTCAGGCACAGGGAAAGTACTTGTAATAAATACTCTTGAATGAATGAGTACATATAAAAGCTAGAAATGGCTATTTAATAAGTATTCACTGAAATAGTTTTAACACATCCACAAAAATACTCAGTATATTCAGAATACATTCTCCTTCTGAAATAATAAAGTGGTAGTTTAAGAGGTATTTTTAATAATTCACATCCTTCCTCCTTAATAAAGAATTAGTGCCAATTAGTAAAGCTTAACTTTATGAAAGAATAATAACCTAAGCAAGAAATGAGGCCTTTTGCCTTAAAAAAATTAATAACTATCAAGAGCATAAGAAGACAAGCCAGGACTGGGAGAAAACATTTGCAAAAAGCACATATTATAAAGGACTAAAATCCAAAATATAAAAAGAACTCTTGAAACTAAATAAAAACCCCACAACTGATTTAATAATGTGCAAAAAATCTTAATAAAATAATAGTTTGATATCACTAAAAACCATTAAAATGGTCAAAATCTGGAAGACTGAGCAACACTGAGCAACACTAAATGCTGGTAAGACTGTGGAGCAATTGCTGCTGGGAATGCTGGTGGGAATGCAAGGTACTCTAGCCACTTTGAAAGACCACTTGGCCATTTCTTACAAAACTAAACATGCTCTTACCATCTGATCCAGTAATCACAGTCCTTGGTATATACCCAAAGGAGTTGGAAACTTATGTCCACATAAAAACTTGCACAGGGATGCTTATTCATAATTGCCAAAACATGGAAGCAACCAAGATGTTTGTCAGTATTTGAATGGATAAATAAACTGTGGTACGACCAGGCAGTGGAATGTTATTTAGCGCTAAAAAGAAACACCCTATCAAGCCATGAAAAGACATGGAGGAACCTAAGTGAAAGAAGGTAAAATGAAAAGACTACATACTGTATGATTTCAAATATATAACATTCTAGAAAGGGCAAAACAATGGATACGGCATAAAAAAAGATCACTGGTAAGCAGGAGGGAAGCATGAATAGCAGAGCACTAAAAATTTTAGGGCAGTGAAACTATTTCGTATGATGCGATAATGGTAGATACGTGTCATTATATGTTTGTCAGAACCCATAGAACTTACAGCAATAATTGTGAGCCCTCATGCAAACTACGGACTTTGGGTGGTAAGCAGTTGTAAGAAGTGTACCTCTCTGGTGAGGGTGGTGGTAGGGGACAAGGTTGTGCGTGCATGGAAAGGGGAAGTATATGGGCAATCTTTGCACTTTCTGCTCAAGTTTTCTGTAAACCTAAAGCTGCTCTAAAATAACATTTATTAGAAAAAAATCTGGTCTACATTTTTTGCATATAAATAATATGTTAATAAAGAAGATAACACTATTGGAAAACATAGTGTAGGACCTCACTACTTAAAGTATGTCTGTGTTCTCGCTTTGAGGGCAGCACCTAGGAGCTTGATAGAAACGTGGAAGTCTGGGTCTCAGCCCACACCTACCGAATCACTAATTTCCCCAGGTCATTCACATGAACATCAGAGTTTGAGAAGCAGTGCTGGGGGAGACAAGACTGAAACTAGGAGCAAAGAGAACCAGGTGCTTTTCTTACCTCAGGCATTCACAAGTTGTTTAGCATTGGGCCATGTATTGAAACTGCATGTTTCTCTTTTGTAAATCTAGTGGCTTGGCAGGGCTCAGGGGTCCTCACAGTGCAGTCGCTGAAGCAGCAGCAGCAGCAGCAGCACCTATACATGTTGCAATGCAAAGTCTGCTAAATCAGAGTCTCTGGGGGTGAACCCATCAACTGTGTTTTAACAAGGCCTCCCATTGTTTCTGACGGAACTATACCTGAAAACCACTGGCTGATCTCTAAAGTTCTCTTCAGTGTGAACATTCTGTGATCAATCGGGAAAATGCAAATATAATGAGATATGTGTGTGTGTGAACTTGAAAATAAATCCTTACACATTTTAAACAATTAACTGGCATTCTTTTCATTTTCAGATTGTGCCCTTACCTATTTTATTATTTTTTATATTACTAGACATTTCTATTGAATTTGTCAAGCAACAAAAGCAGATTCCTTGGACTCTGATGCAAAGGGAACCACTGATTTGAAGATACCCTTCAGACAAAGAAACACTGAGCTTGCTTTTAAAATCTTTAAAGGATAAAGATTTTAATCTGTCATAATGGCTTTTTTTCCCCTCTTGTAATTAGCAAACCACATATTTTTATTACCAGCATGGCTGGCTAGGGTCATTTTCATTATCATAATTTCCACTGAATGCTAAGCGTGCTTCTTTCATCCAGTAAGAAAAGCTGGAAAAAAAGCAGATAATGTAAACTTTAATTTGGGTTAATCACAGAAAAGAATGCCATGTTCACATGCTGAATTGGGAATCATGAAACAGCTAATAGGATTCAGTAAGGAAACACGAAGGCAGTAACTTCTTGTCTGATTTGAGCAGGATGAGACAATTTGGCTTCATCTGAAATTCTGTCAAGAACAACACAGATAAGCACTATGAGTGGGGAACAGGCAGGGGGAAAGTGGGCACACAATCCAGTAGCTCAGTTTTCATTATCCTATAGTTGTTAATATTAATTTGGGATGGGGAAATTTACATTCCAAGGCTGTGGGTGCATGGGGCCATGTTTGCATTCACTCCAGGAGCAGAGAATCCACCAACAGAAACCCAAGGGGCCCTCTCTCCTGGAGTCTCACTCTGAACTATTTCCTATAGATAATAGAACAGTAGTGGGGAGATGATGCATTCTCATACTTTAGTCTTACTTTATCTTAGCCATTTTGTTTCCGATATGCAAGCCCTGGTAACTCATCACAGTGAGGTCAGTTGCTGGCTCTGTCATCTGTCTGAATTGTTGGATTGTAGCCACGACATTGTCATTTTTTTCTGCTAAAGATGTACATTCTCTTGGTCTTTTGAGCTTTGATGGATAGAGCAATTTTATCAATATTTCTGGCCAGATTTTCAAAGGAACAGTTTCCATCTTAATGAAATAAAATTAGCTTTTGCCCTCCTATTTTGCAGAAAACAATTTACTGGCTTTAAGCATAAATCATACAGAAGCCTTAAAAATAGGGGACTCTGAAAAGGCAGGGCCCTTGAAAAAATCTGGCCTAAATGTGTTGCTGATGGCAGTAAATCAATAGGAATTTGAATTCCTGTAAGCTGTCTACCTGTCTAACCCACTCCACCTTCCTAAAGGGAATGGTGCGTTTGGGATACAATGGGTCAGCTTGGGCCAAGGGTGAGGTATGTAGTGAGTGGGGCAAAGATGTGCCACCGAGGAGAGCTGCTGAAATAGGCTGTACTGAGAATGTGCTGAGAGGCATCCATCTGCCGAAATACCCCAAGTCGATGAGAGAAAGACAGGAAATAGAAAGGAAGGAAGTATATAAGAAGGGTCAGAGGGAGAGGAAATGGAGGAGTTGGAGGAAGAAATAGAGACAAAGAGGAAGACAACAAGATGGTGAAGAGAACAAGAAATGAGAAAAAAAGTAACAGAGTGAAAGGTAAGAAATGGCAATCTGGGAAAGAGCCCCACCTGGAGAGGAAGCAGAGATGGGGAAATGGTAAAAGGGAGAGGGATGGGGGGGGGTGTTTATCTTGGGAGGGTCTTCCTGGGTGTGGTCCTGGAGATTCTGTCTAATGAAGTCATGATAACTGTGTGGTAGACAGCCTACAGAAGCTTCTCCCCAGCATACGTCTGGCAAACACATCATTGGCGTGGATGAAATTAGCCGAAAGCCGTGGCGAGTCCCCTGAGATGCATCATTTCCTAGAGTATGAAAAGCCACAAGGTGAAATTTCTCTGCTGTAGTCATTGGAAACTAGTAAGAACAGTCAGAGGAAAAATGCCACAGCACTATACCGTTGTTTACCCAGTTAGTTACTCACCCCTAACAGACGTGCGGGTCACATGCAGGGCGTTTCCTGGGGTAAGCTTTGCGCCAGTCCCCACGTTGTGGCTGAGGATACCTGTCAGAGCCTCACTCACAGCTTTACATTTTCAATATGATAAAAGTATACTGTACTTTTCTGATGTTTATTTTTAGGACATGGGCCTAGTGGGAAATTTTGGGAAATTTGTCCAAATATTTTTCTAGTTTTATCTATGGTGTAATAAAGTTTATTTCTGTTCAACCTTACCATAAAATGTATATTATATATTTATCAATCTTTTTTGTTATGTTTGGGCTTCACATATGCAAGTTTACTAAAGACAATGGGGCTTGTCATTTATATGTTTTATGATATCGAATATCTTTTCCCAGCTCTTTCCTACCTGTTTGCCCCAAGAGAAATTCTTTTATTGTAATGAGCTGAATATTACCTCATGTAATAAGGATTCTGTAAATAAAAACATGCCTTATGACTTTTTACTGCTTTATAAGCTCTAAGTTAGTATCACTGATTACTTTTTAATAATTGTGATATTCCTTTATATTTTAATTTCTTTTCAGATTTTTCCCTTGAAATGCTACAAAATAAATGACTCCCTCTTCTTCCACCACCACCCCCCCAAATCCGTCCAAATAAACCTTCAAAAGCCTTTGTTTGATATTTCTTAGGAGTAACTCCTCCCTTGGCGATACGGAATGTGTTCAGCATAAGTGTGAATCATCAATATATAATTCTTGAGAATATGTTGAAAGGAAAGTCCTTACAGAAGTACCTTAAAATTGTCTTACAGCATCTGGCTCACACCTGGAAAAGTGAATTTTAGAGAGTTTAATACTGTGATCGTTTTAGAACTCTATGGACTGTCTTTGGATTTTATATTTTCTTATTTCAGACTCTTTCTACTGCCAAACTGATGTGTTTTGAGCCCTTTTGTGCGCACCTCACCCCCACAGTAACAGTTGTGGAGGAGAACTGATGCATTGCACGGTGGCCCTCTCTCAGATACCTGGCAGCGTTAGCCGTGTGTGACCGCGGAAGTCTTTGTGCTGCTCAGAAGTTTGGCGTCTTCACTTTGTCTGTGACATTTTTAACCTATGAGTATGAACATTCCTATACTCAAGGTTTGCATGTAAACTTATTTATTCAGGGGAGTTATATATACCATGCTTTCTAAATAATGCAAAAATGTTACTGAAGGTCAATATAGTATGAATTTGTCTTCTTTCTCTTTTTTTTTGTCATTGTTATGCTTTCTGAATATGACTCATTCATTCCTTCATAATATCAATTACGGTACCTAGGAAGGCATACTAGAGACTTGTTCATCTTCACTGCATTCCCTTTTTGGTCCATTAGCTCCTACTTCTTGTGCATGAAATAATTTTTTTTAAAGATTTTATTTATTTATTTATTTTCAGAGAGAGGAGAAAGGAGGGAGAAAGAGCAATGTATGGTTGCCTCTCACATGGCCCTCACTGGGGACCTGGCCCACAACCCAGGCATGTGCCCCAACCGGGAATCGAACTGGGACCCTCTGGTTTCCAGCCCACGCTCAATCCACTGAGCTACACCAGCCAGGCATGAAATAATTTTGATAAAAGATGACAAATATCTGTAAGATGATTAATTTTTTTCTCAGAAGATGTCAAACAAATGAAGACAACTGTACTTGAACAGCAATTAAATTTAAAAAAATTAAAATTAAAAAAGTTATGTATCTGATTTCCACATTATCTTTATTTTTCTTAAAGATTTTATTTATTTATTTTTAGAGAGAGGGGTAGGGAAGGAGAAAGAAAGGAAGAGAAACATCAATGTGGTTGCCTCTCACATCCCCACACTGGGGACCTGGCCCACAACCCAGGCATGTGCCCTGACTGGGAATCAAACTGGCCACCCTTTCGTTCACGGCCCGTGCTCAATCCACTGAGCTACACCAGCCAGGGCTGATTTCCACATTATCTTTATTAATGGAGCCCCTCCTGTCTTTCCTTTCTAACCCCCCGACTTAGATGTTCTGTCCCCTCAGCTCCCTCATGTGAGTTTGCTTATGTGAACTCATAAGCTGGTCTACACACATATGTTGTCCACATATACATAATTAAATATTTTTCAGCTAATTTTCAATGCTCTATTCTTTCCCGGTCATTTTTTTCTTGATATTTCTGGCCCTGATTCTAGCACTTGATCTCTGAGATCGAGATAGGTGAAGTTATGAAGGAAGGCAAGATTGGGTTCGTAATTGTCCTTCCTTCCCTTGTCATCTCTCCCATTTTCTCCTCTTCAGTCAGGGCTTTCATGCTATCCCTCAGGGCTCTCTCTTCTCAGATATCTCTTCCTTACCCATGTGCATCGCCTGGGCAGCTGCTCCTATTTCTGAGTCTTATTTAGTCCTATAGTCCCTCAAAATGCATCAATTTTGTGCCATAGAGCCTTGCTCTTTGATAGATGACAAAAGCAGTAAAGAACTAGGCAGAAAACGACCCTGTACGTGTGTGACAGTGACGGAATACACTCACCTGTACAGGAGCCACACAGTTTCCCCCTGCCACATGGCTCTTTCTTACTCTCTAGGACTGCCCTCCTGTGTCACCTCCTCACAGGGGGTTCCCTGAACCCCTCCTCTAGCTGTTCTCTGCTCTATCGCTGTTTATTTTCTTTACAGCATTTAAACACTTGTAATCAAAGTATGTTTGTCAAAACTGCATCAATCATAACTGTACAACCGGATACATTTCTACACTGTGACCTTCTTAGGTGCAGAAGAACAACACTGTCCACATCCCAGACACCCAGCTCCTGCCCGGTGTTGGTCATTTTTTTCTTCTACTCCAAAGGTAGCCACATCAAACATCTGCACTGTAGGTTAGTGTGTGTGTTTTTTAACTTTATGAAATAGAATATGCTATTGTGTTTTGTTATGGGAGACACTCAGTTCTTCTTACTGATGTAGTAAAGAATTACAGATCAGGTAGCCAGCTAGCATGTAAGCAAAGTTTATTAGTGCTAAGTTTTCATGGGAAGGCAAAAGCAAGGGTGGCCAGAGGCCAGGCGGCTAGAAGATGGGTGACCAATAGAGGGGTGGCCAGGGGTCTGGTGGCCAGAGGCTGAGTGGTCAGAGGCCCCTTTGTGTGGCAAAAAGAACCAAGACTTTGTTCTGAGGACTTACTGTATATAGTTGGCAAGATGGGGTGACAGAGTTACATATTGATTGGCAGGTAAAGGTGGTGCCAGCTTCCTTCCAGGGAGACGTGACTACCCAAACATAGGTATGGGTGGGGGTCTGTTGGCCCCAATCCTTGTCTTGCTCTAGACTCTGTTTGTTCATTTGGCATACGTGAATGGAGGCAGACAGTTAACCAAAGTTGTTTATGGGCACTGTGGACCCCCTCCCCTTCCCCTTCCAGGCTTTGGGATGAATACACAGTCTCAAGGTTTTTCTTTTCCCAACTAGTGGAGATGACACACACAGACTTTCAAGCGTTTCTCCTCTCCTACATTACCATAGTTTACTTGTGTTGCTCGGAACGCCTGGCAGCCTTATGGGACCAGGCTCAGGATTACTAGATCAACGTGTGAGCCTTTGTTTCCAGCCTCCTGTATTAAGTTCTTTGTTAGATAATTATGATGAAGGTCCTGCCTTTATTTCCCTTCTGGCCACTCATTCTATGGTAACAGTGTTGCTTTCATGCAATATAATTGATACTGTCATACTGTCATCCATACTGCTGCATGGAGTTGTAGTTCATTCTCATTGCTGAACATCATTTCATGGTATGACTACAGGACAATATATTTATCTTCATTACTAGTGATGAACAATTTGGGGCTATTGCAAATAATACTATTAGGAACATTTTAGTCGATTGTTTTCACACATATACAAAGGTCTGCCCAGAAAAAGTCCAGCCATTGTTAACATAACAAGAACAGGGTGTGTGACATCTACGAATGCTGGCAGCCACGGAGAGTGACCAGAATGCACATGTGTGAGCAATGACGACTTCACTGTACTAGTCAGTGGGGGCAGTAGACGCTGTTGAGTGAGCATGTGTACTGTGTGGCCGTCACATTCAAAATGAGCAAGTACAACAACGAATCTGCATCAAATTTTGCATTAAGCGTGAACATTCCTCCTCAGAAACTATTCGGATGATTCAGAAGCCTCAGGAATGGAAACTAGTGATTGGCAGCTTCATCACCACAGCATGCCTGCTCATGCATCACGTCTCATGCAGAGTTTTTTGGTATAACCTCAAATCACCCAGGTGACTCAGCCCCTCTACAACCAAGATTTGATACCCTGCGACTTCTGGCTTTTCCCCAAAACTGAAATCACTTTTGAAAGAGAAGAGATTTCAGACCATTGATGAGATTCAGGAAAATATGACGGGGCAGCTGATGGCAATTGGGAGAACTTTGTGAGGTCCCAAGGTGCCTACTTTGAATGGGGCTAAGGTATCATTGTCCTGTGTACAGTGTTTCTTGTATCTTGTATCTTCTTCAATAAATGTCTCTTTTTCATATTATATGGCTGGATACCTTCTGGACAGACTTTATATGTAAGTGTTTCTGCTGGGTATGTATCTAAGAGTTATTGAATATGATTTTTTTAGGTTTAATATACACTGCGATAAATTTTCTGAAGTGGTTGTACCAATTTACATTGGCATCACCAAAGTATGAGACGTCTACATTTATACCAAAACTTGATACTGATAATCACTTAGAAAATTTTAGCCACTTTGGTAAATGTGTTTTTATACTTCATCGGGGTTTTGACTTGCATTTCCCTAATGACTAATAGGTTTAGTGCATGTTCACTTTTGTTGGCCATTTGGATATTCCATTTTGTGAAGTGCCTACTCAAATTTCTTGCCCATTTTTCTATTTTGTAATCTATGTTTTTCTTACTTATTTGTGGGACTTCCTTATATATAGTATGGATCTGAATCCTGCAAGATATATGTATAGAAAATATGTTCTAGCTTAACACTCTATAAATGATGTTTTCGATAAACCACTTAATTTTTATGAAGTCCACTTGTAAGCATTTTTATTTATGTTTAGTGCTTTTATGTTCTGTTTTAAATATCTTTTCATCCCTCAATTTCAGAAAGATGTTCCCATGCTATCTTCTAGAAGCCATTGATGACCTCTCACATTTAGATCTATAATTCACCTGGAATTGATGTTTGGGTATCAAATTCCATTATTTCCATATCTAGTTAGCCAATTGACGCATGGTCACTTATTGGAAAGACTGCCCTTCCCCCGCTCTGGGCAGGACCATTATTGTCACAAATCAAATGTTCCTTTGGGTATGGGCCCGTTTCTGAATTCTTTACAATGTTCCCTTGATTTGTTTCTCCTTTTCTAAATATCATATTGTTTTATTAGTATGTTTATAATATGTCTTGATATCCACTAATGTAAATTTATTGAATTTTTTATCTATAAGATTGCCATGGCTATTTTTGACTTTCGGAATTCCCATATACATTATAGACTTATCTTCTTCATTTACTCTCTCTCTCACTCACACACAATGGTAACTATATAAAGGTGGTGGATACCTCATTTAACTTGACTCTTTTCACAATATATCCCTTAAATATACACAATTTTTGTATATGTAAGATATCTCAATAGAGTTATTTAAACATTTAATTTATGGCTTTGAAATATTTAGACATATGGTATGGCAGCTTCCATTTGCATTCTTGACAAGGTCTGGAAAATGCAAGGTCAGTCTGTTCTTGAAACTAAAGACTCCCTATCCCCCCAACTTTATATGAATGCCAAGTAAAACTGCACAAGATAGGTGCCCCCTCTCACCAAAATGTCTAATTAACAAATGTATCCTTGATGAGTAAACTTACAGTGAGACTATCAGGTCCTTTACAGCTGGGAAGCCTTGCTGACTCCTCTAAATTACACTTTCAGATATAGGGATATTTAGGCTCTATCTACGCCAGCCTGAGCAAAATCACTGCAAGCTCAGAAACTCTGCCAAGAAATGTACTTCTTCCTTCTTAACCACTTCCTTCCCCAACAGCTCAGGCTTCCCTTCAGAGCCCATCTCTCGGGGCTATCAGATTAAACTGAGCAGGAAAACTGGTAGAAAGGTTAATATGATTGGATCCAAAACTTGGAATGGTTTAAATGCAAGGGTTTAGTTGCTAATTTTAGTCCCAGGGTAGGATATTCAAAGAGTAGACTGTGCCTCTGTTTAAATAATCTTCCTTAATGATGATGTAAAGTAAAATAAATTAGTTTTAAAATGTCTTGGAGACAGGGAAAAAAATTTTAACTTTTGGTTTGTGTAAATGCCCACTCAGACTAGGTATAGATGAACGCAGCCACATAAACTTGCCAGTTTAGGGGAAAAAAGAAGACCAATACAATTTTGGGTTTATTACAAAATGTAAAAATATGATAGAGACCTCCCACTGAGTTTCTCTGGGTTAACTGATTTTTACTTAACCACTGTGGCATTTCTCTTTCTGTAGCTCTTTCATCATCCTCCCCAACCCCCCACCATCCCTCACCCAGAAAAAGGTTGTAAAATAATATAAAAATAATGAATTAAATGTTAAATATCTTAATTTGTTTTAATGCTTTAGTCTAAATTCTTACTGAGGTTCAACATATTATTGCCATCCTGGCACACAGTATGCATTCATTTCGAAATTATAACCCTTATCTAGTGAAACACGTTCATATCCACAGATCTCCACATCAGATTTTCTTTTCTGAGTGACTGAAAATACTCTCTGTAGGGTTTCAAACCTCAGAATGTCCTCGCTTTGGGTTTTAGTAGACTTTCTGCTTTCCACCACAGCACCTTGTATTAAGCAAGATGTGCTTTATAAGCTGATAAATAAGAACAATAATTGCTTCCTTCTTTATATACAACTCAGACTCCTTCAGTCTTGTCTTCATCATGCATTTTGCCACTTAAGGCAAAGTCAAGGACTTCAGCTTGCTGATATTTATCTCTTGCTTGCCAAATGATCCTCTGCTCTAAAACTCTCCCGTCCCCCGCAAACCAGGATAGGAAAAGAAGTTTAAGTTATTCTTGTTTGATGCCTTTATTTGGTTCTTTCATATTTCTGAGGCTTACTTTTCATCCATGAAATTAAAAATAGAAGTGAAAGTCATCTCTGTTTTTCTAATTAAACCCTCATTTCATTACATTGGATTTCACTGGCAGGACTTAAAGGCATAACCTTCCGCTTATTATCACCAGCCTTTGCAATTCCTGCAGTCGTTACTTCTGTGGCATGTGACTGTGGTTTGTGCTTTGTTGTTGTTTTTTTTAAATACATGTCCCTTATTGTTCTTTGGAAAGTGGCCATGGTTAACACGGAGGGTCTTCCATACTTCCAAGCTTATGTTTGCCAGATGCTCTAGAATAAATGGATTATTCAAAACATATTTAAATCCTTTATTTTTTTTGCAATAGTTTAAGTTTTGTACCCCAAAACCAATGAACTTAAAAAGTTTTTCTCCTTATACATTTAAAAATTAGTCATATACATATGCAAGACTCTGTCTCCACACAATTCTAGAGGCATTAACTCCACAACTCTTGTAGGGTCCCCAGTCACCAAGGTGTCTGAGGCCCAGAGAAGGAAGAGGGAGAGAAAGCACCTGCCCACAGGAGAGCAGGTGTGGGGGTCTCTGTGCCCTGGGAGCAATGCTAAAGGTTGGACCTGCACATTAGGGTTTTGGCCGCCTGCACCAATGACCAATATCCATCATCAAACAAGTGAAAGAAGTTGTTACTATGAGATGTTTTGGGTTACCAAAGCTCTATGTCCCGGGCAAAAATACATGTAGGTTTTGGTGATACTTTTCCTCATCAACAAACTTTCTTGTTGTTACAAATACTGATGTTACCATATCACTCTGTCTTCTTAGCAAGTGTGATAACTTTCACAGAGGCATAGCCAAAGAAGTCAGGAGGGAAAGACTGCCCAGCCAGTGGGCATCAGTAGGAGTCAGGGAAGAACACACGTGAGGTAGCCTGTATATGCAGTCAGGAGTCTAAGGGAGATAGCATCGTGGCTCACCCAGCAGGGAGGCCATATTCAGAAACAGAAATAGGAACTCAATGGCAAGTGGGATGCTTCTACATTAAAAAAATTATAGCAGAGCTACCATTTTGGAATTGTCTTCTAGAGTCCCCAGAAGCAAATTTGGCTCTTGGGGCAAGCTGACAGAAAAGTGCACAAACTAATGGGGGTTTGGAGAATGATGTGTTTCTTTCTCTCTTTCTCTCTCTCCCTCTCTGTCTGTCTCTCTCCCTTCCTCCCTCCCTCTCCTCTTGAACAAGGTAAACTCCTGCCCTTGATCTTAATTCTCAGATAATATCCATCTTAGTCCTGGAGTTGGAGAGGGAATGTGAAGTTTAAAACCATAAACATTATTAAAAATCATTAACAATGCTTGTAACACAAAGTGAATTCATATGCAGCCACAAAAATTGCCTTCTGACAGGCTAAACGGCTTGGACCTGCAGCTGTTGCTGGTGTTGGAAACCAGGGCTAGGCTCTCTGTTGCCCAAGGTCAGGCAGATCCAGAGTGAGGAAGAAGAGCCACCATTTTACATAACTGGGAATCTGAGTTTTAAAACACCCCTTCCAGAGAAGTCCTTTGCACCTTGCTCCTCCTGCCTTACTGATCACCCTGGTCGGCAGCAAAAAAGTGAAAACCCATGGCTCTTGAGTTTGCCCTTGACATAGTACATTGTCAAGATCTCAAACAAGAAAGAATTTTCCACAATCCCCGTGTAATTCGAAGTTGAATTGCATAATCTTTGGTTTCAGAACAAGAAAAATAGAATTTAAGATGGCAAGAAAGCATTTTTTTTCCTTATGGAATTAATGTAAAAACAGATTTGGGATTTTATGTTAGAGAGTGGGAGAGAGAATTGAAGTATTTGCCTTCTTTTAAGATGAGGTAACATAGAATCACATTTTGTTGATTTTCTAAAAAGTTAGCACTAAATAGAAAAATAGTGGCATATACAAATAAACCTGGAATCATTTAAAGTGTATTTTCATATATTTCTAATTTTAATGAAAAGTATGCAGATTGTGGCTCGCTTAATCTTTTACTTAACAGATAGAAAAATGTTATTCAAATCCTCCTTTTTCAAAGTGTGGCCTGTATGCTTGTAGCATTAACGTCACCTGGGAGCTGGCGAGAAATGAAGACTCTCGGGCCTCTATGGCAGATCCTTCCTGCAGAATCTGTGTGCTGTGGTCGATTTGTAAATAAATGCACACGGACACGTAAATCCTGTGGAGAAAAAAGGGGACTGCACTGGCACTCTCTAAGTCAGAGAGAGAGTGCCTTGGAATGCCTCGGCCACTCTCTCAAGAGGAGGGCACCCGGACCCTTGCCTAGACAGGCTTTCATTGTCTGTCTGGGTACATTAGCTCAGAACGGTCTTCATTTACTATGCACAGGTTCACATTAGGTGATAGACAACAAAGGAGAGGACATCAAAGAAGGATTTTTGCAAATGTAAAGGGAAAAGGGGTTGGGCTGGACTTGAGAGGTTTATCACAGACTTTCAGGAAGCTACTTTGAAGATATGCAATCAACATTTGTTGCTTTAATCCAGGGTAAGAGAGTTTTAGCAAGAGCAAGCCTTAACTCTAGGAACAATGTAGGTCTGATTTACCCACGGGAAAACTTGTCCATGTCCCACTGAGTTTTTTACAGTGAGAGCTGAGCAACAATTCCCACGATGTGCGGAACGGTTCTATAGGCCCCAACATGGACATATGGATCAGAACCTGTATTTTAACAGGTCCCTTGGTAAGTCACGTGTACATATAAGAGTTTTCCAAGGCACTGATCTAAATAAACCACTCACCAAAGGCAGTATCAAGTCGTCTTTGGAAAGTCACCCTCCTCTCCTGCAATTGCATATGAACTTGCAAGCAAAGTAAAAATTATACTTGCTATGCAAATGCAATTCAGAATGAGTCACCTAATGCACCCGTCTAACATTTTGGAGTCACCACCTATTTCTTTACTTCTACACTTCTTTCTCTGAAGCACTTCCTAGGGTAATAGCTTCAAGTTTTTGCACAGATTCTTGTGCCTGTGACTTTTGAAGCTTGAATAACAGCTATAGAAAGACAACAGAAAGAAGTAATACTGAGAGGTTTATAAGAAAGAAAAATAAGTGACAGACAAGGGAAAAATGTGAAAGAGCAAAACAAACATAGCATTGAGCAGTGAACTAAATATCTCTATTATTTATATTGAAAATAAATGTGTTATTTAAATATAAAAATGATGCATGGTAAATTCTCAAATAATGCATACAAATAGAAAGCAAAACCAAATATGTCCAGAATCATCATCATGAAAGGACAAACTTCTTTAGTTCCTTCAGTAGCCGAGCATCCATGTATCCTTCTCTGGGAAATAATAATACCCCAGTTTTCCTTCAGGGAGACCTGTCCACTCTCCCCATCCCACCCAACTCTCAGACTCCAAGCCATAGGTGTTATCCTGTGTTACCTGTGGGTGCGGTGGATATACATATGCAACACGGGACACAGAGGCCTAAGCCAATAAGAATCTTACGTTTCTCTACATCACAGGCTTGATTTCAATATGGGCCCATGTCCCAAGTTATGTCCGCCAGGCCCAATGAACCTGAGCTTTCAACTGAGCAATCAGAAAACAGACTTTCTCTCTTTCATGTTAGTGCTGAAATGGAGGGGAGGAGAGGCGAAACCGTGGCAGTCGTCTTGCCACCATGGAGGAGATAACATTCTGAGAACAGAGCCACCACAGATAACGCAGAGCAGAAACTCGGGAACAGAGAAAACTGGCTCTTCCTGATGACTCTGGTTGAAGCCTGGCAAAAAGGTGCACCTAGAAGCAAACCCAAACTCGACACTTTTCAGCCATCTCAGCCCAGAAGTTCCTCGCTTTGGCTTAAATCAGATTGGACTGAGTTTCTGTTACTCATATTGAAGGGAAATATCTGGCACACGGTGGTAAAGTTTTGTATATTTCTGTGTGTACTCTAGATAGTTGGGTCTTATTACACATAATTTCACATTCAGTTTATTCTTTATCTACCATTTTTAACCTTCTCAACCAAAATAAAATGTCATGAGCATCTTTCTGAGTAACTATAGTCAGGTCTATATTATTTTATTGGATATCTGATGGTTCTACAATTTTTATCATAATTTATTGAACCGGTTTTATACTGGAGGACTTTTATATATTATTTTTGTCCATTAAAGAGAATCCTCATACATATATATTTAGTTAATCTATACAATTATCTACTTGGGATAAAATTTTAAAAGCCAAGTTGTTAGGCCAAAGGTATCTAATTTAAGATACAATACACACCCCCACACTGCCTTCCCGAAATGCAGAGTCACATTCACACCAGTGACACTGGGACTCTCCAGCGTTCCCTAAGCCACGTAAACATCTACTAATTTCTCGAGTGAAAATGATATGTATAGTTTCTTTCCTGTTTCCCTTTTAGTGAAAGGGATTTTTTTCCACATATTTATTGTATTTCTCCTTTTTTGAACTGTGTGGTTTTTTTTTTTACCCATATAGCTGTTGGGATGGTTCGCTGTTTCCTTGATATGCTAGAGTTTTTCATATATTCAGTATACTAACTTTTTCTCCTATATTTGATGGCTTGTATTTTGTTTTTGGATTTACTTTAAAAGTTTACTTCATGGTGCAGAAAGTTTACAATATTATGTAACCAAAACTTACCAAAATTTAATTATGGATCTTGTACTGTTTATAGTATTTAGAAAGATTTTCCCATTCTAAGATTATAAAATTATTCACACATATTTTCTTGTAGTATTTTCTAGTTTCTTTTTTTCCTTTCCTTGTCTCTTCAGAAGTATGCATTTAAATCTTTGCTCCATCTAAAAATTATTTTCCCATAAGGAATTCAGCTTTCTTTTTCCCAAATGTGTAGCCAGTAATCACAATATGACTTATTGGAAATTCTATTAATCTCTTCACCAATGTGAAATGCCATCTTATCAGGCACTTAACTACCACATATCCCTGGGTCTATTTCTGATGACTTTAGTATGTGTCAGTTCAGACTGTTTCTGTGCCTCCTACAGCAGTTCTGTTTTAGATATTATAATTTATAAATTTTATTATCTAATAGAATAAGTATTCTTATAGTTATTCTTTAGTCCTTCCAAATTTTCTTGATTTTTTTATTTCTCTAGTTTAAAAATTAATTGTATAATAATTTCTAAGTTCTGAAGAAAATATTGCTTCAATATCAAATAAAATCATGGGTATTATAGATTATTTTAAAGAGAGTGAATAGATGAATAACCTGAAAATATTGAGTTTTTGTAACCTAAAACATGACATATATTTTCATTTAAGTTATATTTAATGTCTTTTGTAAAAGTTTTTAATAAGTTGTCTGTACTGCCTCATTAATAAATGTGATAATATTGATGAAAAATATTAATTAGAAGATCACTTTTTTACACTTAGGAGGTAATTTTAATCATTTAAATTTTAATTTAAAAAATTTCAAATTTCTTAATCAGTTTATTCATATGTATTTAATTTTTATAGTTATTACTATTTTGTATATAACTTTTCTTATCTTATTTTTTTGGCCAAATTTAAATTATTATTATGATAAGAATATCTTCTTTTTTCACTTTTTAAAATTTATTTATTCTTATTGTTGTTCAGTTACAGTTGTTCCCATTAAATAAGAATATCTTCTTACTTAATATTTTTGGGAGATTTAAATTTTTTTAAAGTCAGGAATAGTTACACATTTAAACAAATGTCTTTTCGTATCAATGTGATCTGGTTGAAAGAGATCAATGTCTTCTCAATATTGAATTGGATGCATTCTGGGAATTAATTCTACTTGGTCATGTGGTAGTACTCTTTGAATGTACTGCTAGGTTCTCTCTGCTGATACATCGATCAGAATATTTGTGGGGAAAGAGCGAGGAGGGGAGAGGGACGGAGAGAGAGGGAGAGAGAATCTGTTCTATGTTACTATCACACAGATGTTGGTGTCATAAAGGAATTTGAAGAGAATTTCTTATTTTATGTTGCTCTGGAACAAATTTAAATCATATTGGAATAATCAGTTTCTTGGAAGAATAAAAAAATTACCAAGGACACCTTCTGTGTCAGAAGCTTTTTGAAAAATTTTGACAACATTCACAATTTCTTTCATAATTTGCAAGCTATTTCTTCCTGGAAAAAGAAATCCAAGTTTTAAAAGCTTTTAGTATAAAGTTTGCAAAGGATTTTCTTATCATGACTTTCTTATTATCTGTAGGAATTTACCCTTTTCATTGCTTATTTTATGAATTTGAGTTATTTGTTTCTTTTGTTCTCTCTCATATTTAGTAAATGATTTATTTATTTAATTGTTTGTTTTTTTTCTTCCACAGAACCAAATTTTGAATTTTTTAAATAAATTCAATCATATGTCTCTTTATGGATCTTTGCTTATTTTTAAAAAATTCTTTATTCTGTTTTTCTAAAGTTTATTTTTGTATTCTTTTTTCTAGGTTTACAAGTAGCACCTTATTCACTTATTTTCATTGTTTCATCTTTAGTAATATAAATTACATAATTTAAATTTTTTTCATTTATTTTTAGACATTCTATAATTGTGATTTTTATTGTTTCTTTAAACTGAGATTGTTTAATAAAGAAGCTTTGTTTTGTTTCTAATTTTCTTATTTGTTTCTAGCATTGAATGCATTTGGGTCAGAGAATGTTGCCTATAGTATTTCTATTTGGGGGAACTTAGTAGTTCTATTCTTTCAGAAACATGATAAATTCTCTGAGTATCTATGGGTCCTTGGGAAAAAGATGCATTTCTTTGTGTCTAGGGTTCAATATTTGACATATGCATATCTGTTAATTACTGTTACACATATTATTATTAAAATATTCTATATGCAAATTTTGCCTTTTTTATCCACAAAGAATTGAAAGTGCGGTGTCACCTTCTACTATCATGGTGTTCTTATATCTTTTATCTTCTGTAAAGTTGTATTTCATTCATATTTTTACCAATAAGAAATAAGGAATTAATTATAACTTCTATATAGATTTTAACCTCTATTATTAAGTGATGTAGGACTTTCAGCTTGAAATTATCCCTGCCTGGTGCTAGGATAAAGTTTCTTCCACCATTTTATTTATTTAGTAGATCATTATGACATTTGCTTTTATCATTAAGCCAATATATTAGATTTTTTTGTCATACCAATGTTTCTGCTTTTAATATCTTGTATCTCCTTTCTTTGTCCTTGTCTCCTTTGACATTCGAAAGAAATACATTATTTTAAGTTCAAATAGCAATTACATTTGTAGTATTAAATGACATGTTTAAACCCATGGGTCTCAATATATCAATGTTCATTTGAAGTATAGGTATTTCTACTCACTTTGAGAAATTAGGAAGTAAATGTTAATTTTAGCCATCATAATTTTAGTTTCTACATGCTCACGCTCACCTCTCTTGCTCTAAACCTATGAAGGCTGACGTTTTATTATTAATCTGTGCCATCCTTATATCTCTACCTTGGTGGTCCGAGGAAATATCCATTACACTGGTAAAAATGGAACCAAGGAAATAGCAATCCCTGATAGTTGTTTAAGAACACAGATTTTAAAATTTACATTTCAGTAGAACACTTTTTGTCATTACCTCGAATGGCAACACAGAGACTTTCAAGACTGAAAATTGTTAGTACAAATGACCCAGTCTTGCTTTGCTTCTATGTTACAACCTTCAGTTACCACAGTCATGACGTCCTAGTTTGCAGTCTCCCTCTCATTAAAATGCAAAAGTGGACAATGTAGCCAGTCTCACCCCTGCACAAAGAACAGGAAAACAACTCCACTGCAGGTAACATCCCACTTCCCTGTGGCAGTGGAGACCTATCCTCGATTGATTCATCAATTAGGCAGCTTGATTCTTTTCTTATTTTTTGAATTATGTATTCCTTATGGCAATATATTAAAAATTGACCCAGGGCAGGGGAATAAGGGAAGAGAATGGGAGCGAAGTGTATTTTCCCACCCATCCAAATGATGGCCAACTGGCCGAAAATACCAGACATGTCATCATGTCATCTTGCTCTGGCTCAGAAGGAAAGTAATAGCCTGCGTTCCCGTCCAGCCCCCAAGCACCAGAATGAATTCTGAGAATTATACCATTTTCTTTGCAGGTTTGCCTTTCTGGCTCTGTGTGTGTGTGTGTGTGTGAGACAGAGAGAGAGAGAAAGAGAGAGAGAGAGAGAGAATCTGCATGCATACATGGCTGCCTGCTGGAAAAAGTATTGTTTCAAGTCCTCTGTTGCCATGTAATTAACATTCCCACTCTTCTCACACTGGATTTTGAAAAGTGAACCCTTGCAGCGCCCCATGCCTGTTTTCATTAGCCAAAGAATCAGAGTCAGGAGCGTCTAACACTACCAAGGGATTCTTTAGGGTGCGATGGCAGAGAAGTTTGCATAGAAACTGAATGATTTAGGAGCACTGCTCTTTTTTCTCTCTCTGCTTTGGAAACTGAAAAGGGTGTTTCTCTTTTTTTCCCCCATTACTAATAAATTTTATTAACAATATATAAAGTATTAGAAATCTTTTGGATCTGATTATGATTTTGGTTCAGAAAATATGTAATCCCCAATGTAGAATATATTAAAAGAACCAACTCCTTTCCAAAACTGTAGTAATCAGATGTTAGCATACGAAAGCTTTTGGCTTGGCTAGGAAACTAGTCCCTGCACCCCATCTCTTTTTACTTAAGCTATAAACTTTAAAAGTAATTCGTTTCCTTTACCAGTCAGAGTTCTTGCAAAAAAGTGGCTGGAATATGGAATATTCAAAGGGGATAATTTGAGGACTGTTTAAAAAGAAACTGTTACAAAGGTGTGTGTAGGGTATAGAGAAACCTCAAGGGATGGAGGGGTACTTGGGGAACATAACACTAGGCAACTGTCCCCACCCTAGACCTGGGAAGGCAAGAGGAGGAAGTTGCTGCTGGAATAGGGAAAAAAGAACTGGGTGAGAAAGGCTCCTGACAAGAGCTGGGATCTTCAGTTAAGTCACAGGATCATCCCAAATCAATCTGCGAGGAAGAGATGGAAATACATGCCCAAATCTCACTCTCCTCTTGGCTGAAGGCTCCTACTGCACTCCCATTGGTCAACCTGACCACATCTCATAGGGTAAGGAGCTCAGGGTGTGCAGATCATGGTAGAAAGGGAGATGGGGCAACTAGAAGAGATCTAGCTAATTTCCATTAAAATCAAGCAATATCTATTGATCAACTCCATCTGAAGAATTCCTCATTTCCACAATTCCATCATCTATATGAATTGAAAGCTAAGGACCATTTCCCCATGAAAATTGAGTCTCAAGATAGCAGAAAAGTGCTATGATAAAGGGAAAGTAACCTGGCCTTTGCTATCCTAAGATGTGCGTTCCCATACCAGCCTCATCACATGCTAGTTGTGTGAATTTGGACGAGTCACTTCTGATCCCTAATACTCAACGGTACCTATCAGAATGCTGATATTAGTCAAATCTTGTTTACTTCAGTCACAGAATTGTGGCTAGCATGAAATTAATGTATATGAAAATTGTGAACTATAATAAAAGTTAATGATAATTTATTTTGGAAAACTTTCTCTGAAGCCATAACATTTTCAACCTCTTCACAAGTCAAATTGCCTTTCTCTGTAAAGGAGATTTACTATTGTCAAAAGTTGTTTGGTTGTTTAACAGTTTAGACATTTGTATCTTACAGAAGTAAATGAGCACTCAGAGTATATACAAAGACTTTCACCAGGTAATTTTCAATTTCCTTCATCATATCAAGGAAATCTTATAAAGAATGTTATAGAGAGAGAGACTGCTTTGTTCATTAACTACATACAGTTACTCCAGAGAGGGCCTGGCTTGCCCAAAGTACTGCTGATTTAGCTCCAGCTAGGGAAGAAAAGAGATGATGCAACAAACATTGCATTAAGGCAGCGATTTTCAACATTTTTCATCTCATGGCACACATAAACTTGTTACTAAAATTCTGTGGCACACCAAAAAAGTATATTACATTTTTTGTTGATCTGACCAAAAAAAAAAAAAATCAGTATAATTTTGATTCATTCATACCAGATGGCTATTGTTGTGTTGGCTGTTGTCATTTTTTTATTGGACAATATAAAAAACAAGAAGTTAGTGCCTCTGACTAGATAGTCAGGTATTGCTTGGTTTAAAATTTTTACAGCACACAGGTTGGGAATTGCTGCCTGAAGGCCTTGCTTCCCCAGGCCTCTCTCCCCGGAACTCTGAGTGTAATCCATAAGTATTATGGCATGTATGTGCTGGAGTTGTCCAGCAACATAAATGCATCCTAATTTGGGGGACTTTAACAAACCTTTCTCAGTAGACAATGCAAGTAGGCAAAAAATATGTATGAAGTAGACAAAAACCGCAATAAGACAAGACAGACAAAAAAAAAAAAACTCCTAAAGAATAAAAAAAATAAAACCCAAAGAAACCAAAAGAGGAAAATCTATTCATTTCAAAATTTAAAAATATACAGCCATAATAAAATCTAAGCTTAAAAGTATTTAATAAATAAAAATTAAATATAAATGAATTGAATAGTCAAGATAAACTAGAGAAATAATAAAAACTACACCCAAAAAAGTAGAAGATTCAAAAGATAAACGTAGAAATTAATCATTTAGAATATAAGCATGTAACAGAATATATGTGTAAAGTCCAATGTTGCTTCTTTGAAAATGCCAATAAAAATCTAATAAACCTTTGCTAATATGATCAATAATAAAATTAAAAAGAAATCAAAAGTATAAATACAGGAATTTCTTAAAGAGGACTTTTACACAAAGTAATTTTTAATATAAATAACTGACTTTACTAGAAATATAAATTAATAAGAGTGCATCAAGAAATTTAAAACAGGCCCTGGCCAGGCAGTTCACTCTGTTAAAGCACTGTCCTGCTACACCAAGATTGCAGGTTCAATCTCTGGTCAGGGCACAAACAAGAAGCAACAGTTGAATGAATAAATGAGTGGAACAACAAATTGACATTTCTCTCTCTCTCTCTCTGTAAAATCAATAAAGAAAATTAAAAGTAAAGTAAAATAAAAAAGAAAAACAGAATAGACCAACAACATAGACAAAGTGGAAAATACAATCAAAAGCCAGGATCAGAACATTTTATGGATTTTACAAAATCAGATTAGAATGTTTTTTAAAAAGAGAACATAATAGATTTTTTTATAAAGCTAGATACAAAAACCCTAAATAAAATATTACCATTTTTATTGAGGTATAACTGATCTACAATCTATATTAGTTTCAGGTGTGCAGCATAATGATTCACTATTTGTTAAATCTCTACTTCATCCCATGTGAAACATTTGAAAATATTTTTAGTTGAATCAATAAGTAAGCTCAATAGCTTTGAAAGTGATATTAGAAACAAGATAGAATATATATGTATAGATATATATACATGTGTACATATATATACACATATATTTTTTAATATTCTTAGGAGAAAACACAAAATTGAGAATCCCTGGTGAAAAGGGTAAAGTTTTTCTACATAAAACTTATGGAATATTTTGGGTGTTTCGGTATTGGCATGGCACCAAACCCCATTCACATATGCCCTGTTCCTCTCACTGATTACAACTGAAAACTGAACAAAATACAAAGAACAACTACTTGAGGAATCTGGAAAGTGAACGATAGTAGGCCAGTTGTGGAAAGAAGTCAAAACTTTCAGAAGTGATTGCACAGGGATGAATTTTTCATTTTTTTCCCTTACGGTTATTCCCCAACAGAAAACCCCGAACTTGGAGTACTGCAGAAGCAGCTAAACTGTAAGTGCCTAAAACTCCAAGAAATATCCCATGGCTCTGGCTAGAGGAAGGAGGAAAATGAGGCGCTCAGGGATGGAGAGGGAGGGGGAACCCAGAGGGGAGAGCTGGAGAGGTGCATGCCCGGGTTCTCAGTATGAACCTATATGAGTCTCAAGTTCCTCTCTGAGTTGTGGGAGATTTTAACACTTATCTCTTGCAAATGATAGAATAATAAAATAAAATACTTGTAAAGATGTAGAAGATCTGAACAACACTATAAACCATCTAGACCTAACTTATAGAACACTACATTCAAAAACTAGAGAATACACATTTTCTTTCCCAAGTGCTCATGGAATACTAGCAAAGGTAAACCATATGGAGGGCCATATAACACATTTTTGTAAAATTAGAAGGATCAAAATTATACCAAGTGAATTCTCTGATGATAAAGGAATTAAATTAGAAATCGATAACAATATCTTAGGAAAATCCTAAATATCTTAAAACTAAATAGCAATCATGGGTTAAAGATAGCATCATAGGGATAATTAGAAAACATTTTTTAAGATTTTATTTATTTTTAGAGAGAGGGGAAGAGAAGGAGAAAGAGAGGGAGAGAAACATCAATGTGTGGTTGCCTCTTGCATGTCCCCTACTGGGGACCTGGCACACAACCCAGGCATGTGCCCTGACTGGGAATCGAACCCACAACTCTTTGGTTTGAAGGCCAGCATTCAATCCACTGAGCTACACAGGCAGGGCAGAGAACATTTTTAATCAAATGACAATAAACATACAACACATCAAAATTTGTGAGATGCTGCTAAAGTAGTGGCTGGAGGAAAAAGCTGCTTTAAGCAGTTATATTGGAAAGAAAAAAGACAAAAAAACAATGACTTGAGCTTCACTTCAAGAAACTAGAAAAAGAAGAATGATGTAAATCCAAATTAAGTAGAAGGAAAGAAACAATAAAGATGAGAACAGAAATCAATGAAATGGAAAATGGACACAGAGAAACTTAGCAAAGCCAAAAATTGGCTCTTTGAAAAGATAAACAAAATTAACAAAAGCTAGCTAGATTGATTAAGAAAAAATGAGAGATAATGTAAATTACCAATATTAGTAATTAAAAAGGGGTTGTCTAAACTATAGATATTAACAAGAAGACAATGCTATGAATAACTTTATGCAAAAATATGGTACATGGAGATGAATAAATATATTAAAAAATACAACATACCAAAACTGACATTAAGAAAAATATATGAATAACTCTATATGTGTTCCAATTGAAGCAATTTACTTTGTTATCAAAACCTTCCCAAGAAGAAAAAGCCCAGGCCCAGATGGTTTCACTGGTGACTGCTATTGGAGGAAGAAATTGTGTGTGTGTGTGTGTGTGTGTGTGTGTGTGTGTGTGTGAAAAGAGGGATTACTGTTTTTACTGTCCGATTATGTGGTGAAGCTAGCAGGTATGGTCAAACGATCTTAGGCAAAGTTGACAATGAAAGTCAATGGGAAAAGGAATTTTTTAAACAAATATTGCTGGATCAAGTAGATATTCTTAAGAGGAAAATTTAGCATCAACTCTCACATCACATGAAAGCCAACATTTAATTCAAAAAGTATCAGACATAAACATAATACATAATGTGAGAAAACTTCTAGAAGAAAGCATAAGAGAAAAACTTTACAACCTTGGAATAGGGAGATTTCTTAGATAAAATACTGAAAGCATGAAACATATAAAAATTAAATTGGATCTTTTCAAAACTGAAAACTTTTTCTTTTTGAAAGAAACCACTAAGAAAACAAAAGCACAAGCCATGGATGATGAGAAAGTATTGGCAAACCAGATATCGGACCAAGGACTTGTATTCAGAATACATAATACACTCTTATAGCTCAACTGTAAAGAGTGAAAACACGGTAAAAATAGAAAATTTGAAGAGACATGTTACAAAAAGCTGTACAAATAGCTACTAAACACATGAAATGATAACATCATTAGTCATCAGGGAAATGTAAATTAAAACCATAATAAGATACTACCAGCTATTCATTAGACTAGCTAACATGTAAGACATTGTTTTACTTCTCAATTATAGATGGCATACGTTATTATATTAATTTCAGATGTACAACATGGGCTTTGACATTATATAACTTACAAAGTGCTCACCCCAATGAAGTCTGGTGCCCATGCAACACTGCGCATCATCATTTCAATATCACCGACTACATTCTCTATGCTGTACTTTATATCCCCATGACTATTTTTATAATTGGAAATTTATATTTCTTAATCCTTTCACCCTTTTTTACCCATTCTCCTAATCCCCTCCCACCTGGCAACCATCAATTTGTCCTCTGTATCTATAAGTTTGTTTCTGTTTTGTTTTTTAGATTCCAGATATAAGTGAAATCATATAGTACTTGCCTTTCTCTGCCTGACTTATTCCACTAAGCATAATAGGTCCATTCATGTTGTTGCAAATGGCAAGATTTTGTTCTTTGTTGTGACTTAGCAATATTCCATTGCATATATGTACCACATATTCTTTATCAAAATACCAATGGCATGTTTCACAGAACTAAAACAAATAATCCCAAAATTCATATGGAACCACAAAAGATTCCAAATAGCCAAAGCAATTTTGAGAAAGAAAACAAAGTTGGGGGTATCATGCTACCTGTTATCAAACTGGACTACAAGACTATAGTAATCAAAACAGCACAGTACAGACATGAAAACAGACACGCAGATCAATGTGCTAGAATAGAAAGCCCAGAAATAAACCGTGTCTATATGGTCAATTAATCTATGACAAAGGAGACAAGAACATGCAATGGGGCAAAGACAGTCTCTTCAATAAATGGACAGATTCATACAAAAGAATGAAACTGGATCACTTCCTTACACCATACATAAGAATAAACTCAAAATGGATTTTAAAAAAATGTAATTATAAGATCTGAAACCATAAAACTCCCAGAACAAAACACACTACAAATTCTTTGACATTGTTCTTAGTAACATTTATTTAGATATGTCTCCTAGAGTAAGAAAAAGAAAAAAAAAAAGAGGCGGAACTACATCAAACGTAAAAGTTTTTGCACAGTAAAGAAAACCATCAACAAAACGACAACCTACTGAATGGGAGAAGGCATCAGCCAATGATAATACATCCAATAATGGACTAAAATCCAAAATATATAAGGAACTCATATCACACCACCAAAAAAAATCTGATTAAAACATGGGCAGAGCACCTGAACAGACATTTCTTCCAAGAGGACATATAGTTGGCTTATAGACATATGGAAAAATGCTCAACATCACTAATCATCAGGGAAATGCAAATTGAAACCACAATGAGATATCACCTCACACCTGCCAGAAGAAACTTGTCAAAATAAATATTACAAAAAAATCAACAAACAAAATATGCTGGCGAGGATGTGGAGAAATGGGAATCCTCATGTACTGTTGGTGAAATTATAAATTGGTGCAGCCACTATGGAAAACAGTATGGAGATTCCTCACAAAATTAAAAATGGAACTGTTTCATGACCCAGCAATCTCATATCTGGATATTCATCTGAAGAATTCTGAAACACTAATTCAAAAAGATATGTGCATCCCTGTGTTCATTGCAGCATTATTTACAATAGCCAAGATATGGAAGCAACCTAAATATCCATCAATAGACGAATGGATATAGAATAGCTAAAATTCACAAAACTGACCATACCCAGTATTGATAAGGATATGGAACAACTGGAACTTTTGAAGTACTACTGGAAATTATGTAATATGGTATAATTACAATAAAAAAGATAACTACAAAACAGTGAGCCTTATCTACCTATTCCCATTTACAGTGAAAAATTTTAAGATTCTGTATTTGCTCTCTAAATTCTCAGGTTCCATTGTTGCTCAAGCCAAGCTTTTTAATTCTATCACTTCATTTAAACCTCTCCTGCCAAAATGACCAATGACCTTGCTATATAAGACCGAATGTTGTTTCCCTAAAAACTTCATGTTGAAATCCTATCCCCATCAATGTGATGGTATTAGGCAGTAGGATCTGGGGACATGATTATGCCATACATGGGATTAGTGCCCTTACCAAAGAGACCTCAGGGAGCTCCCTCATCCCTCACACCATGTGAAGGTAGAGCAAGAGGATGGTTATCTATATGAACCAGGAAGTGGGCCTTCATTAGACAGGAAATCTGCCTGTGCCTTGAACTTGGACTTCCCAGCCTCCAGCACTGGGGGAAATAAATTTCTTATTTATGTTGCTTACAAGCCACCAAGTGTATGGTATTTTGTTTTAGCCTAAATGGACTAAGAAATTGGTACTGGATCAGGTGCTATTATAACAAATACCTGAAAATGTGGAAGTAGCTTTGGAACTGGGTAATGAGTAGAAGCTGGAAGAGTTTCGAGGTACATGTTGGAAGAAGGCTACATTGCTACGAAGAGACCATTCAGGGTGATTCTGGGTAAGGACTCAGGAGAGTAGGAGGAGAGCTACAGTGAAAGCCCACTTTTCTCAGAAAGTACTTAAGTAATCCTTTTTCATTTTTAAAATTTTAAAGTCTTTATTTTTATTTTATTTCTTACATATTTTATTGTTTATGCTATTACAGTTGCCCCTCTTTTCTCCCCCTTCACTTTTCTCCACCCGGCCCGCCCCACACTCCCATAATCAGTCTGTTCACCATTGTCCATGTCCCTTCATGTATGTTCTTTGACTAATCGCTTCGCCTTCCTTCAAACAGTCCCCACCTCCCCCATCCCCTTTTACAGCTGTCAGTCTGATTCTATACCTCCAGTTCTACTTTTCTCATTAGTTTATTTCGTTCTTTACATTCCTCTTATAAGTGAGACCCTATGGTATTTGTCTTTTACCAACTGTCTTATTTCACTTAGCATAATGCTCTCCAGCTCCATCCATATAGTCACAAAAGGTAGGAATTCCTTCTTTCTCTCTGCTGTGTAGTATTCCATTGTATAGATGTACCACAGTTTTTTGGTCCACTCATTTACTGATGGGCACTTAGGCTGCTTCCAGCACTTGGCTCTTGTAAACAGTGCTGCTATGAACATTGGGGTGCATAGGTTATTTTGGATTGGTGTTTCAGGATTCTTAGAGTATATTCCCTGCAGTAGAATTGTTGGATCAAAAGGCAGTTCTATTTTTAGTTTTTTGAGGAAACTTCATACTGTTTTTCACAGTGGCTGCACCAGTCTGCATTCCCACCAACGGTACATTATGGTTCCCTTTTCTCCACATCATCACCAGCACTTGTTGTGTTGATTTATTAATGAGAGCCATTTTGGCAGGTATGAGGTGATATCTCATTGTGATTTTAATTTGCATCTCTCTGATGGCTAGCGATGTGCATTTTTTCATATGTCTATTTGTAGCAGTGGATAATTGTAACAGTGGGAAATCGTAAACCACCCTACAATTCTTTTGACATTGTTTCTAAAAGTGCTAACTCTGACTACTATGTAGCATATAGATGAACAGCATGTTTGTATAAAAACCTAGGAACTAACTTCAAAGGCTATGGACCCTGAATTTCAAGCATCCCAGCTCTGGGAGATTTGCTGACCTTCAACCCTGAAGCTAGGATGAGATGAAGCCAGGATGACTAAACCAGGATGATGCACACCGGACCATCCCGGACCATCACTTGCTTAACAGAATGAATTGTGCTCCTCTGCACCTAGAGAATTTTGCAACCTCTTCCCTTGATCTCTGTTCTGTTCCTCTCTCTGTCCTTATAAAAACCCCTGCCTCCAATGAGAGGAGGAGGTGGGCTTTGAGACATGGGTCCTCTATATTCCAGGATATGGGCTTTGACATGTGAGTCCCCCATCTTCCAAATGGCTGGCATCTGCAAACAAACTGCTTTCCTTTACATCAGCACCTGCCTCTCAGGTATTGGCTTTCGTACAGCAGGCAGCCGGACCTGCTTTCGTTTACATGCGGGCCATCTATATACCCTCCTTGGAAAAGTATCTGTTCATGTCCTTTGCCCATTTTTTAATTTGATTATTTGTCTTCCTGGTGTTGAGTAGTGGTAGCAATACTTCTATCGGACAAAATAGACAATATCAGAACAAAGACTGTAACAAGAGACAGGCAAGGTCACTACCTAATACTGAAGGGGTCAGTCCAAAAGGGGTAGAACCATTATAAACATATAGGCGCTCAATACAGTAGCACTGAAATATAAAAAGAAAATCTTGGAGGACTTTATGAGAGAGATCAATAGCAGTACGGTCATGGCAGGTGATTTTAACACCCCGCTGTCAACAATGGACAGATCCTCCAGACAAAATCCAATAGAAACACAGTGGCATTAGACAACACACTAGAGCAAATGAATTAATGGATATTTATGGAACATTTCACCCAAAGAAGCAGATTATATGTTCTTCTCAAAAGCACCTGGAACATTTTCAAAGATGGACCACATGGTAGGACACAAAATAAGCCTTAACTAATTCATGAAAATTCAAGTCATATTAAGCATTTTCTTGGATCACAATGGCTAGAAACTAGAAATCAACCTCAAAAAAAAAAAAACAAAACAAAAACAAACCCTCAAAACCTTTCAAACACATGGAGACTAAATAACATGTTATTAAATAATGAATAGGTTAATAACGAGATCAAAGGAAAAATTGAATAATACCTGGAAACAAATGAAAATGAACACACAACAGCCCAGAGCCTGTGGGACATGGCAAAAGCAGTCCTGACAGGGGAGTTCATAGCATCACAGGCCTACCTAAAAAAGATAGAAAAATCTCAAATAAACAACCTAACCTTACACCTGAAAGAAGTAGAAAAACAGCAAAAAGCCCAGAGAGAGTAGAAGGAAGGAAATAATCAAGATCAGAGCAGAATTAAATGGCATAGAGACTAAAACAACAATTCAAAAGATCAATGAATCCAGGAGCTGGTTCTTTGAAAAGATAAACAAAATGGACCAACTTTTAACCAGACTCATCAAGAAGAAAAGAGAGAGGACCCCAATGAATACAGTCAGAAATGAAAGAGAAGTAACAACAGATAACACCAAAATACAAAAAAATTGCAACAATTACTACAAACAACTCCATGCCAAGAAATTGGACAACCTGAGCAAAACGGATAAATTGCTAGAAATACGCAGTTTTCCAAAACGGAATCAGGAAGAAGCAGAAAATCTGAATAGAGAGATGACACCTAGTGGAATTGAAAGAGTAATCAAAAACTTCCCAGCACACAAAGGCCTGGACCAGACGCTTCATGGGAGAAGTTTACCTCGGTAGTCCTGAATAGAATGCTGGTAGCAATGTGGACTGTGAAGAGCATTCTGATGAGGTCTCAGACAGAAATGACAAACATGCTATTGAAGACTGAAGAAAAAGTCGTCCTTGTTATGAAGGATCAGAAAACATGACTGAATTGCATTTCTGTTCTGGCGTTGTGTAGAAGGTAGAAGTTGTGAGCAACAAAATAGAATATTTAGCCAAAGCCATTTCTAAGCAAGTGTTGAAGTTGCAGCTTGGCTCCTCCTGATGGCTGATTGTTAAAATGTGAGAAGAAAAAAATAACTTAAAAGATGAAATAGTTAAGCCAAAAAGGAATCAGAACTTAAAAATTTGAAAAATTTTCAGGCTATTTATATTGCAAAAAAATGAGAAAATGGGCTTGGAGATCTGTGAGGCTACGGTCAATCACCCTTCTGGAAAGAAGTGTGTGTGAGTGTGTGGGTGTGTGTGTGTGTGCACGCACCAAGGATTCAGTCAGCCTCCTCTGCAGGAAAACTGCCAGTCTGAGCTGAAGAGAAAGGGGATGGGAAGGATGAAGGAAAACAATTGGACTTCTAGGATTTCACAAGTCAGAAATCTAGAGCTATTTCTCTGAGAATGTGTGTTGTTCTTCATGACAAGGGAAGAACAACCCTAAAGGAGATTCAGGGATCATCAGGGCTGCCTTTTTGGTTTCAAAAGGGGACACCATCGGCTCACTTTCAACAGGTATGGGGGTGGATGAGCCTTGGAGATCCCACGCTAGCCTGGCAAAGCTCTGGGACAATGTCACCACAAGGTGGCATTTCCTCCTCAGTGTGCCTGCAAGGTAGGACCTCTGCCCCTCCTGGCCCTGGAGGGCAGAACACCTCAGCAAAGAGAATTAATTATACTTGACCTCTAAGACCTCATGGAATTTGCCTTGTAGTTTGGACTTGTTTGAGACCTGTTGCCACTTTTTCTTTCCTATGTCTCCCTTTTGAAATGCAAGTCTCTATCCAGTTTGGTCTTCTTGAAGTTCCTGTCAGGCCACAAATATTCTGCCTCAGGACACTTGCAATGGTTGGTCTGTCTCAAAATCTCCTCCTCTGGGCCTTGGAATAGACTCCAACCTCCTTAAATTCTATGCTTAAATAGCTCACAAGACACTCCTCTGAGTATTCTGTCTAAATAGAACTCCCAAAACTCTCATCACTCTTATTCTCTGATCCTGTTTTACTTTCCTTCAAAGAAAAATAGTTTTTACTCCCCCTCCCCCTCCTCCAATGAAAGCCCCAGAGTTCAGGGATTTTGTGTTGTATTTACTGTTGTATTCCCAGTGTCTGGAACATGGTGGGTACTTAATGAATACTTGTTCTCTGTTAGTTGAAGATCAGCACTATTTATATTCTAAAGAGAATTATGTGGTGCACTTTGAGTCTCAAATATTTGCTGTGCCTTCCTGTCGGGGGATTATCTATCCTTCCCCGTGCAACTCAGTCATGGCTGTGTGGCCCTCCCTGGGCAGACACTTGAAGAGCCTGCTCAGGGCTCCCCGTGACTTCTTGCCCCTCTGCCACAATAACCATCAATGTTCTAGACAGAGGCCTCTCTGTCAGCCTGAGCCCCAGGGAAATGCTGCGGAGCAGAGCCCTGGTCGATCGTATGGATCTGTAGCACAGGCAGTAAATAAACCTTGCTGTACGAAGCCACTGAGATTTGGGGGCTGCACGTTCCCACGGTGTAACCTCATTTATCCTGACTGGTACAGACACCTAAGCAGCTGTGGACAAACAGAGGGCCCGAGGGTAGCTAAAACATACTTGACAAATTACTAAAGTTTGCCTGAACTGGCTCTTCCCAAATACTCTAGTGTTTTGCCACCAGAACATTCTCTTTGAAAAAAAAAATAAAATAAAAGCAGCAAAAAAAGCACTGGGACATTTATTTTGGCATGATCAGAAGTCATTACTTTATTTCTTTTGGTTTTCATGGAAAAGCATTATAGGAAAAAGTAGCTCAAGTGTCTTATGGATTTAAAAATTGTTTTCCAAAGTGGCATGTCTTAAAATTGAGTAAGAGACTTAAAAATAATACTGATTCCAAAGCTTTGCCTCAGACCAACTGACTAAAAGTCTCTGGGACTGGTGTCTTCAAAACTGTATTATTTTTAAAGTTTCCCAACTAATTATGAGGCAGCTAGTCCAAAAACCAGCACCAGAGGTAAATGTCTCTGTACTTACCACTCTGGGGGACACGGGGGATGTGCAGACCAGCAAGAGCCCCTGTTTCACCCACTGAAAAACACATTCAAAGGGGCAGCTTCTCTAGTCCCTCACTGAGGCACAGCACTCAGATTGTCCATAGACGTTTTTGTAGAATTACTTTCTAAAGAAGAAAATATTTGCTTTAGTTTCAATTGTCATTAAATGGAAATGGCTTACGGTATACAAAACTCTCAAGGCAGTATCACTTAGATCTACTCTTGAAGAAGCAGATAGGACTAAGAATGCCAATGTAAACCCAGGACAATTGTTTTCTGTTTGGGCATTGTGAGATTGACTTGGATCCAGCAGGAGAATTTCCTTTATTAATACAATATGACTTAGTTGCTTATGTTATTTTCTAAACTGTAATTCAGATGAAGTAGCAGCAGTTACAAAGACGCGAATAGGAAACACCAGAATTTTCCTATTAGGTGCCAGAAACTGCCAGTGCTGGATGTGAAGGGAGAAATCGAACACCATGTGGATGTTTCCAAACACAGGCAATATGATGAAGACTGGCTTCTCACACAAAAAGGCCTTTCACCCCCACCTAGCCTCACCCCAGGCTTCTCTCCCTCACGGGGATAAATAAATGAAAGAAAATTGCAGCCTTCTGAACTTTTATTTGACTTAGATGGCGGTGTTACAGCTCACCTAAGATTAAAGTGTTGAAGGAGAGAGCATTTGTTCTACCATTACAGTTAGAGAAGGCACACTTGTCTGACAACGTTCTGAAAGGAAACCAGAAATCTTACACCAATTTGTATGTATGCACTTTCAAGAGCAAGGGACAATCAGAACGAACAGTCCCTGTCCAAAATGAGCTGTGTGGTGTAGTGAGTTGAGGGTCACCAGCCAGCAGCAATAGCTGGGAGCAGCGCGGTTTGCTGGAGAGCAAGGATCAGTTCTGCATGCTTTGGCAGAAAGTTTCAGCCTCATCCAGATATACGTGCAGGATTCATGGAGAAACAGAGATAAATATCTGCTGCTGCTGACAGATGAAGAGAACTGGTCTACCGCATCTTGGCTTCTTGGCCTTCGTCTTTAGCAATGCAAACACAAATGAGATTTTTCTTTCCCATGAAGTAACTAATTACTAGGTAAGTTATTTCAAGTCCTAGCATTACTACAAAGAAAAATAAATTCCTTCCTGGCACCACCTTAAAAGAAGAATTTCAATTGGATTAGGTTCCTTCAATCTAGATGAACATAATAATATCTTCTCTTTTTAACTATCCCTCAGCTAAATCCCTCCCTATCCCACGCTGTCCTTATTCTCACTTAAAAATAGCTTTTATTTCTGGGATTTTATGACTAAACATTGCCAATATGAGGCAAAAGTACAGATCTTAGTAAATTATCTGCATGATTTGGAATAATTCACAAATTAAAACGCAAATGTTGGAATTACTCAGAAAACCTAGGAGATAAATATGTAGCACATGTGTGCAGAGGGAGAGGGAAACATACATGTGATACAAAGACTATTCTCCACAATTCTAGAATACCAGCTGATCCCACTGTGTTGTAATTTTTTTCTGTTCAAATCAAACTGTGAATTGAATAAAGCTGAGATTTGTCTAGAACATTCCCCCAGTTTCTGCTTTTCCAAAATCTTAGATTGTTTGTAACTAATCCTCTTCATCATTATTTCAATTGACTTATTTTAATACTTAATGGATTAGGTGCTTATAATCACAGGTTTTATTCACCTAAATGTACTTATAAAACACTGCTGGGAAAGCCAAGAGGATTCTTTCAAGTCTTAAGTCTACTTTACTGATTTTAGGAGTGAAATATGCCTCTCTTTTCTCACACTCCCTCCAGTTTCCAATTCCTACATAACAGCCAACTAACTTCAAGTTCTACTCAAAGATTGTCAATGGGGCCATGTCTTCTTTCTCTAGAAAGATCTTCATGAAGTTTTCCAAAAACCTACTCTACCCAGGGGAAATGTTCCTTTATTTGGGTAAAATTGAGAAGAAAATATATATATAGCTCTTATTTCTTCCTTGCAAGATCAAGGCAAGAAAGAAAAAGAGAAA
>PVJI01000093.1:368754-399492 GCA_004026765.1 Micronycteris hirsuta | reverse complement strand
AATGAAAACTTTGCTGGATAGAGTATTCTTGGATGTAGGTCCTTGCCTTTCATGACTTGGAATACTTCTCTCCAGCCCCTTCTTGCCTGTAAGGTCTCTTTTGAGAAATCAGCTGACAGTCTTATGGGAATTCCTTTGTAGGTAACTGTCTCCTTTTCTCTGGCTGCTTCTAGGATTCTTTCCTTATTTTTGATCTTGGGTAATGTAATTATGATGTGTCTTGGTGTGTTCCTCTTTGGGTCCAACTTCTTTGGGACTCTCTGAGCTTCCTGGACTTCCTGAAAGTCTATTTCCTTCACCAGTTTTGGGAAATTCTCCATCATTATGTGTTCAAATAAGTTTTCAATTCCTTGGATTTCTTCTTCTCCTTCTGGCAGCCCTATGATCCGTATGTTGGGCCGTTTACAGATGTCCTGGAGGTTTCTGAGCCCCTCCTCCATTTTTTGAATTCTTGTTGCTTCATTCTTTTCTGGTTGGATGTTTTTTTCTTTCTGCTGGTCCACTCTGTTGATTTGAGTCCCAGTTTCCTTCTTATCCCTATTGGTTCCCTGCAGATCTCTCCTCATTTGTTCAAGCAATTTCGATAATTTTTCGTCAAATTCTGTGAGCATCCTGATTACTAGAGTTTTAAACTGTGCATCTGATAGGTTGGCTATCTCTTGATCAGTTAGTTCTGGAGCTTTGATCTGTTCCTTTCTTTGGGCCATTTTTTTTCCCTTGGTAAGCCTGTTACTGTAAGGAGGGCGGAGCCTTGGGGTTCACCTGGGCAGGGAAACTCACGGTCGCTGTGTTGTGATGTAGCCTGTGGGGGCGGTACCTGAGAGCACAATGGCGCCTGCTCCGCTCTCCACACCCACACCGCCTCCTGCAAGCAATTTGAGCCCCTCTGTACTGGCTCCGGGGGTTGCTCCGGGGTCGGTGGACTGGCTGCACATTTCCAATCCCCTGTGGGTCTCCCCAGTGAACTCTCCTGTGAGGCTGGTAGTTCCTCCCGCTGCGGACTCCACCCCCACAGGTGCTCTTAATCTGCGCAGATGGATTGCGCCCTGCTTTCTCTCCTGGTTTGTCTGCACGTGAATGTGGACCTGCCTGGTCCACCAGTCTCGGCCCCGCTGGGTCCGGATGAGCCGGGCGCTGGCTGCGCTTAGGTCAGGCACTCCCGTGTCAGTGTGCTGCAGCCCCGCGGGAACCGCCCCTCCAACCGCGGTCCTGCCATCTGCTCACCAGCTCACCAGCTTGCCTCGAGGTCGCCTAGCGCTCTCCCTCCGCCCTGCTCCTCCTGGCTCACCAGACTGGATGAATGTATCTTCTTTAATTCCTTGGTTGTCGGACTTCCTCTCAATTCGATTTTCTGTCAGATCTGGCTGTTTTTGGTTGGGTAAATTTCTGTTTTTTTCCTTGTTTTGTTGTGCGGGGAGGCACGGCGCATTCACCTATGCCGCCATCTTGCCGGAAGTCCTCTGATGAGGTGACTCTTGAATCCTGGATGGGGGCGAGTCCTCCATCCAGAAAGACCAAGCCGTGATCAGAAGCTGGAACGTGCAGCTCCCCCCGCCCCCTGCTCCTTTCTCTGGAGAGGGCCGGGGGCTGAAAATGAAGTTAATAATCAACCATGTCTACATGAAACCACCATAAGAATTCCAACATTACGGCATTTGGGGAGCCATATCCGCTTGCCAGGAGGGTGTACCCCCAACTCCACAGGTACAGAAGCTCCTGCTTTATTATATACTTTACTTTTTAAAAGATTTTATTTATTTCTTTACAGAGGGGAAAGGAGGGAGAAAGAGAGGGAGAGAAACATCAATGTGTGATTGCCTCTCACACGCCCCTACTGGGGACCTGGCCTGCAACCCAGGCATGTGCCCTGACTGGGAATCGAATTGGTGATCCTTTGGTCTATGGACCTGCACTCAATCCATTGAGCCACACCAGCCAGGGCTACATAATTTGTAATAAACTGGTAAACATGTTTCCCTGAGTTCTGTGAGCCATTCTTGCAAGTTATTGAGCCCAAGGAAGCGGTCATGGGAACTCTGACTTACAGTTAGTCTGTCAGGAGTACAGGTGCCTGAAGTGGAGGTAGTCTTGTGGGACTGAGCCCCCAACCAGGGGGGTCAGCTGTTAACTCCAGGGAGATAGTGTCAAAACTGAATTGAATTGTGGGACACCCAGCTGGCATCAGAGAATTTCTTGCTGTGAGCTGTCAGAAGTGTTTTGAGTGTGGTAGCAATTTTATTTCATGATTCTGGGCATATGCAAATTTTGTTCACTTTGGGAAAAGACTGGGGGTTCTTTGTTTGAAGGCACGCATGACATACAGCACAGCGAACTGTGAAAGTGCAGGGAAGCCTCACCGGGCTTGCCGAGTGGAGGTCTGCTGCCTGCATGAACTCCCCTCAGTCCACGTCCTGAAGGAGAGGTTGACCTTTACACTGCTCACCCGCAATCCAAAGGGTGGCCAGAAGGTTCCTGTGCTGCTATTGGCAGGGCCCTACTGGGGTGCTCTGACTAAGGTAAGAGGGAAAATGGAGCTTCAAGATCCACACTGGTGAGACCAACAAAATCTCTGTGCCAAATCCAGGAGAACCTGGAATTCCAAAGAGCCAGGGAAAATCACAACTTTCAGACCAAGATCAGACCTCATCAACTTTCCCACCTGGGAGGTGACATCTAACTTGAAAACCACTCTGCTGCCAACTTAGCCCTAGGTCACTTTCCTTGAAGTTGACAAGCTGCAAACCCAGAAGTTTAAGGGAGAGTCCACATGGGGGCCTGAATAGGGGGCCAAAACGACCATCCCCCATTTGCCAATAAACTTGAGAGTGGGGTGAGGGACAATGGAAGAAATGCCAATCCTGGAATTCTTATCCCTGTGGGTTCCCAACCCCCACTCCTTGCAGTATGGAAACCATTTATGACCAGCAGATAGATAATTTCCTGGTCATATTGTTGGCCATACCCAGAGTAAATCACTTCCTTCTCCACCCCTGGGAAAAATAATCTCTTCTTGCTTGGATCATAATTCAAACAATCTGCCTGCAGCGAACTGAGACTGAGGTTAAGTATGGAGTGCAAGAGTGCCCATGGTCTGAACCCCAGCAATTTATGAGCAGTGAAAAGATAAGAGGAGGTGATTCTGGGGCAACGCAGTGCCTGCTTCAGACAAACTTGATCCCACAAACCCAGGAAGAGAACAGTTGCATTTCTCTAAACCTAAATAATTGTTTTAAGTAGAAATGCAAAAACAAAAAAATTTAAATATGATTTTATTCATAAGATTTCTACTTACATATAACCGTCCTATAGCAAGTGTCACTTTCTCACAAAATTAGAATATATCTAGTGATGTTGTAAAAGACACCAGAGCAGGTGGTGAAATGAGTATGGGGACAAAGCGCCTTCCTTTATAGTAGGGGGTCAGCAAATGTTTTCTGTAAAAGGCCGGCCAGTCAGTATTTTAGACTTTTTTGACCGTAAATCTCTGTCACAGCTACTCAGCTCTGTCCTTGTGACACAAAAGCAGCCACAGACATCACATAAGTGATAAAACTTTATTTATAAACACTGAAATTTGAATTTCACATTATTTTAACATATCATGAACTATTATTCTTCTTTTCGGTTTTTTTCTGCAACCATTAAATAATGTAAAAACCATTCTCAGCTCTCAGGTTGTACAAAGACAGGTGGTAGGTTAATGTGGCTCATAGACAATGCTTTCTTTGGTTTAGAAAATGTTCAAGGCGTGAACACAATGAAGGTAAAGCTTTGTTTCTGGCTAATGCGATCCTTTCCCTATGGCTCTGGTACTTGGAAATTAGACAAGTGGATAAGGAAAATGTTAAGTCAAAGGAATGCATTATTAACACAGGAATTTCAAGAATAGGGAAAAATATTTTGAAGAAGGTGCCTAATTGCTACCTGTAAACAACTATTGACTTTACCTTCAGGGGGAATAAGTTCACCTCTGTCCAATTCAGCGGACTTTTACTGACCTCTATAACCATACATTCTAGGAATACACCAAGTGCAAAGATGAGGAGAACAGCCCGTCCTTTCTTGGGGGGAAGCTGCCATTAAACAATGAAGGGTCCTTCCCATTTAGTAACAGGAGTCAATCATTCACTGACCCGCACATTTTTGAGCACTCACTACATGGCAGGTCCGGGGTTAGGTGCCAGATGTTCCTAGATAAATACATTCCGAAGATTTAAGTGTTTTCCTTTCTCACTTTCACTTTGTTATCTCATCTTGAGGGAAAAACAGAGGCACAGAAGGTCAAGATGGAGTATCAAAGAGGAAAACCAACGCCTTAGCAGGGCTGGGACTGGGGTGAGGTGAGTGAGGCCTCTGGGGTACAAAGGTTAAGCAGGCATTCAGGTGCAATTACCTGCATGACCTTGAGAATGAACACCTTAAATTTTGTAATTAGTGCTTTCCTTGCCTCCCCCTCATTCTGGCTGCTGCCTTAGCTCCTCCTAAGTCCTGCTGTGGTCCCGAGAGGGCAAGAACAGGCATTTGTGGGTTTGGGGTACCTTCCTAAGTATCCTTCCTGAGATGCCCCTACTTCCTGGTGAGAAATTCTAGTCTTCTGGAACTCTCTGGGGCCTCACGCTCCCATACCTAGGCTGGCTGGTACGAGCATCACCTGCTCCCTCCCTGGACTGTGACTCCTGAGCTGGCTTTCTGTTTCTTCCCACCACCCACGTGACAGCCCCAGTCTCCCTGAGTGGTGTCAGTGTCACACACCACAGCGGCCCTCAACCTGGGGCCTCGCTGCTCCACGTGTGGCCAGGAGAACAGCAGTGCCTGCACGGAAGGGAGCTGGGGAGAAAGGCAGAACCGCAACCCGGCCCCCACCATGGTTAGAATCTGCATTTTGACAGGAATGCAGGTGCTTGGTGTGCTTGCTTAAATGTACAAATCTACACCCTTCGCCCACCCTCCCACCACCGTATCTCCATCGCTGCTGCCCTTGAGCTTCACAACCGCAGGGCCCCAGGAGAGGGGCCGTTTCTGGAAATACATGGCTTGCTGAAACCCAAGGAAACTCAGGGCTGGCTCTGCCCTTCCCAGGTGGGCCTTGCTCCCTGGGGACACCTCAGCCCAGGGCTCCTCAGGTGCATTCCACCTGGCCACAAGCTGATGGCTGAAGCTGAAATAGAGGAAAAAATTAGGCCCTGAATTCAGAAAATAATGACAGCACCGCCCTTCAAAACAGTCTCTCTGCAGAGGCCCCTCCTCTTTAAAAGTTTGGGGCAGCGGAAGCAGGAGACTTGGGAGTCTCCTCCAAAGGGTGCAGTTTCCCTACAAAGTCCCTCAGGCTACTGTGCGATGGTGGTGGCTCTCTCTCTCTCTCTTTTTTTTTTTTTAAAGAGAAGGGACCTGCTCTGTCTTCCTTCGAGAACAGCCAGGAGTGAGGAAAGGGTATTAACAACACTAACGTGCACCGAGAGCCCGCCATGTGCCAGGCCCTGGACATGTTCTTCCTTCTGTCCTTTAACACGGCCACGAAAGACCGGCTTTTGCCGAGACGGACACTGAGAGTCAGAGAGCCACGTAACTGGCCTCAAATTCCCCGAGTGTTAGCTGGGGAGCGCCAGGGGTTAAACCCAGGTTGTATCAGCGCAGCAGACGCACAGAAACACACGAAACATCACGCACAGGATGCAACTGGTGGTGTGGATGTGGGGGGATGTGTTGGTGAAAGCTGGGGTGAGGTCCTCGGGAGGGTGGGCACGGGAGGGGCTCACCACGGAGCCCGCACTGCGTGGCAGTGGGCCACGGCGCTGAGGGACAGGCGGTCTGCCCACGGCATGCTTCACACACTTGTAATTCAAAATGAAATTTAAAAATTCACTGTGAAATAAGTGGAAGTAGACCAAGGATATTCAGATTTTTCCAATGATGACTTCCTTAACACTTTTTTAGGGGGAAACATAAAATCTTAAATTCTATGATTTTTTCTCATTCTTTTGGGTGCCCTGCTTTTCCGATGCACTCAGTACACAGCTCTGTAGGACCCATCTTAATGCTGTGAGGCTGAGGGACGCCCACCCAGCTACGTGGAGGTGGTGCTGGGACCCTCTTCCTGGAAGACCAGTGGGATGCAGTGTGGTCAGGAGGTGGGGAGGCGGAAAACTCCAGTGAGTCACTGTTCCGAGGATTTCTGGAGTGCCTGCTATCCCATTCCTGGGCTCCGAGTCAAGAATGTAATCGAAGCCTCAGGACAATAGAGTGTGAAAGGAAAGATGTTCCCTGGTGTCGGATACCCTGACCAACCAGACCCGAAAGCACACAGCAGGTGCTTGGCTTTTGTTCCCGGTGTTGGCCGGTCCCCGTGCCTGGCCCCACACCCCAAACCTCTCTAGACAAAAGCGTCAGCTGTGAAGTTGGGCTCCTGCCTATCCAGGCCCCTCTCTGGCTGACAGTGGCCTGCTTCCTCCCGTCGACCCCTTGCTCAAGGCTTAAGGTTCCAAGGCAGGAGCAACATCCCCAAAGAAAAAACCATGAAGCAGGACCTCAGGTGCTAAGGATTTCACAGCAGGAAGATGAGGATATCGTTATTGAAGAAAACTTTGAGTGCCCCAGGTAACTTTCCTGTGTCTGGGAATAGGATCAACAACCAGGTGAGCTGGGTTTTCATAGTGTCATTGAGAAGTCCCCAGGAAACCAAACCCGGAGGCCAACCCCCATCATGCCCTGGTGGGGACACAGGACCTGGGCACACTCAACCCGATGCCGTGAGGAGGCAGCTCCCAGACAGCGGGCGATGGCGGGTCATTCCCTCTGTCTTTCAGAGTCTGCTCAGGTTCCGCCCCCCTGGCCTCCCTGTGACTTCAGGAGGAAGATCCCACTGGGCTATCCAGCCCTGATCCACCCTGATGATATGAAGGTCAGAGGCAGCTTTGAAGGAGCGGGAGAGCAGCACCACAGGGCGGCCTCACGAGTGAGTATGGAAGCGGCGAAGGCCAGCCTTTCCTGTGAAGCCTGGGGAGGAGCGGTCTAAGGGCTGATTTGGAGGACAGGAGGCTCAGGTGTGTTTAAATCATACCACAACAGAAGGAGCTGTCCACCACTGAGAGTTTGCTGTGTCCGGCGCTCCGCTGACAGCTTTCCATGCAGCATCAATCATGCCCTAAATGCAGGTCCTGTTTTTTACCATCCCCATTTCGCTGACGGAGTAAGGAAGGTACGTAGCTTACCCAAAGTCAGGCGACCAGTGAGTGGCAGAGGTGGCTTTCAAATTCTGGTCTTATTGCAAAGCCTGGGATTTTAACCACTCTTAGACTGTGAGCGGTTTAAGCTTCTTGTATCTTTTCTTCCTTCTTTCACTGTTCATTACCATTAATTAAGGGTCTTCCCAAAACTGAGGCAAGAAGGGCCCTGGGCAGTGGCTCTGGGCCCACACACCCATTATTCACTTTTACCTGCTCTGGGTCACAACATGAGGTGCAAGGAAGAGTGGGGTGGCTGCTGTGAAAGCATCTCTTCAAGCTCAAGTCTGTGTGTTTTTTTGGTGGGAGGAAGAGGGGAGGCAGAGAAACAGAGATAACATGCTAGATTTCTTAAAGGCCCCTATTCCAACTAGTTGGGGCAAAGTATTTTGTTTCTTTTTTTAAAGAACCCAAAGCCTGGAAATCAAATGGGTTGCCGGTCCAGGCTGGAGCAGGAATCACCACATAATCAAAGAGCTTAGCACTGAACAGGGCGGGGCAGAAGTAGGTTTACAGTTGTGAGTGCGTGAAACACGGGGTTTATTTTTGTACTATTATTTGTTAATTACTATAGTATGTTCCATACGAACAACTGTAAAGTTACTTTTGCCCCACTTGGTATTTAGGGTATGCCTACACTTAAAAGGAAAAGCTTTTTTTTTTTTTTTTAAAGTATATGTTTTCATTAACTATGAGTTAGAACATATTCAAATTACAAAGAATTCACGTCAGTTCTAGTTATGAAAGCAGCAAACCAGAAATAATCTAAATGATCAAAAATAGAAGAATAGACCATGGCACAGTAACCAGATGGAATATCATATAATGATACCGCGAGGACTAATTTAGAACACAGGAAGGGGATTATGCAAAAGTTTTCAAATAAAAAACCAAGTTTCAATAAAAAGCTCTGCACACAGGCAAAATACATGGAAAATATTTTAAGTGGCAGTGAGATTATGAGTGACCTTCTACTTTGTAGATTTTCTTTATTGTTTTTGTAATGTTTTGTGACAAAAATTTCAAAATGTATACAATTATATGGTGGCTTGTACCTTATGTGTACATTTCGGCTTATTTACCTTGCTTTTCATTTTAACTTGCAAACTGCTGCATGAAATGTACATCTTCCTTTAAAATATAACACATATCTATTGCTCTTATACAAACTGGAATTAATCCTCCAAGTCAGTCTTTTTCATCCAGATTTCATTATGCCATGTTCATCAGTAATATTTTCCCTTTCGTGGGTGGGAACCAAAACTAGAAGAGCAGAAGAATTCGCAACCCCCTATCCTATCACACGGTAGTGAAACCTAATTCTCTCTGACACACCGGCTTACTTTTCATCTTTCCTGGAAGGCTGGAAAATGCAGCGCTCCGGGCCCATAAGGAAGGCTGAAGTCTGGCAACCCCAGCAGATTAGGCCACTGTCTTCTCTAAGGACAAGAGCGAACGCTGTGGAGTCTTCCCCGGAACAAGTGTTAGTGGTGACTCTCACTCCCTCCACACCTACCTAATGGATTAGGAAGCAGACTTTATAGTCGCTAAGCGTCTATGAACTATTTATTTATACTCTTCGTTCTGAAGGTTGAGAGATGCTCTAGGATGAAAGCAAAGGAAGACCAAAAATTAGAAAAAAATTAAATGGCATAAAACAAGGGGTGGACAGGGATACGAGGGGAGAGTTTTTAAGTTTAGTCCATGAGAAGAAACCTACAATAAAGAACAAAAAGCCTGGCAACTAGGGTAAGTAGGAAAACCAAACCGGGAGAGATCTTGTGTCTAAGGTTTGACGGGTAAGGGTGAGTTGTGAGCCGCCTGTGGCTGGAGACATTCCACTGAGGCTGGGTGGTTGCTGATCTCCCAGGCGGGGGGGGGGCGGACAGCACGCTCCTGTCCCTCTCCCCTCGCCTGCAATCACATCCTGCTATTTGTTAGGGTGCGTGCATTCTTCCTCTAGATTACAGACGCCTTAGGGGCACTGCTTCATGCTTTTTCTATATTGTCCTATATCCACCTATGTCTTAAGTTCCACGTATTCTCTAGTGACTAGAAGACAGTATGAAAGCCCTCCCTGTGTATAAGGGGAAGTGAGCAGAACAAGAGGTTGGAGAAGCAACTTTCAACCGGCACGACACAAACATTGGTGTGCCGCAAGAATTTTTAAAACATGCAATACCTGACTATGTAGTCAGGGGCACTGACCTCTTTTCCCTTAGATTGTCAAATTAAAAAAATGACAACAACCAACACAACAATAGCCATCCAGTGTGAATGCCCTGTCTTGAACCATAAATATATAGGTCATATAATAGAACTGAATCTTATTGGTCATATGACATAAGGAGGTTGCATTAGATTGGCTAATTATTTTTTTTAAAAGATTTCTTTATTTTTAGAAAGAGGGGTAGGGAGAAAGGGAAAGAAACATAGATATGCAGGAGAAACACTGATTGGTTGCATGCCCCCAGCTGGGGACCTGGCCTGCAACGCAGGCAGGTGCTCTAACGGGGAAATGAACTGGCAACCTTTTGGTCTGTAGGCCAGCACTCAATCTACTGAGCCACACCAGCCGGGGCTGACTGGTTAATTCTTGATACCAGAGCTCCTTATATACAAGTACAGGCACCTGAGTTTTTAAAAAGTCACTTTGGAGCAAAAAGGGTAATTACTATTATTATTATTCTTATATTTTTTTGTAAATCAGTAAAAATATACCTATTTTTTTTGCAGAGCAGCAAAAAATATTTTTGCTGTGCCACAGAATTTTAGTAATTAGCTTATGTGTGCCGTGAGAGGAAAAGGTTGCGAGTTGCTGGGTTAGAGTATTAAAAAAATGTAGCCGGAAGGGAAGGAGAGAGCATAAGACAGAAACAGTAGACGTTCCAGATACGAACTTTCAAGTACAGGATTAGTGACTGAAGAGATGTGAGTTGTTTTTCTAGGATGTGAGACTAGAAACACTTCACTGAGGCACATTTTCTTTATGCTTAGTACACTTCTATTCCCGGGCAAATTATTCTACCTTGTTCCTTTTTAATTTCTTGGGAAGGTGCTAAGGCAGACAATCCTGGAGTGTTCTAGAAAGGAGAACATTCTGAGAACACAGCAGGAAGACAAATCACGGAATGGCAATCTTCAAGTTGAGTAATCCAACAATTAATCATGCCCTGGATGGGCCCCTCAGCCATCTCTATGAAGCCACCTTAAAATCAAAAATGAAAAACCCTACTGCTAGGGTGCTGGTTCGCATTTCTAATAGGCTGGTCGCTGGGCTTTTAGCAACCACGCTGAGCCAATGCTGAGCCGTTCTGGGTCAGGTAATGGTGTTGAAGGGGTTCAGAACAGGCCTCCCCAGGATGTGCCGCTTTGGCATGAAAATTATTTTGAACTGAAGGTAATTGAGACCCTGTGGGCTCATGAAAAACTTGTACCTCTCCCTTAAAGAATTTAAACTTTGGCCTTGCCCATAATAAGGGTGATTCCAGAGAGATTTTTTTCTGACCTGCTTACAGAGCAAGGCCAACATCTAATTCCTGAACATCCGCTTTTCTTGCTGTCTGCAAACCATCTTTCTCCCCTCCGAAGCTCTGAAGCACCTTACGGCATCCTTGCTCAGTCATACATACTTCATTTTAACCTTCTATCCCTGAATTGCTTGTGTATGCAAGGTCCCCCATATGAATGAACATATGCAATGACATTTGCTTATTTTTGCGTGTTAATCTGTCTCATGCAGATGAGCCAAAAGAACCTTGAGCAGAGGAAAATTTCTTCTTCCCGTAGAGTCCTTAGACCACAGCATGATTCAAGTAGTCACTTGGCAATTTGTTTTACTGTGAAACATGGCTTTCGCAGAAGTGGGCCTGGGGTGGGATGGGGGCTGGTGTGGGATGTGATCAGTATATCAAAACCTGGCTCATCGGAAGGCCCTGGGGCTCTTATTTCACTGCATGTACCTGGGAGTTTAATATCCGATTTATGAGTGTAGGCAGCGAGTTCCACTGGAAAGTTCTGAATCCTGAGTGTCCCCTGAGCTGAAAAGAGACCAGGATCCCCCACCTTCTCATCCCCATCCCCATGCGGCAGCCACCCAGAGGAGCCGATCTTCCATAACTGCCGCCCAGCCAGGCCCCTTGGGATACAGAACGAATGATCATCTATCGCTAGGCCTCCGTCTCTCTCACACACACAGGGCTTTTCACCATTCCTTCACTAGCTTTCCTCTGGAGACAGCGGATTCCTGCAGGTGGTTCCTTAAGAACGAGGGCGGCCGAACCGCCCACATTTGCATCTGCGCAAGGCCTGTGAGCGGGATGCCACATTCAGTCTCCTTTCACTCGGCAACATGTTAGAATGCAGTTCACGGATGGAGCAACAGAAACTAATTTTCAAGGGCCAGTGTTTTGCTTAAAAACCAAATTTGAATCTATGACTTTGAGACACTCTTCACCTCCTGTGTACAGGTGATTAATGACTCCGTTACTACTTCAGCATTTGTGTCTGGGCTGTTTGTCCTATGAACAAACATATTTTGACTTTCTATTTTATGTGGGGTACCCTTGCAATGCAATGAGTGACCTCTGGGGGAGTAGTACTGGGGATTTTCATTTCAAAAGGAAAAAAGTTCCTTTCAGTTTCCCCAAGGACCCAATGCAGTGGGCGAAGGATCAGGGCTGAGCAGAGAAGGAATGGAGGAAGAGTAAGGGGCACTCTGCACACCTCACCTCTCCTTGGTTCATTCTCAGCCCTGTGAAGAAGCGCACAAACATCCGTCCCCTCTAAGGACAAAGAAATTGCGGTTCAAAGGTAAAGTTAACCCCGGGACACACAGAGAGTGGTGGAGCAGGATTCAATGCTGGCCCCTCTGCTTCCCAAGCCTCGACCTGGCTGCCTGCCCCACAGGAGAGCTGAACTCCATGGGGCTGATCCAGCTAGCTGAATGACCTTGTGCAAGCCACTAGCCATCTCTAGGCCCTGATGAGCATGAACTTTCTTCTGGCTCTGAATCAGCATTTCAGTTAGGGCACCAGCCCTGGCAGGCCCTGATAAGGCCTTGACTCAGCTCTCTGTTCTCCATAGCCTTGGTAACAGATGGAAATAAAACTCACAGGCAGCAGGAACCAGTTCCACCCTATGGGTTGATACCCACTTGTCAAAAATTTGGCCAAAGTTGCATTCATATTAGTGAAAGCTCAGCACAGCTTCGTTACCTGTCTGACACAGGAAATCTATGACATGTGTTGGAGGGCCGTGGCCCCGAAAACCTGCAACGTCAGGAAGTGGATACAATGCAAGGAGCACTTCTTGCACCGCCTGACATTCTTTCCAAACCCGTCTCCAGTTCTGGAAATGATGGCTCCCTGAGCATCCCAGGATTTTTTTTTTTCCCAGTAGAGAATTCGTATTTTTCTCAGATTGCAGATTGAAAAAAAAAAAAAAAAAAATCACATTTAAAAATCGTGTGGACAAGTAGAAAAAAAATGGTTAACATACACTCAAATGTTTAAGTCAAAAAGACATCCCCCTACCCCCTGGGAAAAAAAAAAAAAAGAAAAACCAGGCCCAAATTATTCAGACTCTGGAGGATATACACCAGTGCCCATTACCGGTATCTCTGGGAGCAGCAAGTAGGGGAGCTGTTCTCTTCAATGTAGCCTCGAAAAGTTCAGAGTGTGTGCACAGAGCACTTGTCTTTCATCCCGAATAACAGACTGTAGAACTCTCATCACACATGGAAACATTTCCAGAAAATCCTTACATTCTTCTCCTTAGCCTTTCTCTGCAGAGTCCCACCACGCTTTATGATGAACAGGGCAACTTTTCCAGCTGTTCACCCTGCAATCTGGGCCTGCTGGGTTTCCGCAATGGAATCCAGAGTATGAATCTTGAATTCTTTCTCTGTACTTCACGGTTTCCTAACTGGCAATCTTATCGGCCTCCAGCCTCAGAGTGGCCATGCCGAAGAGCCCGACTCTCCCCTGCAACCTGACCTTGCGGAACAGCGGGTTTCGTTTATCACCCAGGGTCAGACCCAAGGCGGGTGTCCTGTGGAGACGGGGTGCTCTCCCTTTTCTATATATCAGAAAGATCAGGTAATAATTCTCTGAAATGGCATGACATTTCACTGATTTCACCTGATCCCTGGGACCCAAGCAGGACATTAAACCTCCCATTTGTGATCACCGTCACCTACAAGCTGACTTAACCTACATCTTCCCAGTTTCCTGCTCTCCCAACTGCACCTGCTGCTTCATCTGTTTCTGCCTATGGAGCAGTTGCTGTGCTTCTGCTGAAAAGATGTCTGAAATGAGGAGAGCAAGCATCCAAGCAGGGCTTTGCTGTCACACAGGTCTGAGGGGAACCCAAGCCCACTAACTGCAAGCTATGGAACTGAGAGCAGGTTCCCTCTGCCTCCCTGAGCCTGCTAGTGAAAAGGGCACGGGTGTGATGCCGAAACAACACTATCAGGTGCCTACTACAGGTTCTGGCGTACATAATCTGAGCACGGCATTCATAACCGTCTTCTTCTGGTGCAAAGCTGGTGTCGTCCCAGCTTCACCAAGTAGAGCCTTGAACGCCCTCTGCGGCGGTCTCTGGAGGACAACAGCGGGTCACGGCACGCCCTTGGCGCACAGCTACGTGCCGTATTACAGAGGCTGTACCTTGGAATTCCACAGCAACCACCCAAGAGTGAGGTGCTAACCTCCCCCTTTCACAGATGAAGAATCTCAGGTTCAGGGACCTGACAGGCTAGGCAGCCAGTGAAGCAGAAGCCAGGTTTCGAAGTGAAAGAGCCCTGGGTTCAGGAAAGGCCCCCAGGCCTACGCAGGCAGAGCAGCGCTTGTCCGATGAGGACAACCAGGGGTGAGACCAGGGTGGTGAAGATGTGGGAAGGTTGAGACCCAGAGCGTTTATTTGCCTTACACTCTTTCTTTGGAGAAAAATACTTGATCGAAGGGCCTGGAAGCACAATTACGGAGATACTTAATACTTTTCAGTGAAAATATTACCCATGTATCCAAACGGAGTTTTCCTTTATGTCTATTCTACCATGTTTGCTGTTCATGAGGATGTCCCCCTGGCCCCCACAGCACAAATTTGGCCAACTAACCCTGTTTGTAATCTTTCTCTGTTTGCTTAAAGTCTTCAAGAGCAACCAAAAATTATTTTCCAGTTCCAAGTCTGAGAAAATGAGCATGTTTCAGAATTTAGAACTCACTGGCAGAAAGCAGGAAATCACAAAGCCCCCGAAAGCAATACCTCTACGCAGACTCGCACCGCTGGGGGACAGCCGTGGGTTTGGTGCCCTAACCCACAATTTGTTGATGTGTGCATGCCACTGCTGAAGACTCGGTAAACCATAAAATTACTGCCAAAGGCTGTCTGTGCAGATATATGCCAATAGTGGGGAGAAAGGCTTTTGGAAAGAGTCTTTTCAGCTTGGTGGCAACTAACAGACCCAAAGGGATGCTGCTTTGAAGGCTTCTGGGGAGACAACACACGAGACCCAGTTTTCCCCTGAACTCGGACATAACTGTTTTAAGAAACCATTCATGAGGGAAGGTAGGTTAATCACAAAGTAAAAACATACAAACGACAGAACCACTGACTTTAGAAAATGTCCTACAATGTGCATTTTATTCCATACAATTATACAATGTTTATATATACAGGAGTTCCCCCCTCATCCGTGGTTCCACGGTCCTCGGTTTCAGGTAACTGCAGTCAACCATGGTTGGAAATATTAAATGAAAAATTTCAGAAATAAACAATTCCTAAGTTTCAAATTGCGTATCATTCTGAGTAGCGTGATGAGATCTCACGTTGTCCCGTTCCGTCCTGCCCAGGATGTGCGTCATCCCTTCGTCCAGCCTCTCCACACTTAGCAGCTCTCTCGTGTACGAGACCTAACCCACTGTCTGTCTCGCAGTGCTTGTGTTCAAGGAACCCTTATTTTTGCTTAATAATGGCCCCAAAGTGCAAGAGTAGTGATGCTGGCAATTCAGATGTGCCAAGAAGCTGGGAAGCGCTCCCTTTGAGAGAAAAGGTATGTATGTATAGGAGAAAACACATAGTATTTAAGGTTCGGTATTATCCGTGGTTTCAGGCATAAACTGGGGGTCTTGTGATGTATCCCCTGTGGATAGAGGGGCCACTGTCGCTATAACTCTTAAATGTTTTTTTCTTTATCGATTTAGCGTAGTGCCTACACCTTCACTGGCACATGGAGAATGAAAGGGGTGGAAATCCACACTGAATGCTTTCCTGTGAGTTGAAATGCGACCCAGGGGTGCCAACGGGAAAGAAATAAAAGTCTTAAACGAGCAGCGTGGCTTAGATGCTCTTGGCTTCGTGAATTCAGACACACAGAACCCACAGTCTCATCTCACAGTACAACTCCAGAGAAAGCAAGTTAGTGTTGGACAGACTTCTGAACTGCACATTGAACGGAAGACCGCAGTGGGGCCTACGGTTTAAAGCAGCACCCCCCACACCTGACTGTTTCCAACAGTACTCTCATCTTCCTGTTGAATATATTGTTGGCACTTTGAGTGGAAACCTTTCTGCTTTAGTGAGGATTCCTAGATCGACTAAGCGTACCGTGTCGCTAAACTCTCTACAAAGTGTGGCAACGTCAACCCCGGGAAATGGCACATGTCAATCCTCATTGCTCCGACACGGGCTTGCCTGTGCGTGTGTGTGTCTCCCCCACCCTGCTGTCGCTGGCATTTTGCGGAGGTTTCTGTGACAGTGGTAAAAGTAAATAAAAATACATTGAAGGGGTTTCATGGTAAGCATGGTGTTAAAAAAAAACAAAAAACAACAAAAACATGAAAGAATGTGGTCGCAGCTAAGGAGGTTTTCACATGTTGTTTAACTCCAGTAAAGTCTGATCCAGCATCTGATGCATACTAAGGTTTTCTTCTTTGGCATGAGCCACTTTCTCTGTGGTGGGATTAGAAAATTAAGTCATGAATAGCTGCACTTCGGACACAGTGATGGTTTGTACATTTAGGCAGGCAACATCGATCACAAACACAGGATGAGATGATTAGGACTAGGCATGCTTGTCAGGCATTACTCATTTCCAGACAAGGACCTACAGAGAAGGAAGCCGTCTCTGACCCGAAGGAACTACAGGCACAGCAGGTTCTCACAGAGCAGTCAGGCGAACCTTCACCAACACTCCGCTCGAGAATAAAAGGGTTTGGTGAAGGTTCACGGTCGTGCGCTGGGGGAACAGGGAGAGGCGCTGGCAGCGCTGGAGGAAACGACAGCAGACACCGTGGGGTTACAGGCAGTTACCGGTCTGGGAGTTGTGCGGTAGCACGACCTCACAGAAGACAGAGATGCTGTAAGTAGGTTTTCGGACAACTTTTGAAATAATTTATTTCTGTTGCTTATTAAAAAAAATGATCAACATGTTTCATGCACACTTCAGCAGGACATTCTCTTACTATTCTTAACAGCAGTCTATTCATGATCGCACGACATTCTCACCAGATTCTTACAACACTGTCAGACTAAGTAAAAGCATACCTTCCAGACAGTCAGGGACTTCTGACATGAGTTCCTGTTTCAAAAGCGATTTTGCCCAAGCATAGGTACATTTAATCATATTTCAAACACTACACCAGATATTAAGAAGGCAGGAATAGGAATATGTAATAGGAATATATATATTATATATTACACCCCATATATAACATATATATAGTTATACACATACACACCCCTCCGCTTTGGCTAACTTAAAGTAGGACTCAGTTCTCTGTAGGAAATAGAAAACATTTTTTTTAAGGTCTTCGTCATGTACCAGTTCAAACAAGAGGACCTACTGTTGCAAAGAGGAGTGCTAAATTGTTATAAATATTTATTCATATAATGGTTGTATTTTACCATAACAGTTATTTGGGGATTAGAGAGAACTGAATTATTCCAGATATAAGAGGAAAATGCAGACAATGCCAGCCTTTCAGCGGAATCCTTTCATGTACGTTTCTGCAGAAAGCGACCCCATAGCTGAAGTGTAACAGTCTGAGATTTCCTGCCCATGGGCTCCATTCCTAGAATTCAGCCCCCGTTCTTTCCCACTTAAGTTTAATCCTCATTCAGGGCCAGCTTTAGTTGGTTAGTTAGGCGGCGGTTTTGCTCAAGTTGCTGGTAGAGTTGATCTGTACAGGTCAGCAAGCAGGTTAGCAGGAAAGAGGCAGAAGAAGAGAAGTTAGCTAGACTTGGAGAAGTTAACAGACAGAACACAGAGATACCTCCGACACTGGATGCTTGCTGAACAGGTTACCCTTACCCCATGGTCATCTGTCCTGTGCCGGAAGGTCGATGGCAAAGGCCTGGCAGACTTAGGAAAAGCTAAGACTTCTCTCTTGGTGGGAGGGGATGGGAAGGAAAGGGAGCAACAGGGTTCGAAGAGGAGAGAGAGCAGGTGTTCCTCTTGCACCTCACGACCACCACTGCGTGAACTGAGCCGAGTGGAGTTTCTGGCAGCAGCCCGAGGAGCCCAGGCAGGGCTGGAGGCGAGCCCAGCACGTCATCTAGTCCTTGCTAGCGCTCAGTGGAGACTGACAGGAAAGCCTCACCCTGCCCATCTGTGCTCTCCCCGTCCTGGAGCCCTTTTCATGCCCACTCCAGGGGCTGGCTTTCCTTTCAGGTGGTACCAAGAGGGGCGGCTGCCCCTGCTGCATTGACACTTTTTGAAACGCAGAACTAAGCTCCCTGTCCCTGTCTCCCAATCACCAAGTCACAGGGTGCAAATTCTGAATCCTCATGCAGTTTTGATATGGGTATGTGCTATCCTACCCAGAACAGCAAGAGAACAGGCACTTATCTCCACTGACCGAAAATTTACCTTTACTTTTTGAAGATGGCATGTAAGTTTGGAACCAGATGCATGTATATAAAATGAATGAAATCTTGAACCTCCACATGGAGACCAGCGTGACGTAAATTTTACACACTGGCCTGCAATCTACTCAAATGGCAAGGAAGCCAGCCTTAAGAATCAGTCTGCAGATGATCGTCCAGGGGACACCCCAACAATGAAAGCACCTGGAAGCTACCACAAAAACCTGGAGGATGCAAGGTTGTTTTGAATCATGGTGGCACCCTGAATCCAGAAATTCTACTTCATGATCTTGAAAAGCTGATAGTCCTACCCCTGGGGACAATGAAAATGTCCAGTCTCTAGCCCTCAAATCTGTTGGGAAACTGATCGATCCTTATTTTAACTCTAATAAATGGCAGGAGATGGGGAAGATACTCTATTCATTGAGCTTTCTAGCTTGAGACATCTCCTGCCTTGTCCTCTTTGCTCATCCAAATTTTCTGAATATTTGAAATCCTGGCCAAATGTCACCTCCTCCAGGGAGCTCCCCGTCAGAAATTTCCTGACTCCCAATACATACCATTTATTAGACTCCCTTCACTCCTCTATCTTCCCACCAGATGGCGAAGAACATTTCTGGTTCACCTCTTCACCACATCCTGACCACCTTCCACAGTATCTTGTGCATGGTACATGCTCGGGGGTTTCACAACCGAAACCCTGCTAGCACATTCACACTCACACGGGAGACGACTGCCAAGGGCAGGCAGTCTGTCTCAGTTTGCCGAGCCAACGCTCAGCCACGCTGGAATGGAAGAACTTTGGAGAAACCCTAGAGGATCCAGAGGATCCATATGAATTCAGCCTAAATGATAGCTGTCCCGACCACATCCTCCCTGGGATCTGTTCCACTTCCGCTGCCATGGAGCTGACAGGCCTGGCGTGCCTGAGGGCAGGGACCAGAACTGGTTACACGGGAGCACCTTCCCCTCCTGTTCCACCTCCCACAAGTCTGGGGCCTCTAGTGCCCCGACTCGGCAGTGCTTTTGGTTTGGTCCAATTGAGGCTCTTGGTAGCAGCTGAGCTATGGCCTGGTACTATGAACTAGAAGCCTAAGCTCTCACAATTTCTTGGTAAAATCAACTTGCTATTTATCCTTTTGTGTACTCATACCTTCCTAGGGTATTCCAGATTTACCTCCCCAATCTATCAGTTTCTCATCCCCCATGTAGAATATACTTATAGAAAGTGCAAAGGTCTCTGGCAGGATTTCAAAGCAACAGATGTGCCTTCAGAATTCCCTGGGCACGTGCGCAGCGGAACTTTCGGACTTGCCATTTTGTGTGCTGCAGGAGGCAGGGTTACTCAGAAGGGCCCACTTCTGTTGCTCTGAATTTAAAAAAGAACAAGGCAGAAGTCATAGCCAAAAGCCTTAGGAAAAGGAAAACATGAAATCACAGAAGTCTTGATACTCTCAAGGGAGAAACATTGGCCAGAATCTAAATTTTAAAAAGCCTACTGTACCATTACTAAAATACTTTACGGCCCTCTTAAATATGTATTATCTGCACGGAAGTCTTTGTAGAGTAACTGGTATTACTTTCAGTTTGTCCAAATTTACCTGAGTCTAAATTGAGTATAAATAGTGGTATATCAGATATACAAAATAGTGGTATATCAAACCTCATAGGCTAACAAAACTACATGCAAACAGATAAAGATCACCCATATTTAAAACACAGGAGAAATACAGCCAGACTGTGGAGGATGGAGAAATGTTGGGAATTAGGAAACGAAAGTCCACATCATTATGAAGCTCTACAGTTTTTTTTTTTTTTTTAAATCACTTGATTGCTATTTTTGAAGTGAATAGTGAAGCCCAAATAAAATGTGACTGTATTCTGCATACTTTCCACTAACTACTTTTACAGGACAAAGAATCAATTTTAATGACTATACTTTAAAAGTGCCCACAAATTTAAAAACAGCTATTATTGCAAAGATTGTGTAGCCCCCCAAAGACTACATGATGTGCTTGTGCGCACAAAAATCCCGCCTTGAACATAATCAGATTTAGAAAACTTGAGATGTCACTTCATGATCAAAATGTAGGTGGCTAAGAATACACTTTTAAGAAGCTTTAACTATCCTTTGTGCTGTAAAAGGAGGATCAACAATAACCTCGACTTACATAGCTTGATCCAGTTCTTTTTCACCTTCCCCAATATGGAAATTCCTGGCCCGGTGGGCTGGCTATGGAGCCTTCATCACAAGCCTTTTGTTCATTAGCCACACGGTCCGAGGCAGCGCCGCCTAACCATCACCAGAGAGGGCTCACCACGTCCCCACCTAAACCTCTGGCAGAGGACGATGCTGCCCTAGGTGGGTCTTCTGACTCCCAACAAGGAGTGTGTTCCGGGCAGAGGTTCCAACCCGGCTGCATACCAGAACCATCACAGTCCCTAAAAAACCCACAAATGCCCAGGGCCTCACTCTAACCTCTGGAAAACAAAATTCTGAGAGGGGCCCAGGCATGAGTATCTACTTTTAGAAGTTCCACAAAGAACTACTGCCTTAGAAACTCTTGATATTAATGTATAATGTTCAGAAAGGAGGAAAAAAAAAAAAAGCAGCCAAAAATGAACCCTCACATGCGTGAAGCATATTTGTATTTATTCAGTGTTGAAACTAAAATGTGCAGTAAAAAGAAGAGCAAACAGAAATAGCTTACGCAGTGTTTATTTTACACTGAAACGAAGGGCTTCTGTACAACGGGAAGCACAGTGTGTGCCTGGCCCTGGGCAGGGCGCTAAAGGAAAGAACCAGGGTCAGCTGGAGGGGAGACAGACGGCAGAGCTCAGAGAGGTGTGACATCCAGCTTGATGAAGGGGTCTTGGGAGAAGTGAAGCAAAGAAACTTATCTGCATGAAGAGAAAAGGTGGGAGAAAAAGAAAAAAAGTGGCACAACGGAAAAAAGGAAAACCAGACTAACAGATGAGAGCAGCACTTGAAACGCAGGCGAGAAGCGGACATGCAAACCTGCTGCCAGCTGCACCTGTGGGAGGTCAACCCTCACCGCACCTGCCCCCAGGCCGCGGGCGGGACCTGAGGCATCACAGGGCCCCTGGGAAAGGGTCCATTTTAAGAAAACCCATGGCTAGAATTTAAAAACAAATTCTGAGCTAAACCTATCTTTCAGAATATTCTCTCATACTTGATGCTTCCAATTTTCCCCACAGAATCACCACGTTTATGGTCTGATGGAAAAAGACCTTGGAGACAGATGATCTGACCCACCCTGTCGTTTACAAATGAAGGAAGAGAGGATGAAATTCTCTCCAGTTTCTATGGTGACTGTCCTGTTTCTAAGAGTAACAGGGAGATTCTGTAAGCTGTAAGGCAGCAGGCACATGCCACACTCTTCAAGCATTTTTCTGCACGGGTAAAATTAGATTTCCAGAGTAGCTGGAATTCAGTGCCAGAATATTACGATGTAGAGAGCCCTCTGTGAAACACTCCGGGTTAGGATTTAAAGAGGCAGAATGAGTTTAGCGTTTAGGTTCGGTTAGTAATGTGTAAATTAGTTGTGTATGTTCAAGGTTCTCACGAGAATAAGGCTATTTGCCCACTTACTACCTCCCAGCAGTAACAGCTGGGCCATTCACTCCCAAACTCCTATTGTAATTGTTTATGTCCCATTTCTTTGATACAAACTATGCTGTGTTTTGGGGGGTATTTTACTTCCTTTGAAAGAACCAGAAAATTGAAGGCTTGGTTACTCAGCAGAGGGTTCATGTCTCTCTCTAATTCTTAACAGTGAGGAAGAGATGACATTTTACAGGTATACTGGATCAACTTCCTCTCCCTCAGGGCCTCAGTAATCCGACACTTCAGGGCTCCTAAATTTTTATTTCTTTTTGGAAGGCAATTATATTTTATTTAAATCTCAGGAAATGAATTTCCAGTAGTTCTTCAGGAAGTTCCTAATTTTACTTCAACCCAGGTTAATTTCCTGAAAGCACAGTGCTCAAGAGACCCATATACCAGTCCACTGCGTGGTGGGGACGGTCTAGCTTAGAGATGGAGCAATGAATGGATTCTGAAGGGAAAACGATTTGTGCAGACAGACTCAATCTAGTTGGCCTTTCTATTAGTAGAATGGGGGGAAAAACCCAATGGCTATCCTAGGTTATGCAGAGAGAGTAAGCAGAGAGGTGTAAAGATGGGAGACTCTGCAGGCACAGAGGGAGCAGGGCTGAGCTATCACAGCAGCATGAGCGCACGGGTGTGAGCAGGCAGGCGGATGAGCATTTACATGGAAGTCATGTCGTTGAGGGCGTGGTCCAGCTCCTCGCTGATGGCCTTGTACTTCAGTTTCTGAGCGTACAGCTCGTCTATGACCAGGGAGCGGAAGGCAGAGGTGCAAGGACATGGAGAGTGACCGAGAGATGGAGGGTGAGCGGGGGTGGCACGGCGCCATCCCGACACAGCAGCAAGGAAAGGGCAATGCAGGAAGGAAGTGGTGCCGCAGCAGGTGGCCAGTGCAGGAGGCGTGCGTTTTGTTTTTAAATGAATTGAAACAAAAACAAGAAGAACAAAACCCATTAGAAAATAAAACAAGAAAGACGCAATATGAAAATCATAACAAATATGGTAGGTATATCAGTCACTATGTTAAGCCCTAAACAATAACCACAGAAGGACGTCTCCTGGGTGGGTGACAGAATGTCTTTCTTTTCTAGAGCTGTATTTTAACTGCACTGGAGTCGCAAGCCAACTGCAACTATAAACAGTGGAAAAAATATCCAAGGGCAGTGTTTTGGAGGAACGGTTCGTGACTGCAGTCTGTAATCCTTATCTGGCTCCACCTTCAAACCACGGACTTCCTGACCAGACCAGACCACTGGGACACGGACGTCCCCGTGCCCTGTTCGCTGCTCATGCAGTGGCTCTGCTGGTGGCCCAGGAGGCCTGATGAGCGAGGAGAGCCGCGCTTTTTGTGGTGCTGTTGTGCCAAGTCTGCAATCTCGTGTTTGTGATGTGGCTTCACACGTGGCTGCGGCAGGACCAACGGTTTGCAGCCATTTGTACCCTCTCCTCTCTACGAGCTCGGTTATCATCTGCGCTGACCTCCCGTCCCTTCTCTAGCTCCTCATGCCTTGGATGTGTGGATTTTATGTATTTTGTTCATTCTTTCTTTTTTATTGCTGACCCTTCACAAGCTTCTGAGCTCAACATTCAGGATTTCTTGAGACAGAGGGGGTGTTACAATAAAACCTGCACATCTTAGGGGAGAAATGCTTAATCTCAAAATACAGTATCCTGCCCCGACTCCTCCTTCAGTACACAGAGCACTTACCAAGATAGCTAATGACAAGTCCCCAACCCCTTACACTGATTTCACACTTGGAAGAAGATGGGTTGTGTCTAAGAAGAAATCCACACCATTCTGACAAGAGAGAGGTATCGCTAACGAGAGAAAATATACTGGAGTCATTCTCACCCACAACCACCTTACCCACAACGAAAAATAACCTTGCCACACACCTGAGGAGTGTGAGGGAACACTGAGTGGCATCTGCCATTACAAAAAAGACGTGCCCATCTGGTGGCTGACAGGGAGCTGGTGAGCAGAGGACTCGGGTCCAAGAGTTTAAGAGCCACAGAACGAAACCCCAAGGACAGGCAGGAGGAATGTGCAAGAGCAAAGGAGTGTATCAAGGTGAATGCACTTGGATTAGAAAATCATTTTGCCAGGTCAATACTCAAACATAAGGACTAAATGAAAAACGAAACTCAAGATCTTACCTTCTAAGTCATCAATGCTCTTCTCCAATTTCGTTACTGACCTCTCTGCAAACTCAGCCCGAGTCTCAGCCTGCAATGATTCAATTTGTTTTGGTCAACACTGGGATGTTTTAGATTTCCACAGGGAGAACGAGAAAATGGAAATCAAAACGGGTTCGAAACTACTCGTCAGTCAGTCAGCCACTACAGGGAGGGGTGGCGGCCAGCACAGCAGGGAACTCTGGGACCACCTGACTAGTCCTGACGTGGATCGCCCCAACTCTGAAACGAAGAAGCCCTGAGCGGCTCCATAAAAGCAAATTCATTTACAATTCAGGTGGCTCTGCCCAAAACATTCCTAACATTACCTCCTTCAGCTTGTCAGAAAGGACCTTGATCTCTTCCTCATACTTGTCTTCCTTCTGAGAGTACTGTAATTAGAAAGAACGTTCCAGATGTCAGACCTCAGCTCACTTTATACTCATGTCTTCTGATACAAAGCAAGTGCCAGCCCAGCAAACAGATGTTGGGGATCTCTGAGGAGGTAATGGAGCCTCGGAGATCAAATGGCACACCACAATACAGTCTCTGTTTCCCTGACTATTGTTTTACATGGGATGAGAACAAGATAACATCCACTTGGCACTTGGTTTAAATTAAATTGTTACAGATGACTCATATACTCAACATAAAATATATTCTCTATTTAAAAAAAAAAAAAAAAAAAAGAACCTGTTATTCAATAACCACGAGGGAATCACCTCCACACGATGCCATTTACGGAAATGCCTAAGGGGCTCACTGCTTTTAGCAGGAGGGCCTCAGAAGAGAAAAAGCGGGTGGCTTTCGAGCAGCTCTGAAAAGATGCCTCTTCCCCCACACCATGCTCCTGGCCTACCTTCTCAGCCTGAGCCTCCAGTGACTTCAAGTTGTTCGTCACAGTTTTCAACTCTTCTTCAAGCTCGGCACATTTGCTAACGTTTTCGATCAGAGGCAGAAAGGGTGGGAGACAAGCCAGAGGAAGGAGGAGAGAAAAAGGAGAGGGATGGGAAACCATGAAAACCAAGTCCTGGAGAACGAAGGGCTGCCTCAAAGTAGCCAAATCATCAGGCAGTGAAACACTCAATTTTGCCGTGGACAATGCCCTCCGACCTTATAAAAGCAGAAAGGCAGGGTGACAAACTCCAACAACTTTGAAATGTGATAATTTGGCTCCTTTTTTTGGCTGCACCAAAGAGCATTTACGAAGGAAAAACAAAGGAGTGTGAAGAACCCAAAGAAAGCACTTAAAGCAAGATGTAAGACAGCAGAGGGTGTAGTGAAGGTGCAGTCGTTACACCAAACGAACCAGTAGGTACTGGAAGCTGAAAGATGTCTGGGCTGGAGTTAAACCTAAGAACCACACATGAGCCATCAGTACCTTATCCTCTGCAGCCATTAATGCTTTCAAGGTCTGATCCATTATTCTTAATTGTTCTTCCAGCTGTCGAACTTGGCTGTTAGTGGACACAGGAAATGCACAAGGCCATTCTCAAAATCAGTGTGCAGGTAAGGCATGCAGTGATACACGCATTCACACACAGACACCCCGCACAGGTCCTCCGTGTTCTAGACTCGTGGCTCATCCATGTCCAATGAGCACATAAGGAGCCCGGAGCTGAAACAGGTCAATGTGCAGCTGCCAGAAGGTCATGCTGTTTAGTCACTGCTCTGCAGCACCCCACACACAGCGTCCTGGTGCTGGCCCGCTTACCCTTCTGAGAGCTCAGCCCGCTCCTCTGCACGTTCCAGGTCACTCTCAATGATGACCAGCTTACGGGCCACCTGCAGCAGGACAAACACAACACAAACACCATGGGCTTGCCAGCGTTGAGTAAGGGGGTGTGGGGGTGGGGACTGGATCCATTGGCCCCTAGAAGATCTTATCTACAAATACGATGATCCTCTTTCTTGTGGACTGGAGAGAAGCTACTCTCCATCAGGAGTGCCAATGGAGAGGAGACCAAAGACCCAGAATGGCTAGTTATGAATGGGCAGTCTCATTTTAAGTCTGACCCATGGGAAGTCTGTATAATTACATAGCAGCCAAGCCAAAGTGTGGAAGAAGGGAGAAATATGAAATTCACAATCTCAAAAATAGCAGTATGATGAGACATGGTGCATTTTATGCCAAAAGGTAGAGGCTGCCAAGAATACACTGTATACTTCAATCTCCTTTTTGTGGAGAAGGTTAAAAATGCCAACAGAACAGCAAGAGAGACAGGAGACGAGCTGGCGAGATGACTAAGGAAGTCGGCTCTGTATTCAGTGAAAGAAAGAACTTGAGAGAAGGGGAGAGTCATGCCGTTTCAAAATAGCCATGGTAGATGAAGGGCAAAACTTAAACCTTAACAGCTATGTTGCTCTGTTGTCGCAGGAAGCTGTTTCCTTGGGGACGTGATCAGTGGCTGATTTAACTGTGAACCTATGTTGATAATGGAATTCTACCACCTTGGGAGAGAGAGGAGGGCGAACTGAAAATGTCCTCTGTGAATCAATCACCCACGCAAGTGCACGGGCCACGTCTCTACACTGCCTGAGCTGGACCACGGTAGGTGAATCACTCCGAGAACTGCCTGCGCAGTGAGAGCATGACAGGCTCCTTCCACAGACACAGGGGCCCAACTCTCCCCTCCCTGGGCCAAAGACCCTTTGTCCTGGTCTTCAGGGGGAGGGGGCAGGAGCAGCAGCTTTGGTCTTTCCCAGTGTTATTGATTGGCTTCAGGATGAAGCCTGGGATCCCCTAGCCAGGCCAAAAAGAACCATTTTCTGCAGACAAAGGAACTCTGCTTCTCCAAACCACCCATTTCTCCCAAAGCTGATCATTTCACTTAACACATTTCGTACCGTGTAGAAATCTCTTAAGACATACGCCAGGGACCGCATGATACTGGGCAAACTGCATGTTAATTAAATTGTCTCGTGATGCGGTCCTTAACAGATGGCGCGCGAAACATGAGGAAACTCGTGAGCTGTATGAAAAGTGTTATAAGAACGCAAGGCGGCATACCCTGCTCCTGCTGCCCACCCGCCCTGGGCCACTGCTGGGGTCCATGAGGCTTCCGGCCCCAGGATCTGACCTCTTCATACTTGCGGTCAGCATCTTCAGCAATGTGCTTGGCCTCTTTCAGTTGGATCTCCTGGATTTCCATTTTTTCCTCATCCTTTTGGGCTCGACTTTCAATGACTTTCATGCCTCTGAAAAAGAAGACAAGCAACAAGACCCCAGATGCAGTGCTGACCTCCGCAAACCCATACAACGCACTGCCGGGGTCTGTGAGGCTTAGTGTAATTGGTGGATCAAAACAGAGCATAGGAGCTACTTTTATTTTCCAAGCCATGAAGCAAGAGTTTCCAACGCTGGAGGCAGAAAGATACTTCTGTTTCTTGCAAATGAAACCTCACACTTCCAGTATTGGTGAAACTGTCCAGGAATCTAATGTTAAATAAAAGGCGCCACGTCAGAATCCTGTCTGAAGGTGGGAGGCAGGGAAACAGGAGAGCCAACACGCTTTACTGGCTATATAAATAATGGGATTTCTTTTTCTGGTGGGCAGCTTCAGCTTGAAAATGGACCAAAGTGAGAACAAAAGCATATTTATTTCCGTATACTTCCTCCTACAAAGAAGGAGGTTGTTCTTACCTCATCAGCCACAAACATAAATATCAGATTGAACCATATGAAATTGCTGATACTTGATCATGCCAGACCCGTAAAAACAGCAGTTTCATATGGGCCAACCTAACACTTTAAATAAGAAACTATGAGTTTTGCCTTTAATGGAACTCTTTAATAATAGAGGGGTTGACAGGGCCGATACCATCTTCTGTGCCGATATGTATGTTTGGATCCTACCGCATGGTGTTAAGTTTTGGATGACGTTAATTGATTTATAACCTATTACAGACTCACGGTATAACAATTCATGTTAAAATGGGATTCATGACCAAGATCTAAGTAGGCAGTAAGACAGATAAGCCACTATCTTTTGATGAAGCACTGCGGTGTTCTAGGAGACGCGAGTTCTAGCCTGGGCCCAGCGGTAAGCTGGCTGGGAGGCCCCGGGCAGGCCACGCCAGTCTCCGGGCCCGTGTTCTCACTGCGAAATTAGGGGACTGGAGTAAATGATCTTGCAATTCCTTTTTACTCCGAAGTCTACTATTGCCAGGTTCAGACTGCCTTTTAGGTTCATTACCAAGTGTATTTCAGAAAGAAGTCAGCCACAAAACCACTGGTATGTGTACACTGTTGGAGCTGATGAGTCATCTTAAAGTAATTCCAAAACCCTTGGTTGGAGAAGAAACAATAAGCAGCAATGAATTATGAGTGGACAATGTCAGCCAGAAAGCTTCTCTAACCCTCAAGTCTGAAGTCATTCTTTATCCTTGGTGGCAGGGGGCAGAAAGTCACTCCAAGAGGGAGAAGTGGACAAAATCATCGATGGCATTCACCTGCCCAGCTCACAGCGCAGATCTACACGTCCCGTGTCCTGAGCCACCACGCACACTACTCTGCCATCCCTCATGCGGCTGAACTCCCTCTAGTCTCACGGAGTCTTTCTGGGAGTGTTCTCGTGCACTATGAACACATTAAGGTCAACAGGCGCGCACGAGAGAGAATGCCTTCTGGAGCACGCAAAGCTGTGCTGGTCTGCACGGCCACGGTTTGCTTTGACTACCACAAAGCTCCATCTCAGCGCAGTAAGTCAGGGAGGGCCCGGTGACAGTGGGAGCCGGCTCGGCAGACACAAGTGTCTGACTGTATGTATTTATGTGCATGTGTGTGTCTTATTAGCATTACTAAGTCTAGAACAATTTACTTTTGCAGGTCACATTTCTGTTTTATCTGTGTTTCCTCTTATACCTGTTTGTTGGGCTATTTGACAACTGATAGCCCATTTTTATCTAAGTCTAAGCCTCCTTGGTATGCTTTAAAACAGTTATCTTCTTAAAAGTGCGTAATTGCTCCCGAGGCAGCAGGAATGGAGGAACCGTTATGCGTCCCTAGAACTTCCGGTTTGCCCGCCTGTCTCCCTCGTTGGATGGTGAGCTCTGTGAGCACAGGAACAGGCTCTTCTTCTTCTTTGTCATCTTGGGGTTCAAAGCCCCCATGTTAAACACACAAAACCAATAAATTAACCACTAATGTTAAATGAACAAAACCAATAGTTACACCTGGGATCAAATGAGGAAATGATCCCCCTAAGGGACCGCAAAATTCTGAAACCCCACGACCAGAGAAGCCCTCCTGCTCCACGGGAGGAGAGGCCTTCGCTATGGAGTGGGCCGAGCGGAGCGCCCTCACCTCTCGCTCTCATCTGCTGCCTTCTCGGCCTCCTCCAGCTTCTGCAAAGCTGTTGCCAGACGCTCCTGGGCTCGGTCCAACTCTTCCTCAACCAGCTGGATGCGTCTGTTCAGAGAAGCTACATCGGCTTCAGCCTAGGCAGAGAGAGTGAAAGGCAGTTCAGAGTTGGGGGAAGTGAGGGTGGTGCTTTCTGGAAGCGGCTGAGACTCGAACACTGATTTCAGATAGGAAGCCTGGGCCTTGTGGTGGGCTACCCTTAGGGGCATCACAAGCCCCGGTCCACTTCCGAGTTCTCCGGTCTGTTCGCACATTTATTTATATACAGAATGTCCACATCTGTGCATATACAAATCTATAAATACCATTCTCATTGGAAAGATGAACCATTACCAAATGCTCTCTCACTTAGTTCTTTTCTTCCATGGGTTTCAGCACACTGGCTTTACCTCCCTGCAGCCACCTGACTTACTACGGGCCTGAGGTGTGGACAGAGACGACACAGCTTATCCAGGCTCAGCCGCAGAAGGCAAGAGCAGTCCAGCCAGAAATCAGACTCTGGAGCCTCAATTCTCCTTTCTCCAGACCATGTTCTGAACGGGCCTTATAAAAGAACTAAAATATTTCAAAACTCAGGGGTTCGAACATACATACCATACAGACACAGCTAAATCCAGTATCCGGAGCCCTGCCCCCTTTCCGGTAACCCCTGTAGAGTAACCCCTCTGGAACAGCGTGACGCAAATTTCCAAGTGTTTCCAACAAAGCCTACGGGAATTTCTTGTAAGTCAAGGTTACTACAAGAAAAGTTTCAGACTCCTTAGGAGAAAAGCAGTATGGACACTGTTTTAATTTGTATCTATCTCTGAAATAAGATGTTTCTTTCTTGGGGAGGCAATGATTACCTGCTGTGGTAAGCACCATTCCCATGGGCCTCAGAACCCTGAGAAGACTGATGGCCCATTATATGTACTTGCCCTGGTAGCTGTTTAAATATTACGCCTTAAAGTGAGATAAGGAATTTATCAATCAGGTTCTGCTTCTCCATCCTCATCCACTTTGAATATTTAGTTATCGCGGGGCGATGGGGTTTTCAGGAAATAAGGAGAGTTTTCTAAAAACTGCAGTACACGCTTAGGGACCTATGCTAGGTCTCTACCTACATTCCTTTTCTCTTTACTCAACCGTAAGCTCCTTATGTGCAGGAATCCTGGTTCTTTGCATAGCATATGAGCTCAGTAAATGTCTACTGAATAAAATGAGTGACACCAAGCTAACTGAAACAAAAGCAACTTCCTTAGCTCGTGGGCCACACACGACACATCCAGGGACATTGTTATGTCCCTGCTCTGCTTTCAATCTGGGTCCCAGCCTCCAGGACTTTGTACCCATAGAAAGGAGAGTGCTTGTGATCTGGGAACAGAAACTTCTGGGTGACAGGCCAGGCTAGGTCAGCTTCCCACACAGCATCCCACGTTCATTTCCGCCTCTGCACACGAGCTCTCCTAACCTGAGACGCCCCCTATCAATCTGTATCTTCCTTT